>JAFFSR010000271.1:237500-837500 GCA_017163975.1 Anastatus disparis | reverse complement strand
CTTTGTATGCAACAATGTATCATACGTGTTAAGCTTGGCAAGATCCATTTTTCATAGCTTGATAAATGACTTTGTTTACGCATCACTATTTTTATTTCTACCTATTTGTCTATTGCGCCCTCTGTTATAGAAACCTGTTTTAACAAAAATATTATGTTTGCACTACATCAATACATACAGTATCACTGTGCGCATTAGCGATGTAACTTATTAGATGTAAATAGATTCCATATACGATTCTGTTTCATATAATAGTTTCATACATTGAATGATACGGTTAGGCTTTATGATATCATTTTTATGTTAGCAGTACCTTTTTAATGAAAACTTTATATTTTAGAGTTTACCATAAAATTTATTACTCGGATATGTAATTTAAAAGTTTTGAAGTAAGTTTTATTTGAATTGATTTAAAGGAAACATTAAAATATTTAAGCATCAACATAATATTTAATCAATACTTATTAATATCATTAATATTTATTCAAAGCAAAATTAATAGTTTCAATTATGTGTATATTCGAGTTCAAATTTGAACCTTTATATCAATTTATCATTTGTACATTAATATTTATTATTATTAAATTTATTTTTGTTATGTGATTCACTCTAAATCCTTAAACATCTATTTAAGATCAATTTTTCTCATCTACATTCAATTTTAGTGAGAACTATAATTTGTGAGACATATAAGTGAAGAACGTCATATTTTTAATAACTCGTCTTTCGAGGCGCTACCGTGCTCTTTGATTCAAACAGTGATAGATACATATATTTATTAACTAATATCAAGTTACTTGTAAAATTTCAAGACTTTATTTTTTTTTTTTATTTTAAGATGACTAAGCTATCAGCGAATGAAACTGTCAACGATAAGTGTATAATTTCTATAATTTATATTTTTAGACCATAAGTCATGATTGCTTTAAACCTATCTTATAAAATATTTTTTTACGTTGTTGAAATTCAATATTTATTTTATTTAAAAATGTTAGAGTATAAATTTCTATATGTTACATTTAACTAACTCATTTAATCATAACTTTTTCAATGAAATTTAAAAATTAACTATTATTTATAATTTTAGGGCTATAAATCTTTTAGATCTAGAGATATGAGCTATGACTGAAAAAAGTGACCACTTAGAATTCACAAAATATTATATATCAAAATTTTTAGTAACTTTTAATGCTTTGAAACAATCTTATGAAGTTTTTATACCAAAATATCAAAATTTAATGTTGATATTTGAATATCAAAATTAAATGTATTTTAAAATGTTTGAGTATAAAATTTTAAAATTGTGTTAAGTAAACTCTCTTCAGCTATACTTTTCTTAGTGAAATTTCAAATTTTATCATCTGCTATCGAAGAGTATTTTTTCTTAATTTACAGATTAAAATGAAACTGGTAGTTACAATTTTAAACCTACAAGTCCTTTACTACAAGAGATATTTAGGAGAAGTAAACTCGTGAATATGAACCCTCAAAAGAACTGTTTGTGCTATGTTTAAGGTATTTACCTCTGTCATGTGAATGAACAGGTCAAGCCAATGATTACGCTTGATCTAACTAGTTTTACAATTCTAATTTTAATAAGTGTTGCTTGTTGCTGCTGCTGTTACCACTGCTTAAGACGTAGATAGACAGATAGAGAGAGAGAGATAGATAGATAGATAGGTGTTTATTAATGTACAATATGTTGTACAATTTCACAATATAGTAAAAAATATACAGTTTCAATATAAAACAGAAAAAAGTAAAAAATTTTAACAATTAGTAAAATAAAAATAGTATACGTTTAAAAATAGATTATATGAGAAAACACAATAATTATAATAATAGCTAACAATATCAATATTAATAGTTATCGCAGTGGCAGCGGTCCATTCTCCAAGGAAAGGCAGTGTGAAAATGCCAATGATTTAAATGAGTAAAGCGGTTGAGAGTTACGGATAGAAACGGGAAGCTCATTCCACAGAAACGATGATTTAACCAAGAAGGATCCGTTATAATATTCCGTAGAAGCAGGAGGAACAGTTAATGGTCTTACAGTACCCCTCGACGTTCTCACCGACTGGTTCCACATGTAACCAGAGTAGAGATATGAAGGTTCATTAGATGAGAACATTTTATATAGGAAAGTAGATGTAAAGTATTTCCTTCTAGCAGAGGTAGATAACCAGCACAGTGCAGAACGCCAAGAACAGTCTTATCATTTCAATATGAGCACGAATGGAGTTGGCATTAAAGTGGCAGACCCGAAAACCGTCCTCACACCGTCACACATCAGCTTGTCGCTCCGTCGTCGGATGTCATCAGTGATATCCTTGCTAAAAAAGCCTCAAGGTCGGCATCATTGGCAATGCGAATAGGCACGTCATCCCTCTTCTTTCTTGCATATATCATGCCACTCCTCACAAACGTAAGGAAGTTGTATTTTTTATCCTTGGCCTTAGCCAAGACCCGCAGCTTCAACTGATGCAAGGAAGCAGGCAAATACTCATTAATATTTATCACAGCAGATGTCAGGGACTCAACAACCTTGATATCAGGAGACAGACAATCGCTTATCCTAGCAGAATGGAGTTTTCCAAATTTTATTTTAGCATCAATCACAGCACGAGCCAATGAGGTGCTCCTCATGGTAACAAGCAAAGGCACAGTAGATGGATGATCCTGCTTCCGCGCAGACTCCGACCCCGCATCAGTAGCAACACTCTGATCAGCGGTTACAGCCATCGAAGTACGCTTAAGTGGTCGAACCGATGCAATGTCATCTTTAGAAAAGGAAGAATCAAGCATGGACAGCACAGCAAAGACAGCAGTTTTGAGATCCTTTACCTCATCCGGCACAAATCCACCAATAACCAAATCAGAAGATCTACGAAGACACAATTGCTGGGTCTTCAAAGCGTCACACTCACGCGATAACGACTCATTACGTCTGTCCAACTCCTGAATTCTGGCAGTTAATGGCTCAACAGATGATAAGTTGGATTCAGCAGCACACAGATTATCAATTTTTGACCTCAGCTCCAACTGCTCACTACAGACACGGTCAAGCCTAGCCTCACTTGCACAAATTCTAGCCTCATTCGCAGTAAAACGCTCCTCAAATTTAGCTGTGATCACGTCCATACGAGACTCAAGCGCTGAAAATCTATTATCAAGCGATGTAACCAGAGAGCCAACCGCAGCAATATTAGTGTCCATAGTGTCAAGCTTAGCATGGAGATTATCCAATTTGCTAATTCTTTCAAGAATCGAAGCAAGAGCATCACTCGATTGCACAGCAGATGGAGGTTGTGTGGGAGTAGGCGTCCTTGACAGAGATGGAGAAGAGACCGAATAATCAAGCAGAGATCCAACTGAACTGGATCGCGAGCGAACACAGGCAGTATTCGCGGCGGCCACGCAACCATTGCATACTTTAATTTTCTTATTTTCCTCATCCATAACTATAACCAACTTGGTGCAGCCACTGTGAAAGGATTTATTACATCTATTACAGACTTGTGGCTTGGAAGTATGTGAAAAAGTCTTCTGGCAGACACCACACTGAACAGGCATGATGTAGAACAGACGCAAGCGAAAACAGTACAATATAGTTGAATAATATAGCTGAAAAATTGAGCAATAAAACACACGCTGCAGCTGACACGTTTACGGTCAGATAACAGTGGAGCAACTAGATTTATCAGTATCGCACTATTTATCCACTAGTTAATGGCAGTACTAGTACGAAGATCACCCAAGAGATGGAGCCACTTATGCAAAATTGCAGTATATTGGTTTGATAAATTCCCTGACTGATCTTTAGTAATCAAACAACCTAACAATGGCAAACGTTCACTGCAAGTGAAAAACAGCACAATATAGGTTGAATAACTGAGTAATTAAACACGCACTGCGGCCAGCAAGTTTACTGTAGTTATCTATTGCGTATTATTTATCCACTAGGTAATGACAGTGCCAGTACGAAGATCGCCCAAAAGATGGAGCCACTTATGTAAAATGGCAGTATGTTGGAGATAGATTTTGCGCCAGAAAAAAAAATTTTTAGGTTAGTTGCAGTAACACCAGAAAAAAATGCATAATGCAGCTAAGACGGATGACAACACTCCACCACACACCACAATGCACCAAGCCGATCCAACAGCAAGACAGGAGCAGCAAAAACAGCAGTCACAACAGCAGCAGCAGCAAAAAATAAAAAGACAGCCGGTGTCAGCAACGCAAACAAGGAAAACGTCCAGAAGTCCCAAAAAATGCAGCAGCAAAGCGCATAAAATAAAGCAAAGGCCTAAGGACTCCAAGAGGACGAATTCCTGCAAAAAAATTTCACTCGACAGAGTGCAAAAATATGTTAAAAAGTGAAAAACAGAGGAGCAGTAGAAGCGATGCGTGTTCACACTTACCGGCCGAGAGAGAGAGAGAGAGAGAGAGAGAGAGAGAGAGAGAGAGAGAGAGAGAGAGAGAGAGAGAGAGAGAGAAGAAGAAGAAGAGAGAGGAAAGAAAAAAAAGGCGAAAAATTTTAGGTTAGCGGTCGGATGTTTTTAGGAGCAATGTACATTCACAAATATAGAAAAAAGAGATACTTTCAATAACTTTTATCTACTAAGTCTATTGACTTTATCGACTATCATCGATTTAATCTAATAAATTTATCGATTTAGTTTATTTATTTTATCGACTGAGTCTATTGTCTTTATCAAATTTCATTAACTATTATTTTATTCATTATAAAATCATTTAATATTATTTAAATTTAATCTTAATAACGTACGAGTAATATTTTAAAACTATATTAATAGTATTTGAATTTAGTATTTTTAGTGTTTAAATGTGAAATAAATAACGATTTAATATATTCAGTATTAACGGTATTTAAATATAATATTAATAGTTTTTTGATACAAATATTAATTATAACCTAAAAAATATAGTGGAGTGCATAACTGATGATTACTAACGACGGAAATTTGATTGATTCAATTTGAAATTTGTAATATGTTCAAATTGAATATGATATGTGAATAGCTTATATACGATACAATCGAAATTAAGGGTAATATCGTTATTGTAACCTCAAAATTTGACATTTTGTTCATACAAATATTACTTTCGATTACTTTCATATGTTTATATTGTACCGTCAATTTTTAGCAAGATTGGACTTAATTATATTCATTATTAAAATTACCTTTAAGATAAATATATTAAATGACTTTATATACTCCAATACTTTAATAAAATTACCTAATGCTTCATTATTATTTAAATATTATAAACTAAGCAGCAGAGATATGAGGTTCAATAATTGTTTACCAATCTTGCCTTCTTCTTTACTTGAATGTATTACTCGCCGACTTTATAGCCCAACGATGTTTGCAGGGTTCGTCGATTGAGGTTACATAAAATTTTATGACTTTTGAATTTTATTAGACAACACACAACTTAGCATGCAAAATTAAAACATAATTTTTATATTCTTTATATATATATGTATATATATATATATATAAATATATATATAATATAACAAAAGACCCACATAAATTGACAGGTAAAGGTTTTGTAAAGTAAAGAACAACGTATTTTATTTTGAGTTGGTCGTGTACGACATCTTTTCATATGTACTCATTTATTATTTTAATACATACATAGATTTTACTAAATTCAAGAAATAATCAAATATTGAACATTAACCCAAACTTTTAATTTATGTTTATGAATTTAAATCAGGTAATTACTCTCTAATTCAAGTTAACTTAAATTTAATCTGAACCCGAATTCAATGATTAGCAATAAAACTAATACAAACAAAATAAAATTTTCGTTTTAATCAATTATAATTTAAACTTTTAAATTAAAACAATCTCGATTCTTTTGTTTTACTTTATTTCCTAATTTTTAATTCCCCTTTTCTATTTTATTTCTTTACAACGGTTTTTGTTTTTAATCTCGCTTTTTATCGATTTATTGTTAAGAGGCTCGTCCAGGGACCTTGAAACCACCTGAAACATACAAAAGAAGCCTTAATCCCTAGTGTACGGTAACCTATGCAGCACCAGGTACGTAAAAGTACGCGATGTCCATAGGAAAAGGGCAGCTTTTCAGCACCCTTTTATACCCATCACTATCAGGCTTTTGTGCAATTCGCAGCAACTCCAATAAGAGTCACCATTCGGGGCTTTTCGGCCGTAGGCCTAGTCTTTCCCCTACTTAAAAAACGGACAAAACAGAGACAAAAATATGGAAATGTTAAGGTGTAAGTTAGTGAAGTTCCACTGACTCTACTTGTATTATCACTAATAATCTTGCAAAAGACGTACTTATACGCAAGATTATTTTTCAAAAAAGAAAACGAGAAAAATGAAATAAAAGATTAATGATTCTTAATTTTTTTTCTTTTTTTTTTACTCGCGAATTATAACGAGAAAAAGAAATAAAAATATATTACAAAAAAAAACGCGCAGTTAAGTCTTTGATTACCTTACTTGAATACGTATATAAATTTACTTTTCACACGCGAGAAGAAAAACAAAACGCAAACTTAATTTAACCGTTTATTCCGAAGGCTGGATCTCTAGTAGTCTCTCTGCTGCTCTCCCCTTGCTCTGGAGCTTACTCATCCCTTCTTCTTCAATTGATAATCTAGATGATTTATCTTCTCCAGGCTGTCAAGCAGATATGCGCAGAGATCAACTCGTATATGCTTATACAGCATTCTTCTCTATATGTGGATACCCCCCTATACATATCCTATCTAAGATACTAAATAGTATATTTATCTACGAGGGCAGAAATTAGATCTTTCTGCCGTGCGCAGAATTGTCTCTCGAGGCGAAGCCGAGAGAGACAAACGCACGGCAGGTTGATCTAATTTATGTCTGAGTGGATAATACTACTTTTCTTCATAGCTAGCCGACAATTCGCCACGCTAATTAATAATAAATCTAAAAAAATGTCACGCGTTTGGATATCCCAGCTGACGACAGCGCGCGGCCATGAATTTTCTTTCTGATTAGCTCACGCGCCATCTGCGGGCCAGCTCTGAACAAAATTCAAAGGCGCGCGTCGCGTCTCGATTCAAATACACTTTAAAAATCACGAATGATAAATCTAAGGGTTTACCGAAAACACAAATGATAAATCTAAAAACAAATACAAATGATAAATCTAAAAAAAAAATACGAATTATGAATCAAAAAATAATTGCAAATGATAAATCTAAAAAAATACGAATTATGAATTGACGGGATATCGGAGTTGTTAGAATCGATTTTTTTTTTTATCTGATTGATATCTCTTTAAACTGACTATTTAGACAAATATAATGACTTGTCCACACTAAAACTACATTAATTCAATCATTTTTGCTAAAAAAAAAAATTACTCAGACTTGTTATTTTTTCATGAACTTTGAATGAAAATTAGATATCAAACTCGATAAACCTAACCTCAAAATACTATACATTGAAAGTTTGTTCATAACTTTTTATGTGTAATATTTTAATAAATTTCTTGAGTTGTTCGCACTCAGGATTAATCTTATAAATTTTCTTTCTGTAGTGAAAGAATATGATTTAACGGACCGTTTACTTATGAACTTTGAATAAAAATATTTTTTCTTATCCCCTGGCGAAAAGTACGTCGAAAGACGTCTACTTTCTGAGAGAGAAGTTAAGCATTATCTACGGCGGCTCGGCGCACTAGCGATGCGCAATCGTGTTGACGCTCTGTTTTTCACGGCAGTTAAGAATAGAGAGGGCTACGTCTATCCTTCTCTGTCCGCCGGCGTTAGACATTGACTCTCTCCCTCTCTCTTTTTTTTTCATGCAGAATAGAGAGGGTTGCGTCTATCCTTCTCTGTCCGCCGGCTTTAAGAATTGACTCTCTCCCTCTCTCTTTCTTTCTCTTATATGTACAATAAAGGTAGCCGCGAATGGAGGGGGCTATGTCTAGCCTTCTTTGCCGGTTACAACAAGCAGTATATCTTTTTCTTTATTTTTCTTATATAGTAATTTTAAATATTTTATTATTAAAACCTAACTTGTTTTATTTTGTGAATTATAAATTGCAGTGTGTTATAAAGTGTGTAAATTATAAAATGTGAGTGAAATATTGATGGTTTATTATAATGATTTATCATCAGTGGGAGAGGGGCAGAGAAGGATAGAGCATACTCGGTCAATAGCAGCAAGCGATTCATCGCGGTATTTTTATTTTAATGATTTATCATCAAAAACGAATTATCACAACGGGTAAGTTGGACGTACTTTTCGCCGGGAATAAGAAAAAATCGTATATTCACCTCGGGAGAGAAGTTGACCATCAATTGCTCGCGTATTTGCCCCCTCGCTGCGCTCGGGGGCAAATCTTGCGCGAGCATTTAATGGTCAACTTCTCTTCCTAGGTTAATAATATACTAATAAGGAGGGGATAACTACGATATCCTCTTAAAAAACAAATACAAATGATAAATCTAAAAAAAAATAAAAATGCTGCATATAAAAATTTATCAAAAAAAAATGAATAATAAATTGAAAAATTAACACTATTTAAACATTGTTGTCAATATTTCATACGTAATATATTTCATAAGGATGTATTACGTATAAAAATTAACACACACACATACAATACAGCATCAACATAAAAAACCGACAAGAAAAGTACTAAAAAGATTCATGTGCATATATAAATACATTGCATGCATATTAGAATTCATGTTTAAGAACTTCAAGTAAGGTTATAGTAACAACAACAGCTGTTGCTATTAGCCTAGACGGCGCCAGCGTCTGGCAGCCACCGAAAGTTTTCTGCCTTGGGTTGTCAGTGCTGCGTTAGTTACGATAGATGTCGTCTCACTCAGCAGAAATTCTGAGTTTCTTTACCTGTTTATCTAGCAGAAACACGAATTTTCGGCTAAGATATGAAGAAAATATCCTTTTTATGCATAAATGCACTTATAGTGCAAAGTTGTTAATGAAAGGTCGTTCATAAACTAAAAAATCCCTTAAAATGTTTAACCATTATGATTTCCTTCTACATTAGTTATTCAAATGCTTTAATTTTATGATTGAAACTTCTTATAATAATTAGATACTTTAAAAGCCCCGTTTACACTTATTATTTGAATTTAGACAATTTAATATATTTCTTATGCCCGTATTCTGTATGTCAATGAATTTCATGATTACTAATACGCGGTAACAATTTATTTTAATTATTTTTATCTTTCTCTACTCATTTATTTGATTAATTAATAGAGAAAATAAAAACAAAACTATACATAAGTGTAATGCGGTAACGACGCGTTAGCGTCGCGTCTCCTTGCCTCTCTCTCTCTTACTTATAGTGAAAGACAAGGAGCGCGGCATCTCTTTTTCGTTCCGTCAGCGTGTTACGACCCAGGCTTGGATCAGAGAATAATAAATGGTATAGATGTCCTTCTCGATGTTGAATTTGAATTCTCTTCTCGATGATAATTCGTACCGCGATTAAATTCAATTCAAATTTAACTTTTAGAACTCTATCGAATTCCAATTGTTTTTAAATTAAAGAATTGAATAAAATCAATCAGTTTAAATGAGTTCGATCCCGATTAAGGGGTGAAACCCAAGGAAATCGAGGATGGAAATTGAAAGTAAACTCCTTTAATTAAATTTTATCAATACGTAAAGCTTTATTATTTATTTTATATATGTATATCATGCAAGTTCGAAGCTTGAACTAAGACTGACTGGCTGGCTCCTCTTCATCTTCTTTTATACTTATTCCTTTCCATAAGCTCTGTGCAAAGTTGTTTGTGCAAGGAGGATTTCTAAGAATTGTTTGTGTGCGGCATAGGCTCCTCGCAAAGTTGTTTTGTACGAATAAATCTCTGAGAACTCCTTGTTTTTCATACGCCTCCCAAGTATTGATTTTTGAGGAGTTGATGCAAGCAATACTTGTTTACTTGAAATTTGCACGCGTGTCATTGGACGTTGAAATTGGAGTAGGCCCCTACTCAAGAAGCCCTTGCACGTGCGTTTGAAACCTGATGAGACTTGCAAGCACTCTGTTTTTACCAATTTCATATTCCTAGAAGTTTTTACTAGACATAGAAAAATAGATGTTGTTTGCGTTTATTCATTCTAGGAAGTATTTACCACTCTGAAACAACCAGTAAATTATAATTGCTCCAAAACGTGAAATCTTAAGCCATTTCACTTGAGCAAGAAAGCGTAATTCTAAATCAATCCTTTATAGCTATTATTCATTACCATTATTATTATTGATCATTTATTATTAATTTAATTCCCAGTTTAATATAAATTATTATTATAGATCATTTATTATTAATTTAATCTCTCTTTTTAATATAATAAAAGCTCCCTATCAGCTCTCGCAATACGCATGTCCTATATAATCGTATAAATCGATACCAAGTTTCCTATCTAGTTATCGCGTGACCCATGATAGTGAGTTTCGTATTGTGCGCAACGCGAAATCCGCGCTCATCACAGTCCCCCCCTTAAATAAAACGCAATCCTATGGTTTGCGCTATTCTTACATACTTATGTATCTATGGGCGAAAGCGCGATTTGAAAAAAGGTGGTTTGCTAAAACCTACCATATCTATTTGTTTATTCAAAAAAAAATGTTTTCTCTCCATTAAATTTTTATACTCATTCATGAGACAATCAACAAACAAAACAATATGCAAGCCCTGTCAAACTATGAAATAATATTAAAATACCAATTTGTAATAAAATCGTTTTAAGGATGTAATGCAAATACAGTAATTTCAAGAACTCTATTGTCATTTCAGATTCTCCTTTTCATTGCCTACTCGCGTGGCCCAAAAAAAAAGGAAATAATTTAACGCGATGCCAAAAGTTACAAGTTTATTAAATTTCTAATAACAAAGTTATTAGATAAAATAATTTTAAATAAACCCTATGACAGCGTCCAAGTCAAAATTAAATATCAATAAGCATAATTTGTGCATTTAATTGTAATGGAAATTTAAAAACGCTCTTCATTTTTCGTATCCAAGAAAGAAATATTTTATACGCAAACATGTGCATTAGCTTTAATTATACCGTGATTTTAGTGCAATATTTATCTCTATACATACATTTAAGTGCAATATTTATCTTTATTATTACTATCGTTATTATTATTATTATAAGGAGGAGGGGAGCCCCTTTCACCTTCGCTCCCGTCCGTGAGGCGCAACCAATATAATCATTGGGATTCACCCAGAGGTCGGATCGCACGATCGCAATCTCCAGGGGAACCTCCAACTCCTTCGCCTCTCCTTTCTCCTTAGTAACAATCTTTATTCAAACAATTTTACACTTTCAATTTACATTTTTAATACATCAATGTTACAATTTTACATAGGTCTCAAACACGCATGTTTTAATTTATCTAAATGAACAATCTTAACTCTTCCCCCACCCAAATCAATTTTCGCATTTCTTTCTCCGATTAATTCGATAATTTTATAAGTTCCCGTGTATTGATTATCGAATTTATGTATCTTAGGTTCCTTTAATAAATATACCTCTTCTCCTACTTCGAAATTCTTTATGTTTAATTTTTGGTCGTAATATCTCTTAGAGCGTTCTTTCGCTTCTATCAATTTTTCTCGCGCGGTTGACTGAGTTGTGTTTAATTTATTTATTATATCATCCAAATACATTTCATACGTTTTTTCGAGGATTTTAGATTCAAATTCCGAAGGTAATGGAGCTTTACGACCAAATATTAATTCGTGCGGAGTAAGTCCATGAGCGGAATGGACAGAAATGTTATAAGAGAAAATAGCGCATCTTACCCAAATGTCCCAATCAGTTCTATCAATATACATTTTTAGATATTCGACGAGGCTATGGTGGCTGCGTTCAATTGAGCCCATTGATTGAGGTCTAAAAGCTGTAGAGCGAAATTGTTTGATTTTAAAGATTTTTGCTAATTTAGCCAGTAGTTGGCTTTGGAAATTCGCGCCTTGATCGGTTTTTATAATTTTGGGGCAGCCAAATCGACAAATAAAATCATGTGCAAAGACTGTGGCCACCATTTCCGCAGTCATATCGCATAACGGAAGAGCATCGGAGTACTTAGTCAGATTACATTGTATAGTGAGTAAATATTTATGTCCTGAGACAGTTACAGGTAAAGGCCCTACGATATCCATTTCTATTACTTCGAACGCTTCTGTAGGTGTAGTAGTAATTGTCATAGGTAGTCTCGTTTTTACCCTAGTAAGCTTTTTCTTTTGACAATCTTCGCATGTTCGTACGTAATCCGAAATTTGTTCTTTCATACCTGGCCAATAGTATCGCTCGCGAACTCGTCTATACGTTTTGAAAATTCCCTTATGCCCTCCTACAGCCGAATCATGAGCTTCTTTTATTATGGTTAAACAATTTTCGCCCGGGGGAATTGTTACTTCGCCGGTACAAATAGTAATTCGTAAATCTTTATCTTTCCAATCGTTCCGAAGTGAAAGTTCGATTGGCAACCAATGAAGTTGATCTAAACCGTCTCCGTTTTTCGCAATGCTAACTGTTGCCACGTTTTCCGCGGTCATCGCGTCTCGTAATGACTTTAAATATTCTATTATATTAGCTGTTATAGGTGTATCCTCGCTTTTTTCTTTAATAAATAGAGAATAAATAAATTTTCCATTATCTAAGCCCGTACACGTTATCGCGCCTACTCCAATATTTTCTTTACCTAAACTATCAAGGTCTATCATCTCTAGATCTACCAACTGCTGACAGACTGGAGAACCTATTTGACAGTCTACCGACATAAAGTGAGCAATGTTATCACGTCTCATTAATAATTGATCTCGCGAATATAAAACATGATCTATTGCCAAAATCTGACATGAATTTATAGTTTTTACCTTTTTAGATACCGGTTCATCGACCTCGCTCTTATCGGATTCACTGTCGCAAGGAAGGTTTCGCTCAAAGTCCTCATACGTATAATCATTATCAATTACAGACTCACTCTCAGAATCACTCTCATTTATATTATCTCCGGTGTAAGATTCAGACACAGCCTTAATACGTAATCGCCGACTACCTGTCATGTTCTCGGGAATCTTCCCGCTATGAACACCGGTACACAATTTCAAATCATTTTCCATGTTCTCGGGAGTCTTCCCGCTATGAACATCAACACTCCACCGCGTGCCCTCGGGAATCTTCCCGCTGTGGACACCGGTACACATTTTCAAATCATTTTCCATGTTCTCGGGAGTCTTCCCGCTGTGAACATCAACACTCCACCGCGTGCCCTCGGGAATCTTCCCGCTGTGGACACCGGTACACATTTTCAAATCATTTTCCATGTTCTCGGGAGTCTTCCCGCTGTGAACATCAACACTCCACCGCGTGCCCTAGGGAATCTTCCCGCTGTGGACACCGGTACACATTTTCAAATCATTTTTCATGTTCTTGGGAATCTTCCCGCTGTGAACATCAACACTCAACCGCGTGCCCTCGGGAATCTTCCCGCTGTGGACACCGGTACACATTTCCAAATCACTTACCATGTTCTCAGGAATTTTCCTGCTTTGAACATCAACTACCATGCTCTCGGGAATCTTCCCGCTGTGAGCACCATCACCTAATACTTGATCATTTGCTGTGTCTTCGCTCGCAACCGGTATAAATCCATACTCATCAATTAAACCATTATTCATGCGGACTAGTCGATATGATTGGGAATTTTCGGATAGGTTTTGGGAGTCTTGAAGGATTAAAGGTTGGTTTGGGAAAGGAGAGTCAGAAACCAAAAATATTTTCTCGATTTCCTGCTCAAGGTTGGTAAAAGGTGTAGAAGGGTGTACAAATTCTGAATCTTGGACAGGATTTCGCGACAGTGCATCCGCGTTCATATTAATTTTCCCGGGTTTGTGTACAATATCATATTCGAATTCCATCAATTTAATTTTCCACCGCGCTAAACGTGAAGTGGGATCTTTTAACTTATGAAGCCATATTAACGGTCGATAATCCGTCACCAGCACAAATTTACTACCGTATAAATAAGGACGAAATTGCGCCACTGCGTATATTATAGCTAACAGTTCTTTCTCGGTGGTACAATAATTTCTTTCAGCATCTATTAGTGTTCTCGAGGCGTAAGCGATTGGTAGATCTTTTCCTATTGGTCCTTGACTCAAAATCGCTCCTAAAGCGAAATCAGACGCGTCCGTGGTTACGACAAAAGGTTCATTAAAATCAGGAAATTTAAGAAGTGGTTCGGTACAGAGAACGCGTTTTAACGTTAAAAATGCTTGTTCTTGTACTTCATCCCAAAGAAACGGGACCTTTTTCTTTAAAAGCTTCGTGAGAGGTGCCGCGATTTTAGAAAAATTAGGTATGAACCGTCTATAGTACCCAGCTAACCCCAAGAATTGTTTGATATTTTTAGGAGTGATAGGTTGTGGAAATCTCGAAACAGCGTGTGTTTTATTTGGGTCCGGTTTAACCCCTTGATCGGAAATGACGTGCCCTAAATAAACCACTTCTCTTCGCAAAAATAAGCATTTATCAGGCTGAAGGGTTAGACCCGCTGTCTTTAGTCTCCCAAATAATTTTTTCAATTTCTCTTGGTGTTGGTCTAGAGATTCGGCATAAACAACAATGTCATCCATATAAACAAATAACTCTATTCCCTGTAACCCGCTTAATATTTTATCCATGAGAGATTGAAAAGTGGCGGGGGCCCCCTTCAGCCCCATAGCCATACGCTTGTATTGTAAATGTCGAAAGGGAGTAGAAAAGGCAGTTTTCTCTGCATCTACGGGGTCGAGTAAAACCTGATAAAATCCCTGAGCAAGATCTAAAGTGGTGAAGTATTTACTACGGCCTAGCTGATCTAGGATATCCGTGATATTGGGTAATGGATACGCGGAATCTATTGTTTTTTCATTCAGTGCCCGAAAGTCAACCACTAAACGCCATCTTTTATTTCATTTCGAATCAGGGTTTTTCGGAACTATCCAAAGAGGAGAGTTATACGGAGATTCAGAATCTTCCACTATATCATTTATTAATAGCTCTTCCACTTGGCGATTAATTTCTTCTCTAAGATGCGTCGGGGGCCGATATGGTCGTACGTTAACCGGTACATTATCAGTCGTTGGGATTTTATGTTTAACTACCGAGGTGTTACTTCATTTATCGCCCTTTAAATAAAATTGACACGGGTGTTTTGCAATTAAATAGATAATGCTTTCTCTCTCTTCCTCATTTAATCCTTCTAAGTTTAAACTATTTATAATGTCATTTATTCGCTTCACGCTTTCATTTTGTGCATCTGCTTTATCAACAACCTTTATCGTTCGAACGGGAATTAACGTGCTACTATATTCTTCCAATATTATAGGAGGCATAGTTAAATTTACGTCACAAGATGTTGAATTTATTACAAATAAATACGCAAATCCTTCCCTATTATTTACTATACACTCTCCTGCGAAAACACCTGGTCCTGTTTCTATCCTAGGTATATAACCGCTTAATTTATCATCATTCTCGATTTTAATTCTACATAAAATTTTAGTGCGTGCCGGGAGATAAAACGTATCGTATGTATTAAAAGAAATGGCGCGCAATTGATCACGTCCTAAAGTTAATGTATTATCAGGAAAGGATAATACAGCTTCTTGCGCTCTTAAAAACTCTATACCTAAAATGCCATCAAAATTAATCGGAAAGTCTTGCGGTACAAGATGCATTTGACAAATTACTCTAAAGAAATCGATTAAAACCCATCCCAAGGTTTCTATTAATCCTCGCGTTATTCCTGATAAATTAAATATCTTATCACGGTTCACGATCACTCCATCTACTAGTACACTTATTTTAATTATATTTAATACAGAGCCTGTATCGACGAGAAAACGCGGGTTTTCTCCTTTTAATGTTTTGTTTGGCAAAATTATTACGGGAGAGGTAAGTTCTCTGGTTTGGTAGCTGACAATGGTTCTATCTTGGACACTGTTTCTTCCTTTAATCGCGGGTTCGTCACAGCGTCGATCGCGGCGGAAGTTTAAAGATCGCGAAAAGTTATTCTCACGATTTTTACAGAAATTGGTACTATGGCCTGTTTTCTTACAATTCTTACAAAAATAATCTTTATATTTATTAGTTTCTTTCTTTATATTACAATTCCGCGAATAATGTCCCAAGTTACCACAATTAAAGCATTTAATTTGCGCATAATCCTTAACTCTACAATCACGGGCGTAATGCCCTATTTTTCCGCATTTATAACATTTAATATTATTATTCTGTGAATTTGTAACGCTATCGATTGGATACATTCTTTTCCGAGATGTAGTTAAAGTCTCACCTTCACCATGCAATTCACGTCTCTGAATTACATAGTGTTCGCAATCAATCGCGGTACTAATTGCGGTTTCTAGAGTGAGTGGGTTTTTCCCTATCATCATTTGAGCAATTTCTTTATTTAGTCCTAAAATAAGACATTGAATCGCAACGCTAGTAGTTCCTTCTATCATTCCCCGTGTGACAGAAATATCATAATTTTCGTTAATTAGTTCGATAGCCTTTTGTAAAATCTTAGTAACGCGAAGTCCATACTCGGAGACCTTTTCACCCGATTTCTGAATAACCCGAGCAAAGTCTGCTTGAATCTGAGGCAGATTTTGACTAGGCGCAAATGCCCGTTCTAATTCAGTAAGCAGTTGATCTAAGTTTTCAAAGTTTTTATATTGAAGGTATGCCTTCGCATCACCAACGACCTTGGCTTTGACAATTCGTATATAAAAGTCTTTATCAATCGGATCTATAAATTTTTCGGCGTCTTTTACTTCTCGAATAAATTGGTTAACTGATATATCGCGTCCATTAAATTCAGAAAGAATGCGTGCGATTTCCGCTGATTTTTTATAACTCTTTCGCAGCCCTTGTTCTACTGATTTATTAATAAAATTTGATCCATTTATATTTTGTAAACCTACATTAAAATCAGCAGACGGAATCGAATGATTATTTTCGGAATCCGAAAATAACGAACCGTCGCTCGCATTATTCTGAGGTATCAAGGCTAAATCTAAAATTTTGTCATCGCTGGAGCTGATAGTCCAGGCTCCGGAAGCCTGATCGCTACTAGTTCGCGACATTTCGTTCACACTTTTACAAAATCGTCTATATATATATATATGTATACTAAATCAATATAACGTTTGTCCTTTACAATTTAATATTTCTTTAGAATTAGAAAAAACAAAATTTGCTAGTCTTAAAATTCACAATATTTATCGATTAAGAGTTATTCTTTTACTAAATTTTGAAATTAAAAGTGGATTTAATTTAAAATGTTTAATTTTCCAAAGCAAAAATAATCAAAACGCACTTGCTCAAGCTACTTAGCTGTAGTATGTTGGTGCTGAATGCTGCGACGCTGATCAAGTAGGTAAGTCTCTGGATGGCAGTTCCCCGATCTTAAATGTCTTTTCGATCTTAAATTGTAGAAATGTCTTCTAGGTGATGATTTTGAAGGTCGTCCTCGTCGTCTCTTATCTCCGGCTTTACCAGCCCTCATCCATTGGTCTGGGGGTTTCGTAAAACTGTTGATCCTGCCGTGGACCCAAACCCAACGTAAACGTCCTGGTATTCACCCAGAGCCCTAGGGGAAAACCACAGCTTTAAAACCCTAGGTTGGACGTAGTCAAATCCTTAGATGGATGTCCTTGAGGAATCTCCTCGACTTCCTTCGAGTGGATCCCACCGCTGTCACCAAAATCTGTTACGACCCAGGCTTGGATCAGAGAATAATAAATGGTATAGATGTCCTTCTCGATGTTGAATTTGAATTCTCTTCTCGATGATAATTCGTACCGCGATTAAATTCAATTCAAATTTAACTTTTAGAACTCTATCGAATTCCAATTGTTTTTAAATTAAAGAATTGAATAAAATCAATCAGTTTAAATGAGTTCGATCCCGATTAAGGGGTGAAACCCAAGGAAATCGAGGATGGAAATTAAAAGTAAACTCCTTTAATTAAATTTTATCAATACGTAAAGCTTTATTATTTATTTTATATATGTATATCATGCAAGTTCGAAGCTTGAACTAAGACTGACTGGCTGGCTCCTCTTCATCTTCTTTTATACTTATTCCTTTCCATAAGCTCTGTGCAAAGTTGTTTGTGCAAGGAGGATTTCTAAGAATTGTTTGTGTGCGGCATAGGCTCCTCGCAAAGTTGTTTTGTACGAATAAATCTCTGAGAACTCCTTGTTTTTCATACGCCTCCCAAGTATTGATTTTTGAGGAGTTGATGCAAGCAATACTTGTTTACTTGAAATTTGCACGCGTGTCATTGGACGTTGAAATTGGAGTAGGCCCCTACTCAAGAAGCCCTTGCACGTGCGTTTGAAACCTGATGAGACTTGCAAGCACTCTGTTTTTACCAATTTCATATTCCTAGAAGTGTTTACTAGACATAGAAAAATAGATGTTGTTTGCGTTTATTCATTCTAGGAAGTATTTACCACTCTGAAACAACCAGTAAATTATAATTGCTCCAAAACGTGAAATCTTAAGCCATTTCACTTGAGCAAGAAAGCGTAATTCTAGATCAATCCTTTATAGCTATTATTCATTACCATTATTATTATTATTGATCATTTATTATTAATTTAACTCCCAGTTTAATATAAATTATTATTATAGATCATTTATTATTAATTTAATCTCTCTTTTTAATATAATAAAAGCTCCCTATCAGCTCTCGCAATACGCATGTCCTATATAATCGTATAAATCGATACCAAGTTTCCTATCTAGTTATCGCGTGACCCATGATAGTGAGTTTCGTATTGTGCGCAACGCGAAATCCGCGCTCATCACAAGCGAACGAAAATCGAACGCGAGAACCGGTCTACGGCGGGCTTTCTATTCAAATTTAATTTTAGATAAATTTGTAAAAAATTTAATAAATTGAGGACTTTCTCTTTATACAAAATTACATTCTGTACTCTCAACTTATTTAACATAAAAAAACAAAATTTTTAACAATTAATTTCACTTTTATTTTTTATTGAATTATTTAATCTACTTTACCGACCGAAATGATAATATTCAAAATGAGAACAGGAAAATAAAATTTTGATTTCATTTTAATTAAAAATTTATGCATTTTTAGACTCGTTGCAATATTCTAGTGAACTATTATTGTTTATAAAATGTATACTCAAATGTTTATCAAATAATTCCAAAGCTGTCTTGGAGCTGTGATATGGGCTTAATGTATGACTATTATTATTACAATTTACATTTTAGTAATTTTTTATTTGATTATAGTTAAATAAAACGATAGTTATTCACGATAAAATATCTAAAAAGTGATGCAAAGTCAGAAGGGTTATGGGTTTGATTCTGATGAAATTCAAAAATATTTTTTTAATGCTTAAATAATTTTTATTTGATTTATAATAAATAAATAAATATAAGAAAATATTAAAACATCAAAATTGTAAAACTTTAGAAATTTCGCAACAGCTTAATAGGTATCTAGCGGTTGGCAGCCATGTCTTCACTGCTCGATCAGCTGTTTCTTTCTCGATCCTGACTCACTTGTGTTAGAAAAGGTTTGCCCTCCCTAGATCAATCAGCTGTTTCTCTCCAGTCGATCCTTAGGTTAGAAAAAGTTACTCCACTCTATGTCGATCATCTCGTGTAATACCACGTAAAACATCGCTGGGGTTAGAAAAGGTTCCCCCACTCTATGTCCATCATCTCGTGTAATACCACGTAAAACATTGCTTGGGTTAGAAAAGGTTCTCTCTCCCCAAATCATTTCTGGCTCAATCAGCTGTTTCATTGACCAATAAAAAAGCATACACATCATGATTCACATTCATTTCATCATGGGGCAGACTCCAAGTCAGACCACTCAAATTCTTCAGAGTACAGTCCTCTTCTTCTACCTGATAAAAAAAAATATGACTATGAAATTCATAGTCAGTAAGTTTCTCTCGTAGAGGTCGTAACTGACGTGTTACTTCTACTAGTTTTAAAATTCACTAGACTCTTGAGTGTTAACTTATGCATTGTGTAGATAAAGTAGATCGCTATTATTTTAAGCTATAACTATATTATACACGCAGATAATACTAATAAATTATAGTTAATATTTTTTACACCTTATTATTTTAATCTATAAGCGTATACAGATATGTAATTTTTAACAATAAATAATTATTAATTACTAGCAATAACTTATGTTAAAATATGTAGAAATAATATAAAATCTAGAAAAACTGCTATTATACAAGTTTTAAAATCTCCCTAGTACGGTGGCTCCGTGGGGTAGTGGTATACGCGCTCGCCTCGCGTCCAAAGGGTCGTGGGTTCGATTCCGACCAAAGTCGAAAATTTTTTTTAATGCTTAAATAATTTTTATTCGATTTATAATAATTAAATAAATATAAAAAAGTATTAAAAAATAAAAATTGTAAAACTTTAGAAATTTTTCGTAGGTACCAAGCGGCCAGCGGCTAGGTCCTCGCCGCTCGATCCTGACTCACTTGGGTTCGAAAAGGTTCCCCTCCCCGAATAATTTCTGGCTCAATTAGCTGTTTCTCTCTCAATCCTTGGGTTAGAAAAAAATTCCCCTTCCTAAATAATTTCTAGCTCAATCAGCTGTTTCTCTCTCAAGCCTTGGGTTAGAAAAAAATTCCCCTTCCGAAATAATTTCTGGCTCAATCAGCTGTTTTATCGTCCAATACCACGTGAAGGGAACTATGCTTGAAAACACCATGTCGGTCCTAGCTCACTGAGCTGTAGGTGTCCAGCAACCAGCTGCTAACAGCTCGAAACCGCCTCTGGCTCAATCAGCTGTTTCTCTCTCGACCCTTGGGTTAGAATCGGTTCCCCCACTCTAGGTGTTTCTCGTGTAATACCACGTAAAACATCACTTGGGTTAGAAAAGGTTCCCCCACTCTAGCTGATTCTCGTGTAATACTACGTAAAACATCGCTTGGGTTCCCCCACTCTATGTCGTTTCTGGCTTGAGTCAATTCTAACTCATCCCAGTTCTAATTCAGATGGGTTAGAATCGGCATGGGTTAGAACCCGCATAGCTCATCTACTCATATATTAAAAACGTGCCTTCCTCTCTTTGCGTTAGCTCATGCATGCACAACAAAAAGTGATGCATGCTTTGTAAAACGCGAAGCAGGACGCACGATGAAACATTCGAGCAGTTTTCATCGAAATTTTTCGTGCGCGCATCAATATTCGACAAGCATGAGCGCCATCGTGTAGTGCTAGTAAGCATCATCTTTTTTAGTGCAACTCGCATCACATTTCTCGATGCAAAACCTTCTCCGTGTAGATTCCACCATCTTAATTTGTAAGCTAGCGGAATTTTCCATATCTTTTGATCTATTTGACATAACGGGATGATCAGAATGCCATACTTTTTTCCTCTTTAAATACTACAAATGAGCATTGTCAAGATTAGAAGTTTTGAACCCTATAACCACAAAATATTCATTATAAATGGTTTATCGTTCGGGACCGTAAAAAATTATGTAATTACTAAGATTATACAATAATGATGTTAAAATATAAATTATTCTTTAATTTATTGCCACTAGAATTTTGTTTCAATCACCTCTATTCGTCCAATAACACTAGATATCACCAGCCTAAGTTTTAAGCTAGTGAGATTTTCCATATCGTTTTATCTAATTAAGGTAGTGGGATGATCAGGACGTCATAATTATCCTCTCTTCGAATACTACTAATGAGCATTTTCAACCATATGACCACATAATTATCATTATAAGTGGTTTATCGTTAGGAATCATATGAAATGAATTGATTATTCAAATTATACAACAATAATGTGAAGAAATAAACTATTCCCTAATTTATTGTCACTAGGAAGTTAGTTCAATCATCTCTCTTCGTCCAATATCACTAGATTCCGCCATCTTAATCTGTAAGCTAGCGGAATTTTCCACATAGTTTGATTTAATTAAGATGGTGGGTTGAACAAGGTACCATAATTATTTTTCGTTTAAATACTGCAAACGAGCAGTGTTAAAAAAAATTTTGAACCCCATAATTACATAATTATTATCATAAGTGGTTTATCGTTAGGAACCGTATGAAATTCATTAATTACTCAAATTATACAACTATAATATAAAAAAATTAATTATTCCCCAATTTATTGTCACTAAAAATCCCATTTCTTTTTCCGACCCCACACAGTATAAAACATTGCAGTGGAACTTTCACTAAAAAATTGCGCTAAAATGTTTTCGCAAGGTCGCAGTGACCTGTTTTAAACACCACTAAAAGGTTTCATGAAATATTGCAGTGCAATGTCACTGCAACTTTGCTGCAAGGTTTCAGAAAACAATCAAAGAAATATTGCAAGAAACCTCTTATGAAAGGTTCCAGCGAGGTTTCTGCAAGGTTTCATAGAATATTTCAAGAAACTTTGCAGAAATCTTCCATAAAAGTTTTCTGCGTTAGCTTTTAGCCAGACTTCGGGAACATTATGCGAAATATTGCACGAAACTTTTTATGAAAGGTTACAGTAAGATTTTTGCAAAGTTTCATGGAATATTTACAGAAATTTCGCAAAAATCTTTTATAAAAGTTATCTGCAAAGTTTCTAGCCAAGTTTCGAAATCATTGCACGAAATATTGCAAGAAACCTTTTATGAAAGGTTTATGCAAAGATTCGGCAAGTATTCTCAAACGTTTCAGGAAACATTTTATAAAAGATTTCAGCAGGCTTCCCGCAAGGTTTCATCAAACATTTTAAAAACATTTAATTAACCTTTTATGAAAGATTGCTCCAAAGTTTTCGTCAAGGTTCCAGAAACATTTAAAAAAACATGGCTAGCAACCTTTTCAATAAAAGATTGCTGTAAGGTTTCTATAAGGATTTATAAATCGTTTCGAGAGTCTCTGCAAAGTCTTGTCATGAAAGGTTTCGGCTAAGCTTTTAACAAGATTTTAATAGTATTTTGAGAAACATTGCAAGAAATTTTTTATGAAAGACGACTACGAAGTTTTAGTCTCTTAAGAGGAGGTTACCTATCTCTGTCCTTTTCTAATCAAAGAATTAAGTTTTTTACAGAAACTAATAACCTTAGCAAAAAATGAAGAGAAAGCCGCATCTCGTATCAAAAATAGCAATATTTTCTTTGATAAGAAAAAAATTAATTTTATCGCTTCATTGTCAAGAAAACCTTGAAAAACCTAACCCCTAACCTCTACGATTCAAGTTTTTCAAGGTTTTCTTGAAAACGGAGCAACAAAATTAATTTTTTTCTTATCGGAGAAAATATTGCTTTTTTTTGATACGAGATGCGGCTTTCTCTTCATTTTTTGCTAAGGTTATTAGTTTCTGTAAAAAACTCAATTCTTTGATTAGAAAATGACAGAGATACGTGACCTCCTCTTAAGGTGGCTCTAACGTTCATAATTATATCATCAATGATCATAATTATAATTTTGATTACATTTTATTATTTGACAACAAATATGTTCTATTTATGTTTAATTGCATTCTATCGTATCAATTTTCATCAATTTTTTAAATACCTTTTTTATTTTATCGATGATGTGACATATTTTCTATTTATTTCAATTTTTAATAGGAAAATCTATAATTTTATATTTGGTTTATAAAAAACTATAATTTTATTACCGAATTAGAAGTATAAATGCTATTTTTACCGTAAAACAATGTGTTAAATTTTTAAATTTTCATAATTTTTTCCTCTTTAATTTTGTTGATGGCCTTATATTTTTTTAATTGCTATTAAATACCAATGACTTGTTCTGTTCATAGATTTTTCCACTAGATCTTCTATTTTTTATGAAGCATCGCTAAAGTCACTTTGAATTATATAAAAATACCATGAATAAATCTTTCATGACAGGTTTTGGCAAGGTTTTTGGCAAGATTTTCTAAAAATAATTTGTGTGAGATTTTCCGCAAGATTTTCCAAGAACGTATTGTGTAAGGTTTTTAGTAAGGTTTCAAAAACAGTTCAACAAACATTACGAGAAAACTTTCATGAAAGATTGATGCATGGTTTCCGTTAATGTTTCATGAAGGTATCACAAGCATCATATACAAGTTTTCTGCGATATTTTCAATCAAATTTCAGATACATTAAACCAAACATTGTAAGAAACCTTTTATGAAAGGTTGCTGCAGGGTTTTCAGCAAGATTTCAGGAATATCTCGAAAAATCTTTAATAACAGGTTTCAGCAGGGTTTATGCAAGGTTTCATGAAACATTTCAAGAATAATTGCGAGAAATTTTTCGTAAACAATTTTTGCAATGCTTTCGGCAAAGTTTCAGAAACAGTTTTAAAAAATTGCGTAATGTGTACTAGATAATTAAGAGACGTCTACGTTAAAATATAAACACATATTACTTGCATACTAATAAATTAATTTGATAAATGCAGTAAATTTGATTTACACTTACATAAATTTCAAAGTTTAATTGCTATATAGACAACTATAAAATGGAAGTATCACCGTCATAAGTTTTATGTTATTTAAGGTATTAGAACTGACAAGGAGAGTACTCGACCTTCGGGAAACGGATTTGGCTGAAACTTCAGGATATGATTTTTTGATGAAAAAAAAAATTAACCTGTGTTTTTCTTGGAATAGGCCTTATAGATAGAGATATAGACATTTTTTCGAAATTATAATAAAAGGAGCATTTATAAGATCTTAAATAACCAATCAACCAAAACTTTTACAAAAAAACGTTTAAAAAATAAAATAATATACAGATTTAATGCTTTAATTTAGGTTTAGTTGCATTAAAAAATCTTTCGTGGTTCAAAAGTTGTACCCAATTGAAAATTACTACACATTTGTTAATATTTTTAGCGTGTAACATTTTTTATGCTATTTCATTAGCATATTTTAATCGCTTGTAACTTTTGAACCACAGAAGCTTTTTTAATGTAACAAAGCTTAAATTAAAGCATTTAATCTGTACTATATTTTATTACTTATACATTTTTTCGTAAGAATCTTAGTTTTTTGTTTATTCAAGATCTTATAAATGCTTCTTTTAATTATATTTTCGAAAAAATGTGTATATCTCCGTCTATGGGGCCTATTGAAAGAAAAGAAAAAACACGGGTTCATTTTTTTTTCATCAAAAAATCATATCTTGTAGTTTTAGCCAAATCTGTTTCCCGGAGGTCGGGTATTCTCCTTGTGAGTCAAAGCCTGAAAAAAATCGAATTTAATTCTAATGATAAACTTTTTTCTTATAATATTCCTTATAAAACTTTTTTAATATTAAATATATATTATTTTGGGTCCATAAATAATTTTAAAAAATCTCATTCGATGAATGAAATCCTTTTCTTTAGTCAAACGCTTGATTGTGGTGATTAGTGCAGGCTTTCTCAGGCAATTGTAAACAAATTGACTTTGAAATTTCCAGAGATTTTCACAAAATAACAGTCTTAGTTTAAAAATAAAAAAAAAGAATTTAAAAGTTTGGTTTTAAAAAAGTTGAAAATATTGGAGAAAGTAGATATTTTTGTGAATTTTTATGTATGTAATTTGATTCAACATTTACTTAAACATATCTCATCAAAATTTTAGCACTATTATTTTGTGGAGATATCCCTATTGAAAATAATGACGTTATTTGATGAGTCATGATTTCGGACAAAAAATGACGTCATTTCATGACGTCATTTTTAGTAAGATATATTTCGATTTCATCGTAAAAATGAAGGAAATGTCATTTCTTTGTGAATTACGTTATTCATTTATTTTCCATTTAAAGAAAAAACAAAAAAAGAGGTAAAACTCGTATTTACAACTCTTTAAAAGACGAAGAAATTTTACGATTCAACTGGATATTCTGACAATATATCTGCGCGACTTTAAAATTTGTGAGAGGGATCACAAAACTTAGAAGAACGCCACCTAATGACTAAAAGTCGAATTAATGATTGATTGCGTCGATTTAATTTCAAGTCGGTAGGTGGCGTTTTTCCAAGTTTTGTGATCCCTCATACAAATTTTAAAGTTGCACAGATATATGTCAGAACACTAACTAGGAGAGTATCAGACCTCCGGATTACGGATTTTGCTCAAACGTTGGGGTAAGTTTTCAGATGTCAAAATATGAAAGGAAACAGAATTTTAGATCCCAACACTTAATATTTCCCTAGTTACAGGCAATTAAAGAAAATCACTAAAAAAGTTACTAGATTTTCAAACGCATATAGTTCCTTAGCATTGATAGCTAGGAGCTTGAAACTTTTTTTAAATAAAAGCTGAGCTCAAATCCTTTCGAAATAGTAGTTATAGCGTGTCAAAATATTATTTTTTCCCAAAGTTATAGCGTAATAAATATTAGACCCAATTTCAGCTTTTGTTATTAATTAATGTTTTAAAAAGAAAAATCAGGTCCAATGTTTATCACGCTATGACTTTGGGAAAAAATAATATTCTGACATGCTATAACTACAATTTCGAAAGTATTTGAGCTCAGCTTTCATTTCAAAAAGTTTCATGCTCCTAAGTATCAATGCTAAGGAACTGTAAGCGTTTGAAAATCTAGTAACTTTTATAGTGATATTCTTTAATTGCCTGTAACTAGGGAAATATTGAGCGTTGGGTTCTATAATTCTGTTTCCTTTCATATTTTGACATCTGAAAACTTATCCTAAAGTTTGAGCAAAATCCGTGATCCGGAGGTCTGATAGAGGCATACTGGCACACCCGGATTCTAGCACAGCCCGAGGTGCGTTAGAACCCGTACGGATTCTAGCACAACCCATGGTGTGTTAGAACCCGTACGGATTCTAGCACAGCCCAAGTGTTTTAGAATCCGAATGTGAACTAGTATGCCTATAGCGTTTTCTACTTTTTCTACTTTTTTTTTTTTTCTTCTTATAAATGGTTTTGTGAGAGATAGAATAATTTCATGAGTTTGACATTGTGTAGTGCACAGACAGTCTTATGAATTGGATTATGGTTTATACACACAGTAACGCATTTGAAAGATGGGTTTAATGGGTATACGTATTCATTGATGTTATAAACGGGAAATTTGAATCTTAGCAACCATTTTCGTTTGAATTCATTAATAACAAAAATTTTTGTAGCATCATGTAAATGTTCACGAAGTAAGTTTGCAATTTGAGAGTAATCTAGTCCATCAGTGTTCCAAGCTATTCCATGATTATGTTTGAGTCGAATGTTTTCTTCTTGCAATTTGTCAGAGAGCCTTTTCCATGAAAAAGGTTTTTTGAATAGATGAACGATGGGATCACCACTGTCGTTGAGAGGAATGATTGCTATTTCCTTTAGAACATATTCACCACCCATTTGCTTAAAACCAATCATGTCTACCGCATATTCCATTTCGAAATATTAGTTTTTTTACGTAAAAGTGAAGATAATTCAGACAAGCTTCCGAACATCTCCACTAATAGGATTGTACTGAACGATGCGATCGTGTAAGATCATGCAATAAGCTGAAGTATTAGCTGGAAAGTCAGTTTGAGACTCAAATTCTAGACGTACATCGACAGGAGCGCTCTTTAGAGATTCGTTTTGTCGTGAACAGTCAATAACTATATGTGGTTCAAAGTTAATAAACTGAGACTTTGTCAACAATGGTTGTGAATCTCTTCCGTAATAGCTTTTCTGAAAATTAGCATACATATCATATAGAATAGCAAATTGATTCTTAGATATGTCAAGATTGAGATTGTTGTACGGATAATATTGCGAATTCAAGAAAAGTCTCACATTATTCATATTACAGTGGTCAAAGCGACTGGCATTTTTAGATCTTGAACCTTTTTTCCCCGATTGTAATCCAAGAATCACGAAACGTGGTTTCTCCAATTGATTTGAAGTTTTTACCGTCCAGACGTGTTTATTTGTTGTTGGAAGAAGAGGATATTCAAATAACTCCCATGAACGAAAACTCATAGAAATAGGATTATCTTTGCCAATGAAATTTAACAGCTGGATTTTTTGTTTATCTGATGCAATAACATATGGCATTAACCACTCTATCTTTGATATTTTTATTTGATAAGGTTCATATGTGGTTGCATTGTTGGCTACAGTACCTTCCTGTACTATAGCATTCAGGTCATTTCTTGATCTTGTGAGAATGAGTTCATGCTTCATATTAACAACAATTTTCTTGTAATCTTCTGCAAAGCCTAAAATCATACTTAGTGGGATAGAAACGTCAAAATTTCCATGATCATCTACAATTGTTTTGTTTCCTTCTTCAACACCAAGCCAGCCTGCGTTTTCTAATGTTAGAGTCTGATTTGGATTAAATGAAGTGCATCCCTTCATGAGACTACTCAAACCAACATTTTTACTTTTATGTACCTCTACAGCATTAAGTTCATATCGAATTTCATCAAACAGATGACAAATGCCATTGTTAACGAAATTAGTTTTAGTTAGTGCTTGTCCATCTGGTTTTTGTAATTTTCCACATACATGGATGTAACTACATGATGGTAAGAGGCATAAATCTTGATGCTGAATAGAAATACGGATTTCATCACTGTTATTGAAACTTAATGTGGAGTATGGTTGATGTGCGTGAACCTCATAATGAGCAATAGACTCATCGAATGCGACACCTGATTGAATGCTTAGAATTTCGTCCATTTTTCTGAAAGCAGCAGAGAATGATACAATTTATCTTTCTCCACGTACTTGGAGACCTATGCTTTTGAGAAACTGGATGCTCTTCCGTGTTAACGGTTTGAGTACCTTTGGACGACTGATGGTGAGTTGACATGATGGCTGACTTATATGCACACTTGAATTATAAACGATTCCCATTATACAGATTTTATGTGAAGTCTAACAGTAATTTCCTCTCCTCGGAAATTCACTAAATTTCCGTCTTGATCAACGATTCGGATTTGAAGATGATCTATACTTTTAACATTGAGTGGTAAATATATGACATGCGATGGAACTTCTATGATTTTATATCCTGAAGGAACTTTTGGGAAAAACTCATGGATCGTGTGAACTTTTTTGTCGTTGATGTAAGCACCTGTAGTAATATTACACTTTACTCTGAGTGCGTTTATTTTCAATATCTTCACAGGTAAATCAGAGCTGTGATGAATGTCTTCATGAAGAACGCGACGAGTGAAACCAAGAAGACTGCCTATTGAATCGCGAAGTCTAAGATCTATCTGATGGCTGCAATAACTTTCACTTCTGAGAGTATTGTTGTTAGCTTTCAAGGAAAACTCGATGTCTTTAGATTTCAAATCTTTTTGCAAAAATTGATTAATAGCATCAATTTCATAACTGCCAGTAGGAATAATAATAATCTTCTCTCCGTTTATATGAAGTTTATTATTCGAATCGTCAACATTGGGAATCGAGTTGAATGTTAAAAGTTCAACTAAACCCAAAACAAAATTCTTATGCTGTGGTAGTTCTATTGAAGGAAAATATTGCGCTTCTAAGATAGAAGATTTGCCTGAAAGACTCAAAGTGAAACTATCTTCCATGACTGTTTGAAAAAGAATGATCCTGCTTGTCTGAAAACTCTTCTTTTATAGTCTTTCACACAAGAATTGAAGACAAAGATGTCCACAAATAAATGAGTCAAAATTTTGATATCTTTTATAGTTGTATTTCACTTCTTTCACGTTAAAATATAACATGAGATCTATAGGGGGTTTAAGATCACCAAAACTATCAAAATAAATCACTTCAGAACCTCGTTTTCGATATAACATACCCAGTGAGTGCCTTTGTTTTGAAAATCATCTAAGTTAACTATAGCAGATTCGTTATGCCATGGGCCATCAGAAGGTAGATTATTTCTCATGAAAACACCTCGAAAATATGGGATTTTCATCATACGAGCATACTTTATAAGATCATAGTCAGTCAGTGCACGATTTGGCAAAGTTAAATCGAAGTTTTTTTTTTTTTAACTTGACCATTACCGACATGAGTTTTATAAATAATCCCATTCCAGTTTTATATGGTTTAAGATAGAGACCTTTTCCTAGAGCAATAGCTTCCATAGTTTTATTATGTCTCTTACTTTCTTCATAATTTTTCTGTGCAGCTTTAGCCTAATTTACTGCTTTAGCTATTCCAGCAGCTCCTCCAGCCAGAGCACCAGTTGCACTTAGTGCTGCGAACAATGGTATGAGAAAAGGCAGAGCGCCACCTATTTTTGATGGAACAGGTAGAATACGTGGAATGATAATTTTTTTCTTACCGCCAACAATCTTGAGAGCTTCACGTGCACCTTTTAAAGCGGACTGTATAACTTTGCGAGAATGTTTACTTGGTTTTAATGATTTTTTACTTGCAGTTACTAATTTACTCAATTTTACACCCATTCCTGTCTTTCCTTTTAATTTCATAGCATTTGCAACAACAAAAGCAGTTGCTTTTTCGCTAAGACTTGCATTTTTGGCTCTAACACGCTGCCAAGCTTTATCAGCGAGCTTCATGTCAGCTACTTTTCGATTAGCATTTTTATCAGAATAAGATATGTCATGTTCTTTGCATGCTTGATCAAGTGGATTGATACCTGCATCACCTCTTTTTAGACGCTTTTTCAGTTTTGTTCCGGGACCACAATATTGATATCCAGGAATATGCATTTCAATAGGTAAGTTATTGATTACTTTATCAAGTAACCCTTTACCCTTAGGGTGCTTCTGTGATTTGTGTACGAGCATCTCTCTTTGAGTGCTGATTTACAACTGATGATCAAAATATAAAACAAGCGTTTATATTTTGAAAAGGTCAATCTTAGATTTGACTTTGTTACGTAAACATGGATTTTACTGAGCAGAACGTCAAACTTCCCGTCGCCAACTTTGATTTTGAGAAAACGAAAAGAAAAAAGCGACATGGGGAGTTACTTCCAGATAATATACGAGCAGTATTCTGTGGCCCATCAAACTGTGGAAAAACTAACAGTTTATTGGCTTTAATTACACATCCTAATGGTCTTAGATTTGAAAATTTGTATGTATACTCTAAATCCTCAAATCAACCGAAATATCAATTTCTTCAAAAAGTTTTAGAGCCAATTGAAGGTATATCATATCTACCGTTCAGTGAACATGCATCTGTAGTGTCTCCAGATGAAGCCCTACCAAATTCAATTATGATTTTTGACGATGTGGCTTGTGAGAAGCAGGATAACGTCAGAGCTTTTTTCTGTATAGGGAGACACAAAAGTGTAGATAGCTTTTATCTATGTCAGTCATTTGCTCATATACCGAAACATCTCATCAGGGATAATATTAATTTGATGGTAATTTATCGTCAAGATGATGTTAATCTTAAACATATCTATAAAGACCATGTGAATACTGACTTAATTTTAAATGAATTTCGAAATCTTTGTACTGAATGCTGGAAGAATGACAAGTATGGATTTGTTGTTATTGACAAAGATAGAGCAATGAATGATGGTAGATATAGAAAAGGATTTGACTGTTTTGCCATTAAAAAGGAAGTATAAATCTTAATCTTTGCAGTTCGATTGTAGACAGCATCTTGTCAGCATGCCTGACTTTAAGAAAGAAAAAAATGTTCTTAGCGAGCTCTTACGAGCACGTGAGGCTATTAAAAAAAAAATACTCTTTATTAAAAAAGGAGAGAGATGATTTTGAAAAGGTTATTAGTGATACTTTAAAACCAGTTATTACACCACTTGAAAAGCTTGTCGATTCGACAACTGAAAGTGTGTCACGTTCTAATCACATTTCAGCTATAGACAGTAACAGAAAATCGGCAAAAAAAAGATTGAGATTCGACGAATCAAGTTATATTTCAAACGATATTAATGACTCGGGTTCTGCGTTTGATAATAATGCTTCTAATGGCGATGATTTTCCTCCGATAAATAGCACAATGATGAATTCATCATTCAATTCTGCAAATTCATCATTCAAATCTATATATTCACCATTTGTACCTGCGCATAAAGAAACTGAACCGACAGACTTTTTATCAATGCTAAATGGAAGCCGTTGCAAAATCGATAACATATACCGAGTGAGAAAATTCAGTGGGGTATACATGATTGGTGATTCACAAATTCAATTTGATAATAAAATAATAAAAGTGAAAGATTTAAGTTTTCCCAAAAGCAGTGGTCTAATGGATTTGCATTTCAAAAAAGAACCAGATGATAATCTTTTAAGTACAACAGATCGCAAGAACTATCGCATTATCCTGGAAGCAACAAATGCCTATAGAAAAAGACACAGCAAAAGTGAGAATATACGCTCTTCGAAGAGTAGAAAATATTCAAAAATCATAGCACCAATGTTCCGCAGTGATCGCAGTAGAATGTCTACCAGCGGAGGGGGTCTCATACCTAAATATAAAATAGCAAAAAAGAATACTTCCATAGATCTAGTCTACTGGGATAATCCGAATGAGCTTGTCGAAAGACTGCGATTATTAATAGCCGAACGATCTGCTGGAAATAATAATCACAACAATGAAATCCAATCAATCATAGAGGAACTACGTGAAGCTGGGCATATATATTGACGTACACAATTTTCAAATCAATAGTAGTAACATGAGTCTCGATGTGTTTGGAAGAAAACTTGAGGGCTCGCAAGTGAGTCGTAGTCCTCGAGGTATTGGATTCAATGTTACATCAGATGGTGATTTTGATTTAGAAAATAAGCGGCTTCGCAATATTGGAGAGGCTAATGATTCAAATGATGCCATTAGTTTGAATTCACTAAATAATATCCTACAGAAAAAAGTTGATTACTTATCTTCTAAAATTATAGAAGTTGCTAAAGCTATACAAGAATATGAGAACAAAGTTGAAATATATAAAGCAGAAATAGACGAAAAATTAACTTATGTCTATGATATGACTCAACGAAATTTTGCAAGTGTTGAATATATAATTAAAGAAATGAATAGACGATCAAATATTGCTAAAGTTGAAGTTTAAGATGGAACGTCAAAGAGTAGTTGAAGAGCTACACAAGCCAGCACGTCGAAGGTACAAGCGAAGAAAATATGACATACGTGGATTAGATGAGACTTGGCAAGCTGACCTTGTAGAAATGATACCTTATTTTAAGGAAAACAAAGGTTTTCGCTACTTACTAACTGTCATATGGTTCATCCCCTCTCTCAATTTCCCCCTCTCTGCTATGCTCTGTAACATCCATCCCCACTCACGTTACTCTATTTTTATTGGATACTTCGTGTCCCCTCTTCTTTTCCACCTCCTGCTCTTTTTCAGCAGCCATTTCTTTCTACTTCAAGTGCAGCTTGCGCCATCTGTATCTCTTCAATTCTAAAATGACCCCATGGTAAAGTGTCTGTACTATCAGGCAATAAAAATCTCTTATCATCGTGTGGACTTAGTGCAATTTTTCTTTGCTTTTCAGCATGCACTGTGTGTAATTTTGATCAAATATTGCACTGTTCACGGTGTATAATGACAAGATCCTGAAGACAACTTCGGTAATCCTCGAAAGTGATTGTTTTCTTCACGACGTTAGATTTGATACCTTTAGCTTTTTTCACTGTGTCTCCTCCATCAACCAAAATACTGTACATTTTACTCCGCAAACCTATGAATTCAGACATAATCTTGCCACAGCATTCATCTTTCATTAATCCAGGAACTTTCTTATTGACACGTGGAATATTAAACTGATTATTTTTAGCATAATCAGAAGTATCAAATCTGTGAATGTCTTCCTTCATTGTTTGATACATATCAATGTCTTCAACTTCATATATTAAACTATCCGTATCTGTATATAGAAGTTTACATTTTTGTCCTAATCGCTGTTTCATATATGAGTAATGAAACTCATATAGCAGTGTTTTTGATAAATCAAGGATGGAAAAACCAACGTATATAGGTTTTTTTATTGTGATACTCGTTCTCTTCAGCTGAATAGCTACCAAATTTTCATCGAAAATTGCACAACTGTGAAAATGTGGTTGAGCTATGCGTGCTTCTGCTCCATATCTACCTGTGAATTTATTTATTAATCGCACATCAACACGTGACCGCTCTCGTTCGATGCACTTTCTATATACAGAGTTAATAAGCAATTTATAGAAGAGTTTTTCAAACTCATTTTTCGCTTGCTTCCTCTTCTCAGTATTTAATTCAACATAAGGTTTGAGCCAAGCCTTTTGTTTAAAACTTAAAATTCTATGTACTTTTTTTAATCCAAGTCCATTATCTAACGCTTGTTTAAGCGTCCGATAATGTATGACATACCTTTCCTTGTTGTCCAAAGTAGTAAGCAGTTTTTTTTGCTTCGAGCCTGGTGGTGGACGATGTTCTGCGCAAAAAGGTAAATCCCGATGTTCATCATGGATTTCCACAGGATATTCTAAATCCACTCCAGCAATATATCCTATATCCGAATCTGGCGGTGTATTGAAGAAATCTGGAATTGTTTCATAATCAATCCATTTAAATTTTCCTATCGGTAAATGTTGTATCATCGCCCAACCATAAAGATTATTAATATTAAAATATAGAAGAGTCTTTTTTTTCTGATTTTCGTTATATGAAGGACCCATGTATGGATTGTTTGCCTTTGCATACCGGTTACAGCATTGGCTTATTCCTCCACGGATGCCTGCTTTGATAAACATTAACATGTCAATGTCTGTCAAAAGTTCCAATTCTACCTTCGTCATTTTAAGAGCTGCTGAAAACGTTAAGCCTAGAGTTGTGTAGAAATGAGCAGGACATAAATCGTATGCTTTAAGAGAGGTCTCTCGGAAACTTTCGAAGACGTCAGCCAATAGCAAAACATCGGTTTTTAAGTATAAATCCGAGTACTCTCCTAAAGTTTTTATATTGAATTCATTCCAAACTTGAACAGCGTGCTTATAATCTTCTTCAGCTATATGAGAATCCGTTAGTTTATTGAAGAAGTCCTTTTTTTCTGGCAGCTTTGTAGACATCAATTTATCTAATCCATCCATAAAATCGTACGGGAATACACCTTTCCGTCTAAGAAGATTTATTTTAGCATCTGTAAATCCATCTGTTTGAAATTCTGTCACTGCTATTGGCACGTTTTCGAGGTACGATGCAAGCTTCTCCAATGATGATGGTAGAAAACGCCAAGAATCTATAAATCTAAAATTGATGTCACTATTATCCATATATTTTGTGAAAGAAATGTATTTCTCTTTATTATGAGGTATTAGAGTCATTCGTCCCTTCATCAATATAGAAGTCCCGATTTCTTTCAGAATAAAATGAGTGTCATAATTGAGATTATGAAAAATAACAGGAATGAATCTTGAAATCTTATAATTCAAATTACATGAATTATGAGCTGCACCTCTAAAACTAAAAAAAAAAAAAAATAAATGTAAAATAACCAAATTAATTTTCTTTATTTAATTATAACCAATTAAACAACTTACCGTCCTGTGAGATGACAATGGTCTCGTACTGCAAGTTCTTCGGCACGGATTGGTTTTTTACATATATGACAATTAGTTGACCTCTGGAAAGACAATTCTTCTAAATCTGTAAGTTTCATTGGTTTCGGATTTTTGTGGAGTTCATCAATTTTCTCACCGATTGATTTCAATTCTCTTACAAACCATTCTGCAGGTGTCTCTTCACATTCGTTAATCCTTCTGTATGATTTATAATAAGATAATTTATCATCAAAACTGCATTTGATGTAGTATCCAATACTGTATGCTTCATGAAATTGAAAAGCCTTCTCACTGTCTGTAGGTTTCAATAAACATTCAAAATCTGCATAAATAACAAAAGGAACTTTTTCACTCTTGCTGTAATCTTCGAATTTGAGAATATTATTCTTTGAGTCGGGCAGATTTATTCTACATTTATTTAAATTTTTACAATTATTTTCATGAATTACGAATCTTTCTTCACTATAAAAAATTTGTAAACACCTCTCACAATTGTAAGATTTTATATGGCTTTTAGACACTTGAGAAGCCAGAAGTCGAGACAAGTTTTTAATCCAAACATAATGATATTGAGGCATGTCTCCATCATCAGCATCATTATTTTCTTCATACTCATCTATGTAGAAATCTTGAATAATGAGCAAATTGACATGTTGTACCTTTTTTTCTGATGTAATATGACACGGCGATACTTCAAACTTCGAACCATACTTTTTCAACATGTATAAGTTTATTGAAATATTATTATTTAATTTTTCGAATTTCGGAATATCTTTAATTTTTACTGGAAATTCAATTTTATCAAACCTCAGCTTATTATCATGCGGTAGATAATGATCCACTCTTTGAGGATTACGGTTACTAGGATATAATGCGGAAAGTACACCATATTTGAAACACTGATTGTCATTATTGCGAACATTAACACACGCTTTCTTATTTTCTATAAACTTCGGAAGAGGTATATAAGAACTACCCTTCAAAGGAGAATATTTTTTCATATTTATACACAAACTTATTATACTCTTCAAAGTCAGAATTTATTTTTAACGCATTATATTCTTCTAAGCACGCCTGAACCTTAACTTTAAAAAGTATTTGTGCATCACTCAAAAAACTCAGAATGTCCACATGTTTAATATTTACCACTACACCAGTTCTGATTCGATTTTGGAAAGCTGACTCTACGTCTCGCCACTCGACTCTAGCTTCTGTTTCTTCAGATTGTAGATTGCCTCCTTGATGAAGATTTTGTTCCAACTGAACTTGCATGCACGAAAGATGTGTCATACAAGTTTGACATTTCTGTTTCTCCCCTCTTGTGAGGTTAGGTCGAACGATTTTTTCGTTTAATTTAATGACAGCAGAATTACACATATCTAACCAATAATGAATATCATCATTGCTCAATTCGTTTATACTTCGTAAAGTATCACGAAGTAATTGGACAAGACGTTCAAAAAAATCGATTGAAGTCATTTTTACTTTTTTAACTAAAAGATGACTAGAGCAACAGTTTCAACTCACACAATATTCAAGAATAAATCTCACTGATTGTTATATACGAAGTGTAGTCATCCAAGAAATAGCTTCGCTTTTTATAGGTAAAAACAATGTAAGAAGGGATACAAATTTTAAATTTCATCCAATAGTAAAAGGAAAAGTTAGTGTAAATTTGAAAATTCGTCCAATAGTAAAAAAGAAAATTTAAGAAGGAATACAAATCTCGATATTCGACCAATAGTAAAAAAGAAAATTTAAGAAGGGATACAAATTTCAAGATTCTACCAATAGTAAAAAAGAAAATTTAAGAAGGGATACAAATTTCGAGATTTGACCAATGGTAAAAAAGAAAAATTTGGAAAATAAAGAAGAGAAAAGTTTTTAGGAAGGGATAAATTGTCCTTTTAAACTATCCAAAAACTGTAAGAATTTTCCTATTCAGTCTCTCAAATCACTTCTCGCTGAAAGAAATTCAGAGTTGTACGATGGCTAGAACCCGTGACTATGGTGCAATGATTAAAAATGCAATATTAGAATTTTCTGAAGAGAACGTTTATATTTGTGACATACAAGGATTTCAAGGCATGTCTGGGGATTCTTTTATTTTTAAAGAAGTCAGTTTTCTGAATTTTAGAAAAACTGCTTTTCTAACTGCGTATCTCTTTAAACCTCCGATGACATGGAGAGAATTGAGTCAAGAAGAAAAAAATACAACGCAATGGCTGGAAAAGTATCACCATGGAATACAATGGAACTCTGGAGATATACCTTACCATCGTCTTCAAAAAATTTTTGAAATTTGTTCGCAAGGAGTCAAGAAAGTATTTGTCAAGAGTGAGCAGAAAGCGCAATGGTTAGCTGATCTTTTACCAAATGTGTAAGTAATACATTTATGTTTCAACTTTCATACTTTTCTTGCTGTTTTAATACTTTTTCATACTTGTTTCATACTTTTTTATACTTTTTCATACTTGTTTCATACTTTTTTATACTTTTCTATACTTGTTTGATACTTTTTTATACTTTTTTAATTATTTTAATACTTCAACATACTGTATTTAACCATATTAATACTTTATTTTTCGTGTTGTATATACTTTAAGTTACATTACCTTCTCCTCTTTATTTTCAGGACAATCAGCAACATTGAAGACTTCGGATGCCCATCATTAGAAAGAATAATAAATTGTACACGATATACATGTTTCAACCACGACCTCTGTTTAAGGCGAAAACCTATGTGCGCTGTTATTAATGCTATTTCGATGCGCACATGGTTACATGATTACCTAGATGCTAAATTTTCCAAAGATGAAGTCGATAAAATTTCTAATAATGATGAATGTATAAAGTTATATTGGAAATAAATTAAATTAAATAAAAAACAGAATTCTGGTTTTTCCTCAACCCTTCTTATGATCCTCATTAAAAAAAAATAAATTATAAGTTTAATGTTTGAGAATTAAAAAAACTTTAGAAAAAAAATTAATTAATATTAAATACGAACAAGATAATTTACATGATCTTTGTAAACTAATGTTAGTAATCCTAAAGATATAAATATTCAAATCAATAATAATAAATTTTTCGTTATATAATTTTAATGTACTAACTAAATTTGTATGTATTATTTACACTTTATTTTATTTTTATTAACTTGACTGTTTAGTTTTCATATTAATGATATTATTGTATTTAATTATCTATAAAATTAAGAGTTGTAAGTTACTTATTGTAAAGGAATTGGAAAGGAGGAATATGAGTATAAAGAAAAAAAAAGAAGAATCAAATTATTTCTATTTATTTTATTTTTTTTTTAAATCCTAATAGATATTCATTAAAAATATATAAATATATGTATTACAACAAAATACTAAAATATAAAGTTTTAAATATAACTATTCTATTATAGTTATATCCTCGCGTATAATAATATCCTCGCGCATACGAGGTCGGACTGCTGCTCATGGTGTGCACGCTGTAGCTGAATGTCGGTCGGCTGCTGCTGGTGTGCACGCTGTAGCTGAATGTCGGTCTGCTGTTGATGGTGTGCACGCTGTAGCCGAATGTCGGCCTGCTGCTAATGGCGTGCACGCTGTAGCCGAATGTCGGTCTGCTGATGATGACGCACTGGTAGTAGCCGAACTCTTATTTTTTTCAGCAAGCTGTCGGCCAACTTTTTTCATCCACTCCCGTGCTGAAGTTGGTTTTTTTTCTTGCTGAACTTTTTTGCTTCCTATAAAGTAAAATTGAAAAATGAAATAATATGATTATTTTATTAATTTATTTATTTATTTTGAATAAATTACCTTTTGAAGTAGACGGTGTTTGTTGCTTAAATTCTTGGCCCGCCGAAGAGGTTGATGGTATTGGTTCCGTTGCTCTATATCCTGAAGAGGTAGAGGGAACCGATTTCTCTTCATGACGATGTCTGTTTTCAGAATCATCTGTAAACAAAAATAAGAAAATAATATTAGAAATAAAATTATATGTAAAATTTAAAAAAAAAATCATTAAAAAAAATAAACTTACTTAGCGTCTTTTTCTTCATGGGGATCGGTCCAAGATCATTAATTGATCTTTTTTGTCCCTTGTTGCTCTGTTTTGCTCCTCTGCTTGATGAGGATGAACTCGAGCTTGAGTTGCGATTCCTCGACCGCCGATTTATTTGTAATGTCGACTGCTGTGTCGACTGCTGATTATTTTCAGCGGAACTCTCTGATGAAGTTCCTGGTGTATGATGATTATATAGCTGCTGCATAGCAGCCATCAGAGGCAGTGATGGCACTGAAAAAGAAAAAATTAATGTAAAAAAAATCATTTTAATATTTTTATATTTTATTTCATACTTACGGGAATCCACTGCATGCATCGCCCATGACACATGTTCCAACATCATAAGCAATGTTGGTCCATTTGCTATTAACCATCTAATGCGATCTTGAACTGCTTTATTATTTCCAATTTTGTCTTGAGCCATTTTTCTATTTTCTTTAGGTTGATCTTTGAAATCTTTTTCTGTAGTTAGGAAAAGTTGAAGATGATCCTCGAACTGACGAAATGTAGCTTAGAACGAGGTATTTATACAGAAAATTAGGATACTTATTTTACAATGTTTTTCATGAAAATCCTACGATTGGTGAAAATTTCCTTTTAAAAAATTTGTCACCTCCCTTAGAGAAAATTTAGTCCATCCTTCATTAGTTTTGTACACGCCTAAGATTTTAATTTTTATCGTCGTGGAACTGACCCTTGCAATAAATATCGTTTTTTCTCAAAAACATACATATACCTGTGACTAACAAATTTAAAAAAAGAGGGAGCATTTTTAAGAGCGAAGTCATGTATATATTTTCTGAAATAAGCAATCCTTCTTTGAAAATAATTGATCCCTTCAATAAATATCTTTTTTCTTAAGAATACTTTTAAAAACCTGAGATAGATCAAGCTTTCTTAATTTTTTTCTTAGTAAATTCAAAGAAAAAATAAATGCACCTGCAAGATAACTTTTTTCCCATACACACACTTGATATGAGAAAAAATAATTTTTAACCTAGTAGGCCTAAAACACTTTTCTATAGGGAAAATCGACTTTTCATTTTTCCAAATCCCGGCGGTCTGAAGGTTAAAGAAAAGGAATTCTCCTTTTTACAAAAAAGGTTCTCGTAAATCTTATAATAAATGCACCTGCAAGATAACTTTTTTCCCACACACACACACTTGATATGAGAAAAAATAATTTTTAACTTAGTAGGTCTAAAACACTTTTCTATAGGGAAAATCGACTTTTCATTTTTCCAAATCCCAGCGGTCTGAAGATTAAAGAAAAGGAATTCTCCTTTTTACAAAAAAGGTTCTCGTAAATCTTATAATAAATGCACCTGCAAGATAACTTTTTTTTCACACACACACACTTGTTATGAAAAAAATAGTTTTTAAAGAAAAGACCCTTTCAATAAATAACTTTTCTCTCAAAAAAAAAATTTCGTTCTACAAATTTCCGACCACCTGCAAAAAGCTGTTTTTCCTTAAGGAAACTGACACACACCTGAGACAAAAAATTATTTTTCAATAGAAAAAGATTTTCTTTTTTACAAAGGTGGGGTCTCGTATATATTTTTCGAGCATTTGTTCCTTTTATTAAAACATGAAAAAAGAATACGACTGACCCTCTTAATAAATATCTGTTTATCTCAAAAAAAACAAGAGAACAGGCAGCTGACCCTTTCAATAAATCTTCTTCTCAAAAAAAAAGATTTTCTTTAAAAAAAAGAAAAGACGGGGCATAACAAAGTGACTTAAGAAAATAAATATATTTATATATATAATAGAAGGCAAATTTATAGTTTGCTCATTTATTATACAGGTTACATGATCCATTATTTTCATGCACCTGCGACTCAAAAGAGAACACACACGTAGTGTACTGCATTGAGATAAAGGTCATCTCTTTCCTTCTCTTCTAAAAGCAAATAAATTTTCATGCAACGTTAAAGAAAACGCACAGTGGGCAGCGCAGTGAAAAAGGTCTGCCCTATCCCTCTCTTCTAAGCGTGAAAAAAATTTCCTGCGCTCTCCAAAATAGAACATATTGTGGGCGGCGCTCTATCCTTTCTTTAAAAATAAGAAGGGATAGCCCTTTCTCTCTATCCCAAAATAAGTATCCAATACATTTTTTAAGGAAGGGGAGACTCATAGGTATTTTAAATGGACCGGATTGTAACACACTTAGTGGAGGGAGACAAGTGTTTTATCCTTTTTCATTTTTTAAACAGGGGGGAGGAATTCACATGTATTTTAAATGATACGGATTCTAACACACTTGGGGGAGGAGAGGGGGTGTGCTACAATCCGGGTGTGCCAGTATGCCTATAGCCTATCTACTCTCCTAGTCAGTTGAATCGTAAAATCTCTTGGTCTTTTAAAAAGTTTGAACTACAAGTCTTACCTCTTTTTTTGGTTTTTCCTTTAAATGGGAAATAAATAAATAACGTGATTCACAAAGAAATGACATTTCCTTAATTTTTACGATGAAATCGAAATATATCTTAGTAAAAATGACGTCATTTTATGACGTTATAAAAAGACGTCATTATTTTCAATCAGGATATAAATTGAAGATTTTTGGAAATTTCGAAGTCAATTTGTTGAAAATTTCCTGAGAAAGCCCGCGGTAACCACCAACATAGATAAAATCATGTATAAGCGCACACATTATTCCAATTATAAAAAGACATTTCTCCATTTGTTATGCGTATATTAAATAAGTCAACTTAGATATAATTCACAAGAGCCCTTGAAGCGTGCATATATCTTATTTTCTCTACTTTTATATATATTTCTAATAATATTATTATATACGTGTTTCAATTTATCCGATATTATGTTAATATTTGTAGTTATTTTAATAATTAATACGTTTAAATAATATGTTAGTCTGTCAAGGAAATTCAGTATTTTCATTATAATGTTAATTTCAAACTATGTATTTTTGAGCCTAATTATTATAGAAGGGTCAAAAATTCAACATTCTTTCCTACTGAGATTGTAAAAAATGCATATAAGCGACCTGACCAGTTTTCGACCGGTCAACAATAAGACATCTGGCGTACAGTTGTAGTTTATCCATCCGTTTGGGAATCCCCGTTCCCTCTATAAAATGTCATGACCAGATGTTCTTATATAAGACCAAGATAAACGTTACGTGTTTATCTCCCAGAGTGTTTTATTTTCTTAATAAAATTAAAAATCTTTATAAAGATTATGGTAAATTTTGATCTTAATAAAGATTATTGTAAATTTTGATAGTTAAGATTCTAAACCTTCTTTTATAAGCCTCAAAACAGCGCAAGGACAGGAATCACGTACCTAGTTATACGTTTTATTATTTTTTTAAGTGCAAAAACAAACAAAAATTTAATATTAAATTACAACAAAATTTTTATTTCTTCAAAAATATTTATATATTTCTAAGTTATCAAGATCTCAGACTGAATACGTGATCTCTGATATGTTTTTCATATTATCAGTATAGTTCTACATGATTTCAAAAAACAGGACATTTAATTTATTCTAAAGTAGTCTTTTTGGCTTCCTCAAAAACTATCAAATTATATAAAGAGCATGAATGACAGCTCTGGAGTTGATATATGAAATCTCAGATCTGGATATTGAACCAGTTCTCAGATATAACAGAGTATAGAAATTTTGATTTGTTTATTTGGCTGCAGCAACCAGACCTCAAATATCAGATATAGGGATATATCTGGAACTTTTTAATTTTGAGAAATTGTCTTCACAACAATTAAAAACTCTATAATACAAGTTTCTGGAGTGGCACACATTTCAATAAGGAATTAAATTACTCGTTTCTGTAAGTAGAATATGTAATTCAATTTTGGTATCGATTGAACAAACGTTGTTCACGGTATATAATTTTATACATCAAAAATTATACTTTTTTCATATTTTTCTACGTGTGTTTCTTGAGCAATAAAAAAAGTAACGTACTTTTGATCATTCTTAAATTTTTTGAGCATAATGAATATGGTAAAAAGAACAGTTTAAGCCTACCCTGGTACATGTGCCTCTCTTTAGGAAGCTGTTAGACTATTTTTAATGTTAGTGTAATTTTCATCTGAATTTTAAGAATTTAAAAAATTTTCGATTTTTAATTTTTTTTTTGTATTTTACGTAAGTTAATTGAAGCGTGTAGCTGCAAAGGTGGCTATCTCCATTTTTTCCGAACTCATTTTTATTGCATTTTCGTATACAGAACATTAAAATTTATCATATAAAAATCATATAGGACCAAAATATAGGTATAGTCTTTTTTTATGAAATGAAAAAAATATGGTGTATTGCCAAATACACTGACTTTTAAGTATAAGTACAGCAGAAAATGTTATTTCTTGAAAAAAAATTTTTTGAAGCTATACGCTTCAATTGATGAATTTGCTTTGAGATTTCCATGGGAATAATTTGCATCTGCCAAAAGAAGAATAACTTTTATAAACCGATCTTTCTAGCGTAGTTTTCATTTTAGAAAATTTTAAAAATTTTCTTAAAAAATTTTCATATTTTAGTTTTTTCCATTTTACGTAAAGTACTCGATAGAATTGCTCTAAAATTAGTATATAAGTTATTTGCTACTGTCTTTATAAACAAAGTTTAAAAAAAATAATTTTATTAGCGTAGCTTTTTGATCACTTCTTTTGATTTCTGAGTCACTCTTGAAAATTTATAATAGTACTACTGATTTAGATGTTGACTTGTATTATTACATTCAATAAAGTATTTAAATATAATCATTATTAAATATAAATTAAATTGTTTTTCAATAAATCCCTAGTGGAAATCAGTTTTGCTAATAACAGCAAACAACTGCTAATGACTGTTATAAATAGTTTAGTTTGAGACAGAATTAGCGGTTATTTGCAGTTAATAGTAATTATTTGCAGTTATTAACAGTTATTAACATTTATAAGCACAACAATTTTGAACAATAAAATTTTCAAAAATTAAGATAATAGTAACAGTTATTTGCAGTTATTTTTTTATTTTTGCAGTTATTTACCGTTATTTGCGGATTCTTGCAGTCATTTGCAATTATTTTCTGATTTTTATACTTATTTGCAGAAACTTGCAGTTATTTATAGTTAATAATAGTTATTCATAAAAATTTATTATCTTAGAAATTTTTTCCTATATATAAAAAATTAAAAAATTTTTTAAAAAGCATATAATTGTTAATAACTGTAAATAATTGCGAGAAATTGCAAATAGCCGTAAATAAACGCAAATAACTGCTAAAAACTGTTAATGAAATAGTAAATAACTGCTTATGAATGCTAATAATTGCTAATAACTGCTAATAACTGATGATAACTGCTAATAACTGATGATAACTGCTATTAACTGCAAATAACCGCTATTTCTGTCTCAAATTAAACTATTCATTACAGTTATTAGCAGCTTTTAGCAGTTATTTGCAGTTATTAGCTATTATTTTTAATTATTAACAGTTATTAGCAAAACCGATTTCCACTAGGGATGGAAAAAATATTTGAAGAAGAAGAAGAAGAAAAAATTACAGATATTAATAATTACGATGTTGAACTATTAAAAAAAAACGCTAATTCAAATATATCTATAATACAATTCTCTCTTTTGATTAACGTAATAATAAATCTATCAGTTTATTTTAATTATCATCTTGTTAATTTAATTACCGTCACTAAAATTGACTACTTGGATTTACCAAGCTTAGTCGTAATAAAAAGATATCCACAAGATAATAAATCATTAACGTGAAAACGTAACTATATATTAAAAATAAATTTTTCAATTATATCTTAATAGGTCAGAAAAGGTTTTGTAACATTTATAGGATATAATGTTATCGATGATAATACTTGTATTTTATTGGATAAAATGTAGTGGTTAACATTCGAATTAACCTTATTGAATGATAATTTTAGTGATACAGAAAGAGTACCAGTGTTAGCCTCTACGTCTTGTAGAAGCTACGCTGTCGAGTTGATATTCGAGAAAGGAACAGGTTGATGGTAGGTGCTCGAAAGAAAGAAGAGATTTCCTTTATTATAATAGAATATGCGTTTATTACCTGAGGATGACAGGCTACTTATCCTACAAGAAGTCAAGAACGCTCTGATGACTCTCTCCACTCTCGCGTAAGACATAGCTCACGCTTTTAATCGCTTGCTTGCGCACCGCAGGTTGCGCGTGACACTTACATGCCTACCTATTCATACATACACACTCTCTATGCCTGTGTACCCACAGTACTCCCCCCTAAATTACCATTCATGGTTATTTACATCAAAAGGAATTAATTTTTATTTTACATGAACAGTGGGTACTTTTTATTTTACACATGATCTCTTTTACATTTTTTGTATATAATTACTCGCGCAATTACATTTGTTCTTATGCGATTATTCTCGCCCATACAATTCACACATGCGGTCATTTCATACCTACATTTCTACATGCATTTATGCAATATTTCTCACCCATGCTTTTCACTCCTTTACATTGATCTTATATTCATTACATATATAATTTAAGTTGATTTACACTTTTATACATTACATTTTATTGCATGCATTTACATTTTATACATTAACTCTCATTGTACATGTATTTACACTTCATGCCTTTAACCCTTAATGGTCACACCTCTTAAAAATCACGTAATGGTCACACGGGGTGTGGCATACCCCAGCAACTTTGCGACGCGATAAAAAATAGTAAAAAGCTTTATGATGGAACGAAAAAATTCCAGCATATATTTTGAACCTTACTTTAACAAATCTCATAGGTTTCATAATGATTAATTAGTTTTAAATATTATAAAAAAATTATTGAAAAAAAAAACTGAAAAATCCTCTTTTTTCACTAAAATCGCTATAACTCGGTCAATTTTGAAGTTATAAAAAAAATAAAAAAAGGATTTTAAACTAGAAACAGATACCTTTAAAAGCATATGTAGTACATTATGGTCTTTTCCAAAAAGTATATTTATTTTGAGGATTGAAGGTGGGATTTTTTTGAAAAAAATAAAAACAAAAATTCCTCTAAAAAAATGAATTGTATTAAAACATTATTGAATTAAAACTTAAAAATATATTAAAATTATTAAAAAAAAACATAAATTTTATAAAGAATACAAAATTATTCAAGACCGTAAGCACAATCAGTTCATATATAGGCACGATGTTCATCGCACATTGGCCGATCACAATCAGGGCATTTTAGCCACGTTTTCCGATCTTTAGAGCGTATACAAAGTTGACACCTCATTTGTTTGTCAAATCTTAAACGCCCTCTTTCTTCTTCAACTCTTTCTCTAACTGTTAGAAGATCAGCGATTGCGATCCTTATGTCTTTTCGCAGAGATGGGACGGTGAAGCGCTCCTGTAAATAAGGCTTTGAGAGGTACTGAAATAAACCAGTTAAACATTGGTCTACTGTAAGGTTACTACTGAGCCCTCGTTTCACGTTGTAACATTTTTTTTAGAATTCTGGCATGAACAGCAGCCTGATCTAACATGCCAAAAAAAAATCGCATAGGCCACCTATTGGTCCTGTGTGTTACTGTGAAATTATGACATAAAATGTCAAAACAATCGGTTCCACCTTTGTTGCGATTGTAAAAATCAACAATGGCAGGTTTTTCTTCAACAACTTCAGTGTTACCGTGTAAATGTGTTGAAAGTAATGAGACTATTTTATTTTTTTTTTGGGTGTATGATACTAATATCATATCATTGGTATATGCATATTTCACTGCTGGTACCTATTTTTTTTCAGCAACTTTCATCTCCTGCGGTATTTCTCTCTTATTTTTTCTTACAGTTCCAGTGATGGTCATACTATATGGCGGGTGGAGCATATTTTGTACCATTGGGATTGATGTGAACCAATTATTACAAGTAACATTGCGATGGGTACCATAAATTGGCTTTGTGATTTCTTTGAAAAAGTACTCCGATACCGATTCATTTCTTGGTGTACTTGTTTTACCAAGATAAGGTATTGCATTATACTGAAACAATACAAAATGAAAAAAATTGTAATAAATATTATTTTATTATGAAAATAATTGTAATAAATTAAAAATTTATAATGAAAAAAAATTACCATGTAAGATGTAGTTGCATCATTTAAGCTTATAATTTTGAGACCATATTTGTCGGGCTTCGACTTAATATACATACGAAAAGAACATCGCCCACGAAAATTCAGAAGCTGTTCATCTACAGTACAATTTGTATGCGGCTTGTAGTATTTTTGACAATTACTAATAAAAATTGTCCATATATTTCTTATAGGCACGAATTTATCGGTGGGACCTCTGTTTACTTTGTCCTCGAATCGTATTGTTGACGATAAAAACATGAATCTGGCTCGAGGCATTATTGCTCTGTAAGCACTCAAACCATTAGCTTTATCCCATAATCGGTGACTGTTTATGGATGACTGCTTCCACATTCCTGAATAATATAAGAGAGCTATATAAGCTTTCATCTCTGCTACGTCTGTTAAGTGATGATAAGTTTGAGTTTCATTATCAAGCACCATCATATTTGTGCATACATCTTCAATTTTTTCATTGGTGTGAGTTACTATGATATTTATAATTTCATCACTAAAAAATAAACTCCAAAATTCCTCATAACACAGGTCAACATGATTTTTATCGCACGAACATGAGCAACATATTCCAAAGGTTTTTGATGCGCTGAACACGAATCTGGCATCAGAAATGCTCTATCACGTCACATTTTCGAGATATTCTAATCTAAAAGTGCAAAAAACACGTATTTTCGCTGTTTTGGAGGCTATATTACACCGCAAAAAATTTTTTTTTGCTGAAAACTAATCTGACCATCACAAAGTACCGCTTCTACCCTTTCCAACACATTTTTCAAATTTGACAAATCTTTTTTTTTCGCGGAGATATCATCGAATGAAGTTCACCACTTTAGAGATTTCATAACAACAGTACCAACAATACAAATATCACAGCCCCACGAAAAAAAGTCATATGTGCAAAAGGTTTATACCATGACATTTATGTTTTTGAGGTCGCTGAATTCGAATCTGGGGTGCGTTTGACCTGGTCGGCTCAGAGTCAAGGTCAAGTCAAGATCAAATCGAGAAAATGCATTGAATAAATCCGAATTTAAGGTTTATCTGACCAATAACCCCCTAATATTTCTATGACAATCCTATCAACCCCCTAACAGCCCCCCTATAAAGTTCCCCCCTAATAACCATCTAATATGAAGTAAGCCAATAAACCCCTAATAATGCAATGACAATGCTAGCAACCCCCTAATTACCCAATAGCAATGCTATTAACCACATTATGTCAGATGTTTCAATGTTATCAATTTTCTGATTTGTGGAATCGTTTTCTTTTTCGTCTAGGCTTCTGGTTCCTGACTTTCTCTTATGTTGTATTCCATCATTTTCACGTTTAAGAGGCGGTCGGAACCAAATCGGTGACTTAGTTCGGCGCTTGTAATAAATGCTCATAATAATTTATTCATTTATTAATATGGTAAAAATATAGTCATTTTCTCTAGTCATGTATATAAAGAATAATTTAAAATAGTTAAAGCCACAAAAATATACAAAATATTGTTATAAAGCGAAAAATGCCACCTAACAATCGACACGACAGTTTTTTGCATGTGGTATATGTCAAGTCAGTTTGATATTTGTAATAAATGCTTATAATAATTTATTTACTTATTCACATGGTAAAAATATAGTCATTTCCTCTAGTCATGTATATAAAGAATAATTTAAAATAGTTTAAGCCATAAAAATATACAAAATATTATCGTAAAGCGAAAAATGCTGACTTGATATATACCGCAAGGCAACAATTTGGTTCCGACCGCCTCTTAAGAGCCCAGCAGTAGTCAGCTAACATACTAACATTCCATCTACCTTGATACCTTCTTTCCATCTCTTGGATGTCTTGGTGGAATCTTTCTCCTTGCTCCTCACTTAGATCTCCAAAATTCTCAGAAAAATAATCTAAATGAGAATTCAGGAAGTGTACTTTTAAACTCATGTTACAACCCAACTCTTTGAAACTGGTAAGCATATTTTGAACGACTACGTGATAATTTTCTACTTTTCTATTTCCCAAAAATCCTTCTACAACCGCTGTGAAATTCACCCATGCAGCCTTCTCTTTTCTTGTCATTGTTTGTTGAAAATCAGCGGATTTCATCATCTTTCTTATATCTGGACCTGTGAAAATACCTTCCTTTATTTTTGCATCAGATAATCTTGGGAATTTATCCAATAAGTAGTGGAAGCATTTTCCATTCTGATCAAGGGCTTTGACGAATTGCTTAATCAATCCTCATTTTATGTGGAGGGGAGGTAAAAGTATTTTTTTTGGATCACACAAGGGTTTTTTGAGAACATTGTGTGATCCTGGCTTTAGAGACGTGCGAAGTGGCCACTTAGATCCTTCCCAATGTCGTGCAGTAGCTCTACTATCCCACAAACAAATGTAACATGGGTATTTGGTATACCCCGACTGCTGTCCAAGAAGTATAGTTATTACTTTCAAATCACCACATATGAGCCATTTATGTTCTTCATATTTAATTTTCTCAAGAACTATCTGCATGTTCTCGTAAGATTCTTTTAGATACACTGAATGAGCGAGTGGAATCGAAGCATATTTATTTCCATTATGAAAGAGGACAGCCTTCAAACTTCTTTTAGAAGAGTCGATGAAGAGACGCCATTCAGTAGCGACATATATCAAGCCTAATTTTGTCATTAAGCCAGTCACGTCATGACAGTAAGTCAATCCATCTTTCCCTTCGAAATATCTGATATATTCTTGCTCTCTGTTTCTGTACCAAGAAAAAGTTGTTTTTGGAGCCAACAGATTCATTTCTTTTAACCTAGAACCTAACAATTCTGATTTATTTTTTGGCAGGTCCAAATCTTTAACCAAATTATTTAGAACAGCTTGTGTAAATAATTGAGGACTTTCGGTTGTATCGAAATGCGCACAATCATCTGACTGCAGATCTTCGTCGTCCACCTCGATATCATTTATTTCGTCTGGGCTCCTGGAAGTACTAGGCAAACATTCTACTTTCTTTAGGGGTAATGATTTCTCATAGACAAGAGTCTTCCGTAAAACTGGTTTAGTAACAGATAAGACATTAGGATACAAAATTGCAGATTTATTCTTACTGTTGAAACCTTTCAGGTCAATAGAACAAAAGTAACAGTCATTATGATCACGTGGCTCACGCCAGATCATCGGAGAACTGAAAGGCAATTTTTGCGAAGAGTTGTCTTTATTCCAACGACTTAATATAGTATGGCAACTTACACAAATTGTGTTTGGCACCCAAGATTTGTCTACATTCAAGATAGAATAGCCGAAATAGTTTTTGTAAGCAGTTTCGATTGAAAGCGTAATGTTTCTCCTTTGATTTTTTGTAGCATAAAGTCCACATACGTTGCAGAACTTGTTAGGATCGTTCACGCAACTCCGGAGAGACATTATAAAATAGATCTCAGGAACACGAGGACGATGAAGATTACTAGAAACTGGGATTCTCAACTATCCTGAAAAGGACTGTTGAAAAGATGCGCGTAAGGTGAACCAAAGCAGAACTCTCCACTATCCTGAAAAGGACTGTTGAAAAGATGCGCGTAAGGTGAACCAAAGCAGAACTCTCCACTATCCTGAAAAGGACTGTTGAAAAGATACGCGTAAGGTGGACCAGAGCAGAATTCTCAACTATCCTGAAAAGAACTGTTGAAAAGATACGCGTAAGGTGGACCAGAGCAGAATTATCAACTATCCTGAAAAGGACTGTTGAAAAGATGCGCGTAAGGTAAACCAAAGCAGAATTCTCAACTATTCTGAAAAGGACTGTTGAAAAGAAGTGCGTATGGTGAACGGAAACCGGACTCTCAACTATCCTGTTGAGAAAATCCCGCTTGATCGCAAGGAGTAACGCTTGCCTTTGCATTATTAAGGGGTTGATAGGATTTCCATCGCGCTATTAGGGGGTTTATAGTATAGTTCTTATTAATGCGGTTATTAGGGGGTTATTAGGGGTTGATGGCACTGCCATTGCGTTATTGGAGGTTGATAGGATTGCCATTGGGATATTAGGATGTTCATAACATAGTTCATATTAGGGGCGTTATTAGGAGATTATTAGTGGGTTGCTAACATTGCCATAGAAATATTAGGGGGTTATTGGTCAGATAAACCTTACATTCGGATTCAGTCAATGCATTTTTTGGATTTGATCTTGACCTAACCTTGACTCTGAGCCGACCAGGTCAAACGGACCCCAGATCAAAATCCTACAGAAACAGTACCTGGGCCAAGATTAATGGGATAACCTTTATCTGACCTTGATCTAACTTTGACCCCTGAGCTAATCGGATCAAATAAATCGTGGATTCGAATTCAGCGACCCCAAAAACATAAATGTCATGGTATTACCTTTTTCATCTATGACTATTTTTCGTGGGGCTGTGATATTTGTATTGTTGGTACTCTTGTTATGAAATCGCTAAAGTGGTGAACTTCATTCGATGATATCTCCACGAAAAAAAAAGATTTGTCAAATTTGAAAAATGCGTTGGGAAGGATAGAAGCGGTACTTTGTGATGGTCAGATTGGTTTTCAGCAATAAAAAATTTTTTGCGGTGTAATATAGCCTCCAAAACAGCGAAAATACGTGTTTTTTGCACTTTTAGGTTAGAATATCTTGAAAATGTGACGTGATAGAGCATTTCTGATGCCAGATTCGTGTTCAGCGCATCAAAAACCTTCGGAATACATAAATAGCGTTCTTGCGATAACTCAAAATTTCTTTTTTGCAGACCTGTGTAACTTGAAGCATGCGTATCAATAGGTCCAGGAATTATCACAGGTGTTACCTCTGATAAACGACCTATAATTTAATTTTAGATTTACTTTATAAAATCAATTAAGTTATTCATGAAATGATTATGGCTCAAATAAATGAATTATAATTGAAATTATAATTGTTTTTGTATTTATAACAGTGCTATAATGGAACGTTTGAAATAATAACTATAAACGAAATAATGTTTACATACGTATACGTATATAAATAAATAAATATATATATATATATATATATATATATATATATATATATATATATATATATATATATATATATATATATATATACACAAAACACATACACATACAAAAAATTTTACCTGAATGTCGTTGAGATCTTTGAGTGGACCATTTAAATCCATTGACGCCCCTTAAAACCGCTGAAGGACGGCCGCGCGCTCCAGATTTTTGTAACCGCTCGTTGAGCGACGCATTTTCCAAATCAGAATCGTCCGTACTACTTTCAAAATTAGTATCTGAATACTCAGATTGTATTGATAGATTATCTTCGGATCGGATAAGATCGGAATAATCGCCCCCAATTGCATCCTGCTCCTCCGTTTCTTCAATCAATTGCTGACCTATAGTTTTCGAACGTAAATTATACGCCATCTAAAACACATCCGAATATGCTTTCAAATCCAAAAAAAAAATTTAAACTTTACGAATCACTATTTTACACTTACTTTTTTTATTTAAAGGTGTTTAAACACAAAAAAAAATTGCTCCAAAAATTTTTTTTCTAACACTATGGTCACACGGGGTATAGGATACCCCAAGATTTTGAACGATTCACTTTGAACAGCTGCCGAACAAGTACTGAGGGGCCGATCAAAATAATACCTACCTGGCCTTTAAGTAGAAACTTCAAACTAATGGTAGAAGTAGGGATAAGCCGCCTATTCATTAATTTAAGAACTCGTATTTCAGTTCAAAAATCGCGTGGGGTATGGTACACCCCGTGTGACCATTAAGGGTTAAAGGCTTCTAAATACGACGCTGAAGAGTCCATTCTCGTTATAGATCCTTGCGCCATATCTTGCAATTGCTGATGATAACGCAGAGTTCAGATTAATTTTACAATTAAGAACATCCAGTCTGAATCGAGGTACATTTTTCAATACACTTAACACAAAATTGATGTTAAAACTTCTGTTGTTTTTATTATTCTTTCCATAAAAATTGTTGATCTTAATCCTTTCTATGCTGGTGTTGTCGAAAGAATTCAAGGATTTTTGGATGCCTAAATGGTATGACATTTGATGTTGGCGCACGTTTTCCTGCCTGTCAAGTTGATTCTCCCTATCTCGAAGTCTTCCTGACCAAACGACCTCAAAATCTGGTCTAGCTTCTTCTTGCCAGGATTCATTGGCATGTTATATAAGAATAAGTCCAGCACAGGGTCATCACCGATGAAGAGCGATGGTTTCTTGAACTCGTGTTCTTGAGCGTTCTTCATCGCGTTCTTCTCACCGGCTCTGCTGGCAGCATTAATCTTACCCATACATTGCTGCGCATATGGACCCTATTAAAAAAAAAACACGTGTTTGTTGCACGTGAAAAAAATACGTGTATTTTACTCTTCGAAAAGCTATAAAACGATATGTGAAAAATACACCTGAAAAATACACATGAAAAAAACACGTGAAAAATATGCGTGAAAAAACACGCAAATTTTACATGTAAAAAACACGTGTAAAAAATACGTGTATTTTACACGTGTTTTTTTCACGTGCAACAAACACGTGTTTTTTTTAAATAGGGGATCTATGAACTCATACAGATGAACCTCCGCTAATCTGTACTCAGCTTTCTTTGTGAGATCATGCGTCTCATTGATTTTGCACAATAGGCCTCTGGCCAATTCTTCCAAGAAAAAACATCTTGGTTAGGCTGACGGAACTCTTTAGCGATACAAATATCAGAGGAGAGCCCAATCAGCTTCACCTATATATAACAAAAAAAAACAAACATTATTAATATAACGCATAACAATATTGCCTAAAATTAATCACATTTCTCTTTAAAGTGAGACACTGTTGTACAAAATCTAACTTTCTTAATACCCTTCTCATTCTTTTTACAATTATTTTTTTTATTCAACATTATGCTATCTATTTTTCTACGCCTCAAAATGTTGGGTATAAACCTCTCTCTCTTTTTACTATTTTCCTTATCTTTTTCGCCACCTATCGTTTCGTGCTCTACCCTGTTACCGGTTTCTATTTCTTTGTCATTTGTTACGTTACCTGTTTCATTACACGTATCCGTAATGTCTACTTGCTCATTATTGAGCTCGTCGAATTCGCTATTATCCGCCTCGTTACGGATATATTCTGGTACCTCCTATGTCGGGTTACCTTCGTCCAATGCTTCATATTCCTCACCACTTGCGGGTGGAACTTCGTCATGAATCTGAGCTTCCGTTACTATGACGTTTTCTTCTTCTATTCTATTATTATTCTCGCTCAGTTCTCCGTTGCTACTATTCGTTTGGCTACTACTCTGAGGTGCTACTCCCCTGCCTACTTCGCTTTCTTGTGGCTCGAATTCATTAGCTAGAAAATAGGCTGGTTTCAACCTTTCTACGTTCACCGTTACGTCTTTATCTCCTTTTCTTATGACGTAATTACGGCCATTTTCATACCTAGAGATGACCTTATACGGCCCTGAATACGGTTGCACAAGAGGTGGTTTAACTGCTTTTATCTTTTCTAACACATGAGTACAGTTTGCCAAATCCTTGAATACAAATGTTTTCCCTGAGTGGTTATGTACCACAGGTAAGGGTTTGACCTGTCTCATGTACTCTCTAAACTCTGCCAAAAATAAATCTTGTTCTCTAGCATCTGTCTCTCTGAACTCGCACATGTCACCTGGTATGGTGAGCGTTGTCCCGTAAAGAAATTCCGCTAGGCTGGCCTCCGTGTCTTTTCTTAAACGCGTTCCTAAGAGGAGGTCACGTATCTCTGTCCTTTTCTAATCAAAGAATTGAGTTTTTTACAGAAACTAATAACTTTAGCAAAAAATGAAGAGAAAGCCGCATCTCGTAATAAAAAAGCAATATTTTCTTTGATAAGAAAGAATTAATTTTATTGCTTCGTTTTCAAGAAAACCTTGAAAAACTTAAATCATAGAGGTTAGGGTGGACAATTTAGTTTTTCAAGGTTTTCTTGAAAACGAAGCAATAAAATTAATTTTTTCTTATCAAAGAAAATATTGCTTTTTTTGATACAAGATGCGGCTTTCTCTTCATTTTTTAAGAAAGCTATTAGTTTTTGTGAAAAAATCATTTCTTTGATTAGAAAAGGACAGAGATACGTGATCTCCTTTTAACCCTAATAAAACAGTCGAGAGGGTTCTAGTCCAATCCCGACCTTCCATATGGCACATCAATGCTGCCTTAAGATCACGGTGCCATCGCTCAACCATGCCGTTCGCGGCTGGGTGGTATGCCGTAGTACGTATTCTCTTACATCCTATCAGCTGCAGTAGTGCGTGAAACATGCCGGACTCAAACTGTCTACCTTGATCTGTAGTGATGATGATAGGTGCACCAAAACGAGACACCCACGTGTCATAAAAAACGCGTGCGACAGAAGGAGCCGATGCATCGTATACGGGCACCGCCTCCGGTTACCTAGTGTACCTGTCTATCATGGTCACAAGATATCTGTAACCGCCGCTAGGCGGCAACGGACCAACTATGTCGACATGCACGTGGGCGAACCGTTCATCTGGTTCGCTAAACTTCATAGGTAAAAACTTGTTTTCCCTAGTAACTTTCGATCGTTGGCACTCCATGCATGCTCTGCACCAAGATGTTATCTGTCTGTTCATATTTGGCCATACGTACTGCTTTCTTATCATCTTACTAGTTGACCTAGCAGATGGATGTGCTTTGCTGTGGAAGAGTTCAAAGATGACTGCTCTCAGCGCCTCCGGTAGACACGGCCTGAGGGAGTCTTGTGCTATTTTGCGATAAAATGGCGTGTTCTCTACACCATATTGCAATTTTACCAGCTTAAGTTGATGCTGCGGATTACTTATCATGTCCTGCAGCTGTTGATCTTCCCTTTGTTGTCTAGCTATCTCATCTAGTGAGAATATTGTCGGAAATCGGAAGTCATCAACTCTCGATAGTGCATCAGCCACCACGTTATTCTCTCCTGGTAAATAGCAGATTTTCACGTTATATTCTGCAACATACGTCAACTTCCTTACTTGCAGTGGTGTGCAACTATCTAAGCTTTTGCCTAGCGCATGTACCAATGGTTTATGGTCTGTGCATACCGTAAACTCTCTACCTTCCAAGTAGTAACCAAAATGTTTGATAGCCTCGTAAATAGCCATCAATTCACGATCGTACGTGCAGTAATTCGATTGTGCGGGGGTAAATTTTTTCGAAAAGAAAGCCAGCGGCTTCCACTCATTTTCTATTCTCTGTTCTAACGCTGCGCCCATCGCGAAATTCGACGCATCCGTAACTAACCTAATCTCCGCATTCTTAGCCGGAAATGCAAGATACGCAATATTCGCTAATTCTTCTTTTATTGTCTCGAATGCTCGTTCTGCTTCTTCGGTCCATTCCACGGGTCTTTTATCCTTTTTCTTAATATTCTTTATCATAGCTACTAGGTGTCTCTGTACCTCCGCGGCTCTTGGTATGCTTTTTCTATAAAAGTTTACCATTCCCAGAAATCGACGCATCTCGTCTTTTGTCTGGGGCTTCTTAAAGGCTTGTATCGCCTCGACCTTAGATGGATCTGGTTTGAATCCATTTCCGTCGATGAGATGGCCCAAGAAGATAAGTTTATCGACTCCAAACTGACATTTATTTATGTTCAGTTTGAGGTGAATCTTCTCCAACTTCTCTAGGACGACTCTAAGATGTTCTTGGTGCTCCTCGTCTGATGAAGATGCAACCAAGATATCATCAACGAATGCGAACACAAAGTCCAGGTCGCCCACGGCCTGGTTTATGTATCGCTGAAATGTCTGCGCAGCATTTCGAAATCCGAATGTCATCACTAGGAACTCATAAAGTTCGAATGGAGTTGTCACCGCTGTCTTTGGTACATCCTCTGGGAATATAGGAATCTGCAGGAATGCCTTTTCCAAATCGAATGCGGAAAAAATAGTTTTTTCTTCTAAATTATATGCGAAGTCCTGGAGATTGGGAATTGGGTACTTATCTGGCACCGTGACTGTGTTCAACTTTCTATAGTCGCCACAGATCCTCCACTCACCATTTTTCTTGGGGACCATATGGATAGGTGTAGCCCAAGGGCTTTTTGAAGGTTGGCAAATGCCTTCCTTACACCACCTCTTAAACTCCTGCTTTGCCGCCTGCAACTTATCAGGTGCCAATCTGCGCGGTTTCTGCGCTACTGGCGGCCCCACTGTGGTGATGTGGTGGTACACATCTATTTTTCTTTTAATTTTCGGCTTTTCAAGCCCAAGCACCGATGGAAATCTTTTATTATATGTGCGTACCTATTCCTCGGGTCTATTAACGACACTTGCACATACGTTGCTTTCTTTGCCGTGCCTGCGACTGAATCACCCGTTTTTTCATCCACGAGCTCCCGTCGGATCAGATCTGGGAGTAAATGGTAGTGCTGAATGACGTCGCCACCTAGTATCACATATGGTACGTCTGCTACAATGAACGTCCATTTGATCTTATTCTTAAACCCGAAGTCTAATTCCCTATATATTACGCCATATGTGTTTATTTGCGTATTATTTGCTGCGTATAATTTAACGCGCGTTGCTTTCTTTTTACTATTCTTTCCTTTCGGAACTAATGATACTTCCGCACCCGTATCTACCAAAAAGGTTTCGTTTACTAATTTATCTATGACGTGGAGGCGTATTCCTTCCGTGCCCGACGAGGTTGCCCCCTCTACCCGCCGGTTCGAGAGTTTAAATGTTCTCTATCTCTACTATTACTTCGCGTTTGGTTCTTTTCTTTTCCAACGCTATTGCTTCTTGCTACTCCGCGGTTGGGTGATTTAGACCCTTGACTTTTTCTATCAATGGACTCCTGCCTCTTCTCGTAATTAATCCAATCACAGGGCTCTAAACATCTATACGCGTTTTTTCCGTATTTCGCATGGTATACGCAATAACGTTTACTGTTATTTCGATTGTTGGTTTGCGAGTGTCCTCCACCTTTAAACTTGTTCCCTACTTTACCGAGCGTCTTTTTGATAACTGCTTCGATATGAGCTTTAATACCTACATTATCCGTGTACGGTCTATCATTTTCTTTTTTACCATGATTTACTGTGCTAACCATTTTACCGACCTCTTCTTCACATTTATTCTTATATATTTCGTGCGCGTTTTTTACCACGATTCCTTCGTTCCTTAAATTTATTTTTCCCACCAGGTGCGATTTAATGCCCGGTGGAAGATTATATTTCCATACCCTTAAGATAACTTCGCGTTCTATTATACCGTCTGCCACGTCGAGCAATTCTCTTAAATATTCCGATGGCTTTTCTCCGTGCGCCCGACATTTTCTGAATAATTTATTAAACCTCTCTTCTTGTGACTGTCCATAAGTCTCTATGAGGTATTTCTTCAACCCGTTATATCTATTTCCCGGCTTTAATGTTTTTACTAAATTCGATGTTTCGCGAATTACGTCACTATCTAAATTATTTATAAGTAATACGAACGCTACGCTCTCGTCCGTAACATTTTGCATTTTAGCCTGGGCTTCAAATAAGTCAAACCACGTTTCCGGATTATGCTTCCAGAAGGGAAAATTAATTTGACGGTTTTGCATGAGGTTACTGGGTACTACTATGTTAGCGTGTTGTCCACCTAACCTAAAATTATTTTGCGCATCGTCAATATTCTCTTTATTTGCGTGCATCGGTATTTGTTCATTGTTATGCACATCGTGTGCTTCTAACCTTTCTCCCGGTTTATTTCGGTCTAACTCGAGCATTTCTATTCTTTTTATTAAAATTCCCATATTCGTTTCATAATCTTTCTTCATTTCTAATAATTGTTTTTTATAATATTCTTCTACTTTTCTCGTACCGCTCGCTCCTAGTATACTACTACTATTCATTGTCTCTTGATCCGCAAGAGCTCTGTTATTATCTACCTGATTCCTAAACGCGCCTTGTTCTCTATTATTAGGCGTGCTATTATATACACTAGCTACGGCGTCGTAAGTTCCGCCATTTAACATTACGTTCTGTAGCGTATTCCCGGTAGCCATTTTGTGATTCGAGGTTTTACACAATACAAAACAATCCTCGCTATAAATTTTAACCGACCTTGATCGATATTACTCAGTCTTACGTTGACTAGATTCAATAAATACAACACGCAATGAATAAATAATTAAATTAATAAGACATTAAAATAAATAAGTAAATAGCTTACACGAACGATCAAATAAATGTTCACGATAATACAAACATTTAAAATAAATAAATAAATAAACAAATAATACACGTTACACGACCGTTAAAATAAATAATCACGAAACACAATGTTTAAATACGTAAATAAACAATTGCTTAAAATTATCGACCAAGGTTGATTGCGATAGGTGTAAAAGGCCTACGCAAAATACAACACCAATAAAATTACAGAAAACTATTTACAATTTCAAAATCGTCGTTAATTCGTCCCGTGTGCGCGGGCAATACAATTCTTATTTACTTTTCGCGTCTTACCGGCATGCACGACCTCCGCATGACCCCTTGAGAACACCTAAGAGCTACACAAATGTAAGGGTTAGAATGTATCTCTCAAGGTCATACATCGGCCCATAACATGCCAGCAATCATACTTTTAACTCTTTGTTCGTTGTATTTACGAAAAATTTTGTCCCCCACGCGCACACGCGACTCACCCACGAATCACCTCTATCTAACCTTAAAATAACCGTCGCGTCTCGACTTTTCTACGCATTTCTCGCTAACCGCTTTACTTTACCCGCACAACCGAATCACTTTTTTTCTTTTGTACCTTTATTTTCTTCTTACTCTGTTTTTTTTTCTTCGCTGTTAACAGTTTTACCCTTTTCTAATTTTTTTTTTTGTACTTATATTCGCGTCTTTGCACAGATTTTCTTATTTATTATTTCTTTACGTATAACTGCCCCTTTCTTTTCTATGAAGGAAGAGAGAGAGAGATTTCCTATACTCCCCCCAGTCTGCACGTTCTATCTCTTATTACAAAAAAGGAAAAAAAAATTTATAAAAGGCATATGACCGCCGGCAACCGATGCAGCCACGACTCGTGGACAAAGAGACGAACAAATTCGATGGTTTGCACCACGCGCCGAGTCTACATCGGCACCAACCGTCCCCTTAAGAACATTAAAACCATTAAAAGAAAAAAAAAAGATATCCACTATTCTCTCTCCCACGTGCAGCTGGAAAAAGCCAGTCTCTCACTTACTGTGCTATATCTATTCTGTTAGTACATGTATATATATATATATATATATATATATATATATATATCTATCCGAGCGAACAATTACTTTACTTTATGTTAGTACTATATGTGTAGAGAAAAAAATAATCTCTGCTTTAATTTTCAAGATGAATTTTTGTTAGTTATAATTCAATATATGTTATAAAATTTTTGTTTTTACTTTAAGATAAGTATTTACAACGCGCTCGCGAAATTCTAATTCTAGCCTTTAAAATGTATTTCCGGCGAGACGATAGCAACCTTTGCTCGGACCCTTGCTGGCCAACGACTTTTGCTCAGGCGTCCTGCTAGCTGCTGCGTTGTCCTGTCTCCCCTAACGGTCGTCGGGGTCATCAATGTTAGCCTCTACGCCTTGTAGAAGCTACGCTGTCGAGTTGATATTCGAGAAAGGAACAGGTTGATGGTAGGTGCTCGAAAGAAAGAAGAGATTTCCTTTATTATAATAGAATGTGCGTTTATTACCTGAGGATATTAGGCTACTTATCTTACAAGAAGTCAAGAACGCTCTGATGACTTTCTCTGCTCTCGCGTAATACATAGCTTACGCTTTTAGTCGCTTGCTTGCGCACCGCAGGTTGCGCGTGATACTTACATGCCTACCTATTCATACATACACACTCTCTATGCCTGTGTACCCACACCAGCATCATTTTAATATGCTCATTTATTGGCATTTACCTATTTAAAATTTAGTTAAAAAATTTCTTTCAATGTTGAAAGCAATTTGTTGTAAAGTTGCTATAAACATGAACTGTAAGTTTGAAGAATCACCTTGATAAAATAATAATTCATAGTGATAGTGCTGAAGAAGAAAAAATTACAGATATAAAAAACTACGAAGTTGAAAAAGTGAAAATAACGCTCATTTAAATGTGCAAATCTAATAGAAGAATTGCTCTAAAATTAGTATACAAGTTATTTGCTACTGTCTTTATAAACAAAGTTTAAAAAAAATAATTTTATTAGCGTAGCTTTTTGATCACTTCTTTTGATTTCTGAGTCACTCTTGAAAATTTATAATAGTACTACTGATTTCGATGTTGACTTGTATTATTACATTCAATAAAGTATTTAAATATAATCATTATTAAATATAAATTAAATTGTTTTTTAATAAATGGAAAAAATATTTGAAGAAGAAGAAGAAAATTAGAAGAAGAAGAAGAAAAAATTACAGATATTAATAATTACGAAGTTGAACTATTAAAAAAAACGCTCACTCAAATATATCTATAATACATTTCTCTCTTTCGATTAACGTAATAATAAATCTATCAGTTTATTTTAATTATCATCTTGTTAATTTAATTACCGTTACTAAAATTAACTACTTGGATTTACCAAGCTTAGTCGTGATAAAAAGACATCCACAAGATAATAAATCATTAACGTGAAAACGTAACTATATATGGCTGATTCCATTTCAAATCGAACAGTCAGTATACACTCAAGTCACCAATTACTGCGCTAATGGAGTATGTTATTCTACCCTAAAAATAAGGGTATACGTATTTTTTTATTTTGCTGAAATATCAAAATTGCATCAGATATGCACTTTTGAAAATTGCATACAAAAACTAAATGTTAAAACTGAAAATATTCGTCTGCTTTGAAAGGTACTTTTCGGATTTGTGAAAAAGTAAACAAAACTCTGCAATTACGATGTCCGAAATTGGTCTATAATAAATAATAAAGCGGTTCAGGGAAATCATTGGGTAAATAACCAAATTTCTATTTTTACTGCAGTCTGTTACCAAGGAGAGATAACGCAAAGCTTTGCGATCGTTAGTGACGACAAAAAGCATGATACTGCATATGCGCTATTAGCAATAAATAAAATTATCGATCTTACGAAAAATGATTTAGTTACTAAAGTCACTATTATATCAGATGGAGCTGCAAGCCAATTCAAAAATTGTTTTCAGCTACATGAATTCAAACATTTTTCTTATCAAATGAAATGGTTATTTTCTGCGACTGGTCATGGGAACTGAGCCGTTGATGGAATAGGTGGGCTTCTAAAGCATTATGCTACTTCACATAACTTAAAAAGAGTTCATGAAGAATCGATACAAAATACTGACGATTTTATAAATTGGGTTCAAAACTACACCAGTGCAATCAAAATCATATTATTACCAATAAATAAGATTGAAAAATTTAGAAAAGAAAAAAATATTGAATGGAGTACAGTTCCTAAATATAATTGGATTCAAAAAAGTCATATGTAGTTAAAACAACTTGGGGAATTGAAATTGCATATATATTTGTTGGCAGAACAGCTATACATGCACTGACTAAAATGAAAGACAAGAAAGAAAAAGTCAAACGTCGTAAGGCTACACTTAGAACTAAAAATAATAAGTGCAAAAATAAAAAAAAGTAATTATTTATAATTATATTTTTGACGCATCCCAACAGTGAGAGGCAAGGGAAACTCACTTTAAAAAAGCACCCCGAAGGAAACAGAAACCTTCTACGTCCACGTCGTTGTTCCTAGGTAATGCTAAAAGAAGGATAGTGTTTAAATCTACACTGCTTAAAATTTCCGAACGTATATACAAAAATTTTTCACCAATAAAATTTGTGAATTTTTTTTCTCGCTTCAAACAAATAAGTACGGGATCAACCAAGTACCATTAGATAGGTAATTTGGTCCTCTATGAGCACAAAAAATTTCAGCAAAAAAAAATGGGTTTTTCGAGAAAAATGCATGTGCTTAAAAAGTGCATTTTTTGGTAAAATGCACATATCTTAGTCATTTTTTAGTCTTTTTTGAAATTCCTTGCACTGAATTAAAGAGGGCTTAAAACATAATAAAACAAAATAAGGTTTACTAAAATTCATTGAAAATTGGTAAAACGATAGCCCTCTAAAGTTATTCTCAACATTTTCAGTTTTTGTATGCAATTTTCAAAAGTGCATATCTGATGCAATTTTGATATTTCAGCAGAATAAAAAAATACGTATACCCTTATTTTTAGGGTAGAATAACATACTCCATTAGCGCAGTAATTGGTGATTTGAGTGTATACTGTTCGATTTGAAATGGAATCAGCCATATTAAAAAATAAATTTTTCAATTATATCTTAATAAGTCAGAAAAGGTTTTGTAATATTTATAGGATATAATGTTATCGATGATAATACTTGTATTTTATTGGATAAAATGTAGTGGTTAACATTCGAATTAACCTTATTGAATGATAATTTTAGTGATACAGAAAGAGTACCAGCATCAAGCCAATATGCTCATTTATTGGCATTTACCTATTTAAAATTTAGTTAAAAAATTTCTTTCAATGTTGAAAGCAATTTGATGTAAAGTTGCTATAAACATGAACTGTAAGTTAGAAGAATTACCTTGATAAAATAATAATTTATAGTGATAGTGCTGAAGAAGAAAAATTTACAGATATTAATAACTACGAAGTTGAACAAGTGAAAATAACGCTCATTCAAATGTGCAAATCTAATAGAAGAAGTGAAAAAAGTTGCCATCTTTTGGAAAATAAACATAGTAAGATAAATTATTCAAAATTGTGTTTAGTCATAAAATTAAAATGATTAATTATAAGCTATTACTAGGCTAATATTAGAAAGAAAAGAGAAATTTATAGAAAAAAAAGATCTAAATAGTAGCAACTCAAATACAACATATACCATTTTAGAAACGTCCGATTCATATAAAACTACGTTTCAAGATTCTTTTGAATTGAACAAACAAACGAAATGAGAAATATATTAATGTTTATGCTGAAATATAAAAATAAAATTTTTTTTATAACAGTTCTTTAACGAAAAACCTTACTTGTGTATCCAAGTAGATAAGAAACTTCGACAGATTCTTCATCATAATTTTTTGTTGTTTTGAATTAATTTAAGTAAAATTTTAATCATTTCTTTTATATTTACCTGTATATCAACGACACTTCCTTTCAAATTTATTGTAGATTTAAAACATATAAAAGTAATGTTTTAATTTGCATAAATGAATTATAAGGAAAAATCATTCTTACTTCGAGAGGTTATAATTCTTTAATACTTTCTTAATAAATATTAATGTTGTAATAACTCAATTTAAAATTCTGTAAAATATTGTTAGGTATTACAATTATATAAAAATAACAGATTTCCACACCACCCAAAGAGGTACTTCAATTTTATCATTCGAAACAACTTGTAATTAATTTAAAAATTATCTACTAAAATTTATAAAAGATGTCGTGACTTTTGAAAATTTTATGATCTTACTTACCACAGTGACGGCAAAAGAAAGTATAACAAGTAACGAATTAATGAAAAATAAAGAGAGATAAAAAAAAAATTTGATAATTTACCCTGGTAACACAATCTGTTGCAAGCACGATTGCGCAGAACTTGCGTGGTCTGTTTCCACATTTTAATGCATACCTGCTGAAATTTAATTGCGACTGAAACGTGCGACAAATTTGTAACAGATTGCCAATCGAAACGTGCGATTCAAAGATAAGAATAAACGCGCAAACTTGCAGCAAAATCGAAGCAGTCTTCCGTAAAAATATTACAGCAGCAATTTACTACAGAATTACATAAGAAAGACATAAGTTAAGTGCAATTATATGACGAGAATAAACACGCGAACTTGCAGCAGAATCGAAGCAGTCTTCCGTAAGAATGTTGCAGCAGCACTTTACCCCAGAATTACATAAGTATGACATAAGTTGAGCGCAATTATATGACGAGAATAAACACGCAAACTTGCAGCAGAATTGAAGCAGTCTTCCGCAAGAACCTTGCAGAAGCACTTTACCCCAGAATTAGATAAGAATTACATAAGTCAAGTGCAAATATATGCCCACTAGTTATATATTAAAATCACATTTGAATGAATATAAAAAAATTAATGAAACTCAAAGAGCTCTATGAGAAAGCATTCCACCAAAGCACTTGGCAGCGTTTTTTAATATGATTTCAAAGAGCAGAGTATCCAATTTGCTCTCAAGCAAATACGTTAATGCTGGTTTTTTTAAGTAAAAAATAGTTTTTTTGGTTTCCTCAAAAACTACCAAATTATATAAAGAGCATGAATCACATCTCTGGAGTTGATATGCACGGTGGGCCATTTTAATCTTCGCACTCAATTTTCTCCAAACCTACTGCAGCTACAAAAAAAAGGTCCAAAGCAAAATTGACCGTGACAGAGGGGGGGGGGGCCATTAAACTGGGCCCTTGGTTTTGACCTTGCGGTCCAATTTCAAGGTCATTTGAAGGTCAAGACCATTTTTAAAAAATAGGAATACCTATTTTTGACTGCGGATTTGAAAAGAGCGGAAAATTCTAAGATAAGTTTGTCTCAGGTCAAAATTTATTTGGTGACCTTTTCAAGGACAAAAATCGAGGTCAAATGTCTAAAAACCGATTAAATGCCCTTTTTCTGCATTATCTTGGTTTGCTGATAAATGCAAATGATCTAAGTAGTGTTAAATGGTCATCTTAGTTCCAAGGTAAAAGGATCTTGACCATCTTGACCTTAAGGTCAAATTTCAAGGTCATTTTAAGATCAATAATGTTTTTTCGGTAATAGAAATTCCTATCTTAGACTACGAATTTAAAAATATTAGTTAATTTTACGCTAAAATTATTCTAGGGGAAAGTTGATTTTATGACCTTGGAATGATCCAAAATCAAGGTCAAATATTGAAAAACTTATCGAATGCTCTTTATCTGAATTACACTGGTTTCCTAAGACTTTTGGTGTATCGGTATGAAAGAAAAGTTCAGAAAAAATTTGTACATGGCGAGGCCCCCTTCACCATGCACAAATTTTTTCTGGACTTTTTGGTGTGATTAATTTTAACGTTGAACTTCAGTTTCAAGGTTATTTCAAGGTCGACTTAAAAGAGCGTAAAATTTTACGTCGGAAACAGTATTTTAAAATATTTTTCATGACCTTTGGAAGGTTATGTCAAGGTCAAATGCTGAAATACCTAGTATGATGTCTTCTGTCTGGAGAACGTTCAGCGTTAAGTCTTAGTGCAGCACGAAAATATTAGGACACACCTCTAAAACCATTTTCATATCAACAATTTTATTTAAAGGTTATACAAAAGTGGAAAATTAAAATAGCACTATTCAGTTGTAATTAATATTTCAAGTGCAATAAACGAAAATAAAAATAATTTTGATAATAATATTAAGACTCAAGAAGTAGTAATGGCAATAAATGAATTTAAACGCGGATTAAATATTAGAATATTCTTTTTAGACTATTTTTGATTAGAAAATAATGTTTTACGAAGAACGATAGATAAATTTTCATATTGAATTTTGCCCCTACTCATTATTCAGTTTTATCTTATAACTGAATTTTTTTGAAAGCGTTCTCTGTAGTAATTGAAGAAATACACTCCCCTCCACATGCTTTTGCGCACCCAGAGAAAAAATTGTAAGAGCTAAAACATTTTATTACTCAGCAGCTAAAAGTCGTAACTCAAAAAATCCAACGGCGTTCGAAAAAGCAGGTAAAAAGCTTTCGAAAATACTATTGTGAACTTTAAAAAACTTAAATTTAAGTCGTTTGGAAAAGTTAAAAAACAACTAAAAAAAAGCAAAAGAATTGGTCTTTTTTTAATTTGCTGCATATTTAGATCCAATAATCGTAGCTTAAAAAAACAAACTGGGTTTAAAAGGGTATTTATTCAGCTTTAAAATGAGGGTCAAGCATTTGTTTTTGTCATTTTTTACCAGAGCTACAGGATTTTTTGTTAAAAAACACGTTTTTTTTCAAATGCCAATATTTTGAAAAGTAAGCGAGATAGAAAAAAACTTTAGAGAGAAAAAAGTTACATTTTTACGTATAGAAAACAAACTTGCAGTTTAAAATAGAATTCAAATAAAAAAAATTTTTCGACTTTTTTTTTTATAAATTTTTTATAATTTTTTAGTAGATTCAAAAGTCGAAAAATTTTTTTTATTTGAATTCTATTTTAAACTGCAAGTTTGTTTTCTATACGTAAAAATCTAACTTTTTTTTCTCTAAAGTTTTTTTTTATCTCGTTTACTTTTCAAAATATTGGCATTTGAAAAAAAACGTGTTTTTTAACAAAAAATCCTGTAGCTCTGGTAAAAAATGACAAAAACAAATGCTTGACCTCTCATTTTAAAGCTGAATAAATACCCTTTTAAACCTAGTTTGTTTTTTTAAGCTACGATTATTGGATCTAAATCTGCAGCAAATTAAAAAAAGACCAATTTTTTTGCTTTTTTTTAGTTGTTTTTTAACTTTTCCAAACGACTTAAATTTAAGTTTTTTAAAGTTCACAATAGTATTTTCGAAAGCTTTTCACCTGCTCTTTCGAACGCCGTTGGATTTTTTGAGTTACGACTTTTAGCTGCTGAGTAATAAAATGTTTTAGCTCTTACAATTTTTTTTCTGGGTGCGCAAAAGCATGTGGAGGGGAGTGTATGTAGAGTCATGTTTGTGTTAAATAAATTATTTTTGATTTAAAAATAATCTTTTACAAAAATTTTAAAGTATCTAATTCGAGCTAGACGAAAGTTATCATTTACTACTATTACTACTTCTTCACTTTTTTTTATTATTATCAAAAATTTTATGTTTGTTGGACTACACTTAAAATATAAATTACAACTTAACAGTGTTATTTGAATTTAAAAACTGTTGTAATGGCTGACTATCCTCCAAATGAGATTGTTGATATGATAATGGTTTTAGGGGAATGTCGTAATAACTATCGTGTTGCAGCAAGACTTTACGCTGAATGCTTTCCAGATAGAAGACATCCCAGTGATAGGTCAATACAAAGTTTAAATGACAGAGCCCGTCGAGGACGTCTTGCTCGCCAACGCAGGCGTCATGAGTACAACGAAGATGATGCTCGTGTTATAACTATTCTTGCGCTTATTCATCTTAATCCTCATGTCAGCAGTCGTCAAATAGAAATGGAAGTTGGTATTTTAAGACGAACATTTTTGAGAATTTTAAATAGGCTTGATTACCATGTTTACCATATCACGCTCGTACAGGAACTGACAAGGAATCATATGCAAATGAGGACTGAATTTTGCCAATGGGCCTTACACATTGTAAAAAATGATCCCAATTTTTTCAAATATGTACTTTTCTCTGACGAAGCTAAATTTTATAGCGATGGACAATTAAATAGGCACAATTGTCATTATTGGTCAAATGAAAATCCTCATTGGCACAGAGCTGTAGATCATCAGCATCGCTGGAGCCTTATGATATGGTGTGGGATTGTAAATGGATATTTGATTGGCCCTTACTTTTTTGAGCGAAATGTTAATGAAGACAGCTATTTGCAGTTGATAAGAGACCACTTGCCAGAATTAATGGAAGATGTTGATTTAGAAACTAGACGAAGAATGTGGTTTCAGCAGGATGATGCACCACCACACTTTGCATGAATCGTCCGAGAATTTTTGAATCAAAATTACCATGAAAGATGGATCGGTAGAGCAGGGCCAGTTAATTGGCCTCCTAACTCACCTAATTTAACATCTCCAGATTTTTATTTGTTGGGATTCCTAAAAAATGTTATTTTTAAAGAGCGGCCTATAACTAGAGAAAACATGCAAAATCGCATCCCTCAAGCATGTGCGGGAATTCCGAGACAAACTCTACTGAAGACTGTACGTCATTTTCGAAGGCGCTTAACTTTGTGTCTACAAGTAAATGGAGGTAACTTTGAACATTTGCTTCGTGGTTAAAACAGTGAGAGGCAAGGGGACTCACGATAATCCAGCACTCCGACGTGAGAGGCAAGGGGACTCACGATAATCCAGCACCCCAAAGGGAACACGATCCTATTACGTCCACGTCGTTGTTCCTGGGTAACGCTGAAAATGGGATAAGCATATTATGATATTTAATCTTAAATTGACCTTCTTCAGATCCATTCACGACATAACAAACTTAAAATATCACTTTGAGTGTCACTTTTTCTAACTGCAGTGTCAAAAATAGGTCGAGGCCCCCTTCGCCATGCACAAATTTTTTCTAAACTTTTCTTTCATACCGATACTCCAAAAGTCCTAAGAAACCAGTGTAATTCAGATAAAGAGCATTCGATAAGTTTTTCAATATATGACCTTGATTTTGGACCATTCCAAGGTCATAAAATCAACTTTCCCCTAGAATAATTTTAGCGTAAAATTAACTAATATTTTTAAATTCATAGTCTAAAATAGGAATTTCTATTACCGAAAAAACATTATTGATCTTAAAATGACCTTGAAATTTGACCTTAAGGTCAAGATGGTCAAGATCCTTTTACCTTGGAACTAAGATGACCATTTAACACTACTTAGATCATTTGCATTTATCAGCAAACCAAGATAATGCAGAAAAAGGGCATTTAATCGGTTTTTAGACATTTGACCTCGATTTTTGTCCTTGAAAAGGTCACCAAATAAATTTTGACCTGAGACCAACTTATCTTAGAATTTTCCGCTCTTTTCAAATCCGCAGTCAAAAATAGGTATTCCTATTTTTTAAAAATGGTCTTGACCTTCAAATGACCTTGAAATTGGACCTCAAGGTCAAAACCAAGGGCGCAGTTAAATGGCCCCTCCTGTCACGGTCAATTTTGCTTTGGGCCTTTTTTTTTGTAGCGGCAGTAGGTTCGGAGAAAATTGAGTGCGAAGATTAAAATGGCCCACCGTGTATAAAATTTCAGATCTGGATATTGAACCAGCTCTGAGGTATAACAGTGTATAAAAATTTTAATTTGTTATATTTAATTGTATTTGACTGCAGCAACCAAACTAAAAATATCAAATATAAACCCTCGATATGTCTTTCATATAGTTTGTATAATTGTGTAAATTTTAACAATCTAAAAATTATGGAAATTGTAAAGAAACAGTCTAATTTTAATTATTGAATTCAATAAGAAAATTATAAACAAATTGATCATTGTACTATCTCAAGTATAAAAAGACAGAGAATTCTACTAATATAAAGCTTAAGAGCAGGCCGGAGCAGATTCGATACCACCCGAGTATCAAAAATCCGTTGTTTAATTTTCTCCTACTATACTTAATGAAATGCATTAAAATTTTAAATACATGCACGAAATTTAACACAAAAATAATTGAAGAAAATTTTTTAAAATTAAAAATTTTATACTACAGCTGTTTATTAAACTCTAAGTACGGTTACTTACTTTTTGTTTAGAATATGTTGAATTTTATGAAAAAAATATCTATTATACAATCATGTATGTATAAAAAACTGCGCTCGATAGCAATTTCTTTTGAAAACAGTATTATTATTTTATTTATGATAAAATAACATTTTCACTTCTCGGTCTGTAATCAAAACTGTTCCGGCCTACTCTTAAGCCAACAGAATTCAGTGTAATTAGTTATAGTGAGCTGATTGAAAATATTTTTGTGACAATAAATGAAGAAATTATAATTTATTATTTATCATAAATATGCAAAGAATTCTATAATTTCGGAATTTCATATGATTTCTGACAATAAATCGGTTATGAAAATCATTTTGTTAGTACAGAGTAAAAATAATGGTTTAGTCAATGGTTATTTAAAGTATTTGAATAAGGCCTAATTATATTGTAATAAATTATTTATCTCAGTTATGTCAAAAGATATCGATAATTTTGATAGCCTAAAAATGAAGCTAGCGGAACCTCTTATTACGCAATAAGTGAAAACGAATAAATTGATTTTTCGCAACTATCAACGAAGAGTACAATACTTGACACAAATGTGTCACATAATCATTAAACTTTGAATTATATACGAATGCAATGTCTTTTTATAGTATTTAAATAGAGAAAAATTTTGGTTTGCTCATTATCTCTCTGTTTTACTTTAATCAGTAGACATACTAAATACTGCTAGTTTCAAACTTAAGCTAGCGGAATCTAATGTTGATGTACGAAGAAAGGTAATTGAGGCTACTTCATAGTAGCAATAAATTATGAAATAATTGATTTCTTTACATTATTAAGAGGAGGTCACGTATCTCTGTCCTTTTCTAATCAAAAAAATGATTTTTTTACAAAAACTAATAACTTTAGCAAAAAATGAAGAGAAAGCCGCACCTCGTATCAAAAAAAGCAATATTTTCTTTGATAAGAAAGAATTAATTTTATTGCTTCGTTTTCAAGAAAACCTTGAAAAACTTAAATCATAGAGGTTAGGGTGGACAATTTGGTTTTTCAAGGTTTTCTCGAGAACGAAGCAATAAAATTAATTTTTTCTTATCAAAGAAAATAATGCTTTTTCTGATACAAGAAGCGGCTTTCTCTTTATTTTTTGCTAAAGTTATTAGTTGTTGTAAAAAAATCATTTCTTTGATTAGAAAAGGACAGAGATACGTGACCTCCTCTTAATTAATAATTTAAGTTATTAAGTAATTTCATATGATTTCTAACGATAAACAACTTATGATGATGATTATGTGCTTAAGGAGCTAAAAATGTCCTTTTTCGAAAATGCATATTTGTAGCTTTTGAAAAGAAAAAAATTATAGCGTCTCTATCATCTCACTATCTTAAGATATAAGCTAGCGAAATCAAGTGTCAGTGGTCAAAGAGAGGTGATTTAGCTAACTTTTTAGAAACAATAAATTGAGAAATAATCTTATTTTTAACATTATTGTTCTATAATTTCAGTAAAAAATTAATTTCAAATGCTTTCCAACGATAAACCACTTATAATTATAATGATATGGTCAACGAGTTAAAATTTTTAATTTTAAATATGCTTATTTGTAGCATTTGAAAAGGGGAAAATTATCTTGATTAAATCAAACGATATAGGAAATTTCATTAGCTTAAAACTTAAGTTGGCAGAATCTAATATTTTTGGACTAAAAGAGGCGATTGAACCAACTTTTTTTAGGTCATTGCTGTATAATTTAAGTGATCAATTCATTTTATACGGTCCCCAACGATAAACCATTTATAATGAAGATTATACGGTTATGGGGTTAAAAACTCTCAATTATAACGATGCTCATTAGTAATATTTAAAGAAGGAACAATTTAGCTTCAAAATCATTTATAAGCTGACGGAACCTAATGTTATTGGACGAAGAGACATGATTGAACCAACTTTCTAGTGGCAATAAATTAGGGAATAATCATTTTTAATTTATTATTGTTGTATAATTTAGGTAATTGAATTAATTCATATGATTCTTGACGTTAAATCACTTATAATGATGATTATGTGGTTGTGCCAACAATAAATTTAACAGAAGTATAGACGTGCCTCCTACACGGAATAGAAAGTTCTATTCATTGGGCTTAAGCTAAATATGTAGCATCGGCTTGGGGCTGCTAATACTTCAACGGCGGTACAGATCCGCAGTTTTTGCGTAACTGTTTAGTAGAAGTAGTATTATCATAAAACTATGCTATAGTTACATAGGAGGCACTCTATACTCTTGTTGAATTTATACTGCTGCGAAAATGATACAACGCATGTTTTAGAATTTTGTATTGTTATGAATTAATTTATGGTTTAATTTTCATAAAATAAACTACGTATTTAGAAACTGGAGTGCTTCATTGAGAAGATTTAAAGCAATTGTGAATTACTATCTTCTTCAAATAATCATAGATAAAACTAACCATAAAAATTCTTTTATACGAGTTTCTGTTTTTAAAATACTCTAAATATTCTACTTCGCGAATGCCCCGCAGAAACTCCTCATCGTCCTGCGATTCTTGCTCGGATCACAGTGCTTGCGTCAGTTACGCGGAAACTCCCCAACTTTTTTGCTACTACAGCCAAACTTTTTTTTCCGTGTATGTAACTATAGCAAAGTTTTATGATGATACTACTTCTACTAAACAGTTACGCAAAAACTGCGGATCACTACTGCCGTTGAAGTATTAGCAGCCCCAAGCCGATGCTACATATTTAACTCAATCCCAGTGAACAGAACTTTTTTTTCCGTGTAGTATTCAAAGATAGAAAAATTATAGCGTCTTGATCATGACGCTTTCTTAAATATATCGAATGATATTAAAAAATTCCGCTAGGTTTTAAGCTGGCGGAAACTATTGTTATTGGACGAAAAGGGATGATTAAACCAACTTTCTAGTAGCAATAAATTTTGAAATAATTAATTTTTTCACACTATTGTTGTATAATTCAAGTGATTAATTAATTTCATATGATTCTTGACGTTAAATTACTTGTCATGATGATTATGTGGTTATGAGTTAAAAATTACTAATTTTGATAATGTTCATTAGTAGTATTTAAAAAGGAAAAAATTATGGCGTACTAATCATCATGCTATCTTAATTAGATCAAACTATATGGGAAATCCCGCTAGCTTCGAACTTAAGCTGGCGGAATCTAGTGTTATTCGACAAAGAGAGATAATTGAACCAACTTTCTTGTGAAAATAAATTAGAGAATAATTTATCTTTTGACATTATTGTTGTATAATTTAAGTAATTAATTAATTTTATACAGTCCCTAACGATAAACCATTTATAATGAAGATTATATGGTCAAGGTTTAAAAACTCTTAATTTTGACAATGCTCATTTGTACACGGAAAAAAAGTTAGGCTGTAGTAGCATGAAAGTTGGGGAGTTTCCGCATAACTGACACAAACACTGTGATTCAAGCAAGAATTGCGGAGCGATACGCAGTTTCTGCAGGGCATTCGCGAGGTAGTATATTTAGAGTATTTTAAAAACAGAAACTCGTATAGAAAAATTTTCGTGGTTAGATTTATCTATGATTATTTGAAGAAGATAGTAATTCAGAATTGCTTTGAATCTTCTCAATGAAGCACTTCAGTTTCCAAAAACGTAGTTTATTTTATGGAAAACAAACTATAAATTAATTCATAACAATATAAAATTATAAAACACGGTTTGTATCACTTCCGCAGCAGTATAAATTTAACAAGAGTATAAACGCGCCTCCTACATGAGAAAAAAATTTCTGTTCATTAGGCTTGAGCTAAATATGTAGCATCGGCTTGGGGCTGCGAATACTTGAACGGCGTGGTGGCACTGATCCGCAGTTTTTGCGTACCTGTTTAGTAGAAGTAGTACTATCATAAAACTTCGCCATAGTTACATAGAAGGCGCGTCTATACTCTTGTTAAATTTATACTGCTGCGAAAGTATTACAACGCATGTTTTATAATTTTGTATTGTTATGAATTAATTTATAGTTTAATTTTCATAAAATAAACTACGTATTCGGAAACTGGAGTGCTTCATTGAGAAGATTTAAAGCAATTGTGAATTACTATCTTCTTCAAATAATCATAGATAGAACTAACCGTAAAAATTCTTTTATACGAGTTTCTGTTTTTAAAATATTCTAAATATACTACTTCACGAATGTTCCGCAGAAACTGCGTATCACAGTGCTTGCGTCAGTTACGCGGAAACTCCCCAACTTTTATGCTACTACCGCCCAACTTTTTTTTCCGCGTATGTAACTATAGCAAAGTTTTATGATAATACTACTTCTACTAAACAGTTACGCAAAAACTGCGGATTACTACCGCTGTTGAAGTATTAGCAGCACCAAACTGATGCTACATATTTAACTCAAGCCCAGTCGACAGAGCTTTTTTTTCGTTAAGTATTTAAAGATAGAAAAATTATAGCGTCTTAATCATGCCGCTCACTTAAATATATCAAATGATATAAGAAAATTTCGCTAGGTTAAAACTTAAGCTGGCAGAAACTATTCTTATTAGACGAAAAGGGATGATTCAAACAACTTTCTAGTGGCAATAAATTTAGAAGTGATTAATATTTTCACATTATTGTTGTATACTTCGAGTGATTAATTAGTTTCATATGATTCCTAACGATGAACCACTCATAATGATAATTATGTGGTTATGGGGTTAAAAATTACTAAATTTTGATAATGCTTATTCGTAGTATTTATGGGGAATCCTCATACCGACATAGAGTTCTACCTTATCTACATTTAAATTATGAATTCTAATAAAAATTTAACTATTCATGACTGAAATTCGTAGGAGAGGCACATTCTTAACATGCCAACGAATTTATTGGAACGTTCGAAGACAATATAAGGGTAAAAATAAAGGCGAAAACTGCTTAATACGATTAACTTTTCGTAGGAGAGTCACCCCACACAGCATGTAAGCTTCCTGGAAGCTTTCTGGAAGCTTTCCGGAAGATATGGAGAAAAGGTTGGAAAATTTCAGGAAGTTTCCAGTGGAAACTTCCCGGAAGATGGATATGTCTCGATTAAGAGTCTTCCGTAAGTCTTTTATGGAATATTTCAGTAAGTGCTCACTGAAAGCCTCCGTAAGTCCTTTATAGAATATTTCAGTGGAAGCTTACTGGAAGCTTCCGTAAATTATTCATGGAATATTTCAGTGGAAGCTTACCGACAGCTTCCGTAAATTATTTATGAAACATTTCAGTGAAAACTTACTGGAAGCCTCCGTAAATCTTTCATGAAATAATTTAGTGGAAGCTTACTCAAAGCTTCCGTACATCATTCCTGAAATATTTTAGTGGAAGCTTTCAGGAAGCATCGGTAAGTTTTTCGTTGAATATTTCAGTACAATATTACCGAAAGCTTCCTAGAAGAAAACGTGAAAGATTTAATTCACTGCAGACAAAACATTGGAAGCTTCCAGGAAGATTTCAGTAAAAAGTTCCCGGAAGATGGATATGTCCTCGATCAGGAAACGTCCGCAAGTCATTCATGAAATATTTTAGTGCAAGTTTACCGGAAGCTTCCGTAAACTTTTCATGGAATATTTCAGTGGAAGCTTACTGGAAGCCTCAGTAAATTATTAATGAAATATTTCAATGGAAGCTTACTGGAAGCCTCCGTGAGTTTCTCATGAAATACTTCCTTGTAAAGTTACCGCAAATTTCCGTAAATTTTTCAGGAAATATTCCAGTAGAAACGTACTGGAAGCTTCCGTAAATTATTCATGAAATATTTCAGTGAAAGCTTACTAGAAGCTTCTGTAAATTTTTTATAAAATACTTCATTGGAAGCTTACTGAAAGCTTTCTTAAATTATTCATGAAATATTTCAGTGAAATACTAAATAAGTGATGGACTAATATTTCTTTGGAATATTTCAGTTTATGAATATTAAATAATTCATTGAAATATTTCTGTAATATTGCTGGAACTTTTCATGTTTTATTTCAAAAAATTTTTGAATCCGACACTGAAATATTCAAGTAAGTTATTACATTATTTCTTGAAATGTTTCAAATTAATATTTCTCAAATCTTTCAAGAAACATGTCATGAAATATTCCTGCTATACTTGAAAAATATTTCATGAAGTATTTAAAAAAATGTTTTAACATAACACTGAAAGATTGGAGAAATATTACGGCACCATTTCTTAAAATATTTTAAATCAATAATGCGCAAATTTTTCAAGAAATATTTCATAAAATACTTCTGTAATATTCCAAAAATATTTCATGAAGTATTCTAAAAAATTTATGAACATAACAGTGAAATATTGGAGAAACATTGTCTAAATATTTGTAGTTGGCTGATTCCATTCAGATTCATGCAGGCCGTCACTGATCGAATTTTTTTTTTCTTCTAAGTGATAAAAATACCTTCTATTATGTATATAAAGATAAAATTTACCTCGTAGAACGCTCAAAAATTATTTTTTTTTACTACAGCAATTTTAGTGTTGGATGTAAAAACGAAAATTCAAAAATTGAAAATGAACCTCTACTTTTAAATGACTATAGCTCCGTCGATTTTTAACCTTTTTAGGCGTTTATTTAACGGAAGTGTGCGGAATTCTGTCTAGTTTTAAATGCAATCTCGATTTTTGTAATACAATTTGATCTCACTGAGTTATTTACAAACAACCAAAAAAAGCGATTTTTTTCAAACACAATTTTCTCAAGAACGATATTGTTTTTTTTTTGAAATTTTTATATGATTTTATACATAAAAAATACTAACTTTTAGGGTAGGTGAGAATATGCGATTTTGCCTTATTTTTTTTAACAGATTTTTGAACGTTTTTTTTATATTTTTGATTTTAAAGCATTGATACCATGGCGCATCGTACTATTTTTCCAACTTTACGTGTTCTTACAACTATTTTTATGCTTTTATTTATTAATATATCAAAAATATCAACAATAATTTTAAAATGAACCCCGGATCAAATATTTTGATCAATTAGAACCAAAGTTATGACGATTTCAAGTTAAAAAGAAAATGCTGAAACTTTAAATAAATATAATTACTTTGAATTTTGAATTTTGAATTTTGAATTTTGAATTTGAATTTTGAATTTTGAATTTTGAATTTTGAATTTTGAATTTTGAATTTGAATTCTGAAAAGGTGAATTTTTCAAATACTAAAATATATTATTTGGTCATTTTCAATGAACAAATAATATGCGATACAATTAAAAAAGGACACTAATGAATTGAGAACTAATGTGAATAAAAAAATCCGAATTTAAATAAAACCTTTCAATTTACTTCTTGCCACCCATGTCTCGAAGTTTTGGCAGTGTAGATTTGGTTTCGTTCACTTTTCCAACAGTGAATCTTTTGAATACCTTTAATTTCTTTTGCATTTCCTAACCATTCCATATTTTTGTCAGTCGAAAAACTTCTAACTCATCCTCGCGGATAACAAGAATGTTAATCGACGGAGTATATTTTGATACATGAGTGGCGAAATTTTCAGCGTTTCTAATAAAATCTGCACTCTTCTTGGACAGATTATGCGTGGTAGCATAATGTTTAACTAAACCACCAATACCGTCACAAGCGCCTTTACCATGACCTGTTGCAGAAAAAAGCCATTTTCTGTTTACTTTTGAGTTTTCAAGCTCATAGAATTGATATCTATTTTTAAAATGACTGGCAGCTCCATCGGAAATGGTTATGATTTCATCAAGATCTTGCGCAATATGTTTTTGTTTTAAGTTATCGATAATTAAATTTATAGCTATTAGGGCATGAGACGAATCGTGTTTAATATTGTCAGAGACGGTGACATAACTGACTGTTTTATCATTTCTAAAATAGCACACTGACGTAAATATTGATATTTGGTTTTTACTCCAATGATAGCTTTGAATTTCATTTTGAAGCAGAACTGTCCAATTTTCTGCAAAATCGACATGAATAACTAATTGGAAGTCATTATTTTTCGCTAAAAGTTTAACCTCTTTAATTGCTATACGTTGAATTTCTTTGACCAATTTATGAGCTCTTACAGTGAGAGCGCGCTCTCTTAACTCTATTAAGAGGCGGTCGGAACCAAATCGGTGACTTAGTTCGGTGCTTGTAATAAATGCTTATAATAATTTATTCATTTATTAATACGGTAAAAATATAGTCATTTCCTCTAGTCATGTATATAAAGAATAATTTAAAATAGTTAAAGCCACAAAAATATACAAAATATTGTTATAAAGCGAAAAATGCCACCTAACAATCGACATGACAGTTTTTTGCATGCGGTATATGTCAAGTCAGTTTGATATTTGTAATAAATGCTTATAATAATTTATTTACTTATTCATATGGTAAAAATATAGTCATTTCCTCTAGTCATATATATAAAGAATCATTTGAAATAGTTTGAGCCATAAAAATATACAAAATATTATTGTAAAGCGAAAAATGCTGACATGATATATACCGCAAGTCACCGATTTGGTTCCGACCGCCTCTTAAGAAATTTTCAATTGTGCTAGTTTTATTCAGTAAATTTGATTTTTCCGAAACACCATAAATTATTTCTTCATATAAATCTTCTTCTGTCAAAGAAATTACTTGTAAATCAATAGAATCTCAAATGGGACATTCTTTACATTCTCTTAGTACACATTTCATATCATCTTTTGAACAAAAAAGTGAAGAACATATTTTCAATTCCAAATCTGCAATGTCTTATTTATTCTCTTTTTTATAATTATTCAAAGCATCTAACATAAGTTTAAGATTCTCGCAGTAAACGCAAAGACACGAATCGGTGGGTGGATGTGGTATAACCCACTTCGGTCTTAAAGCGTAGAATGTTGATTTACCAATTTTTTTTTTCATTTCAGGATTTTCGTCTTTAAATAATTGATATATTTCTTTTATACTTCGCGTAAGAAAGCGTTTGACTTTTTCAGTTTTTATACCATTTTCTTCGATAGATACTGTGTCGCTTTTATTTGCACTTCGACGAGAACAATTAAAATCATCGTTCAGATAATAATTCTTCACTTTCATTACAATTTCACTATCTAAAGAATGGCCACAATAGTTCTCAGACTGCTTGTAAATTTTTTTATTATTTACCAATGATCGTGCTTGATCAATCATATAAATAGTTACATTTGGTAAAACTGATAATAAATAATCTTTGGAAATATCACTTGGTATAATACTCAACAATCGCACTTTCTCAAGAAAATTTAAACAATTATCTAATGCAATTTTAATATTCTCGAGCCATTTATCATTTGTTTTACATTCATTATTTCCATTCAATGCGGACAAATCCGTTATATCGTAGGCTTTTATCATTTTACTTGCTATTTGTGAATCAAATGCATCGTTTATTCGTTTTCTTTTTCGGAGAGCATAAGATTCTTGCATCTTGATATTGATACTTTGAGGCATTTTAATTGGTGAAATGTTTAATTTTAAATTACTTGAAGTCTCGTTGAGCTGTTCTACCACAGCCTCACTATGAATAAAATCTTCCGAAGATTGTTGACTGCTTGAAGTCGATAAAATAGGTGCATTTTTCACTTCATCTAATAATATTTTGTAACACGAAGGGCATACTTTATCTTCTCTAGAGAAAGAAGTATTTGGATACAAGCACTTCAAAGACTCCGTTAGATCACCTAATTCTCTAAGCGGACTTTTAGAGCAATCATAAACAACTTTTATGTGCCTTTCTTTTAAATCCTTGCACTTCATTTTAACAATCAGTCATACCATTATTGATAATCTGTTCAATGACAGATCAAAAAAAATAATTTTTTTTTAACAGTGGGCTAAAAATACCACTTTTGCTCCCGGCACGGAAAACGAAAAGCGCTAATTTTAGCCTCACTGTTAAAAAAAATCGTATATGCACCACGGAAGGTAAAATGGACAACCCATAGCACGAGTTTTCCACCCTCGGCTTCGCCTCGGGTTTCAATTCACTCGTGCTATGGCCTGTCCTTTATTCTACCTCCCTAGGTGCATAATATACTATTCTTAAACAACTTTATTTTTTATCTTCCTTTTCTTATTTTTCTAAACGCGTCAAGTCGTTAATGAGAATGCAAAGAACGAATCATCGCAACCTAGTAGTGACATGCGTCAACTCCCTATAAAATAAATTCAAATTCTATGCGCGAAATTCAAACTGATAAAAAAATTATATTCTTCAACAAAAAAAGTTTTTATTATAATAATGTACCATAAAAAGAGGATGAATGGTTATGTATTCTTTCATCAAAATAACTTTTTTTTATAATTAAAAAATTTATATCTTCAGATTTTAATCTATAACGAAAATTGCGTTTTCTCAATGTGAATATCATATTTAATTTAAGTTTCAGCATTTTTTTTTAAACTTGAAATCGTCATAACTTTGGTTCTAATTGATCAAAATATTCGATCCGGGGTTTATTTTAAAGATTATTGTTGATATTTTTGATATATTAATAAATAAAAGCATAAAAATAGTTGTAAGAACACGTAAAGTTGGAAAAATAGTACGATGCGCCATGGTATCAATGTTTTAAAATCAAAAATATAAAAAAAACGTTCAAAAATCTGTTAAAAAAAATAAGGCAAAATCGCATATTCTCACCTACCCTAAAAGTTAGTATTTTTTATGTATAAAATCATATAAAAATTTCAAAAAAAAAACAATATCGTTCTTGAGAAAATTGTGTTTGAAAAAAATCGCCTTTTTTGGTTGTTTGTAAATAACTCAGTGAGATCAAATTGTATTACAAAAATCGAGATTGTATTTAAAACTAGACAGAATTCCGCACACTTCCGTTAAATAAACGCCTAAAAAGGTTAAAAATCGACGGAGCTATAGTCATTTAAAAGTAGAGGTTCATTTTCAATTTTTGAATTTTCGTTTTTACATCCAACACTAAAATTACTGTAGTAAAAAAAAAAAAATTTTTGAGCGTTCTACGAGGTAAATTTTATCTTTATATACATAATAGAAGGTATTTTCATTACTTAGAAGAAAAAAAAAATTCGATCAGTGACGGCCTGCATGAATCTGAATGGAATCAGCCAAATACAAAGATAAAATATGAATTAAACGAAAATGAAATAATATAATATGTGAAAATAATGTATGCGCCTAATGAGAGAGTGAGCAAAGGGAAGGCGCGTCGCGAACCAAACAGAACTCGCTTATGACGCTGGTCGGTTATATAACCGATGATACAATTCACCCGAACAAGTATCTCTCGAGGAAGAAACACTTGGGTATCGCACTGTATATTTATACTTACAGTAACGCGCTGGCCAGCTTACACTAATTACCTACGTGTACGTAGACGCCGCTCGCCCGCTACCGTAACTTCTCCCCTGTACGTAACCAATACGTTGATGCTCTGAAATGGATCGGTGGAATACGTCTCTTCCCGATCGTTGAATTCCGCTGAGCTCTGCCAACGTGGTTGCCTTAGCGTAGATCGGTGGAATCCTATACACGCCAATCAACGTATTTACTGGCACTTAATGGCTGACCGCTAAGACGCACGAAAAGCGGTCAAGCATATCTCTACAGAAAGAATTTCTGAGAGTTGCAACTAGCCAATATAATATACACTAGTCGATATAAATTAACGACTTTTATTTAAGACAACGTTCCGCGCTATTGATTGCGAACTTAGTCTAACGTATTATAAGACCACGTGGCAAAATCCTCTAATGAGCACAGCGCGCCTTAGTTTTCGTGTTAACGCAACGGTAGCCAAAAACTCTCTGAAGCTCCTCGCGGCCAGCGAGCTTCTCTCTCGCGTACCGGTCGTCGAGATACGCACTTCTTTACTCGCCTTAGACGAGATATATGACCGAGCGTTTATCCTATTTTAATACCTAAGCGCGCAAGATTTAAACATGGTAAAATACCGTTACAAGACATAATTTTTAAATTAAACAAATTAGTTCATGATTTCGATAAACCTATCTCTTTTCAACAATAGAATGTTCGTTGGTGCAAAAGAACGGTGTAATTGATTACATTTCTTTACATTAAAAAGAGGATTTTGAATTAAAAATAATATTAAAAATAAAAAAAAACTTTTTAATGTACTACGTTTTTATAATGAACCAAAAATTATAAAATAATGTGTAATAAAATGAAAAATGAATAATGATTTGAAATAAAAAAAACGTGGGGCGCATACAATACATAATAATAAACATGCGCCCCACGTTTTTTTTATTTCAAATCATTATTCATTTTTCATTTTATTACACATTATTTTATACTTTTTGGTTCATTATAAAAACGTAGTACCTTAAAAAGTTTTTTTTTTATTTTTAATATTATTCTATACTTTTTAGTTCAATTAAAAAACGTGGTAGATTGAAAATTTTTTTTTTATTTAAATATTATCTTATACATTTTGGTATTATTATTATTAATAATAATATTATTTATCGTGTTGTCCAACAGTGCATATTATATAGCATATATATTGTTGTCAAGGGACTAAAACGTGTTTCATCTATTTTTTTTAGAGAACACGTAATCGCATGGTGAGTTTCCCACCATTTTGACGATAATGACGCCATTAGAAATTCAACCAAGATTTATTGTTGCCAATATCTCCGTATATAATTAAATATATTAATATATTTTTCGGTGGGAATATATATTTTTAATTATATTATCCAACAATGCGTGCAAAAATATAATATTGAATATATTAATATATTAATATATCAAAAAAGGATTTTTAAAATTTTCGAAGATGTTTAGACACTAATGTTAAAAGTGTATCTATATATAAAATCTTCAAATCTTCAATCCAACATCTCCGTATATGATTGAATATATTAATATATTGTTCGATAGATATATATATATATTTTATAATATTGCATTGTCATCCAGTTCTGAGCTATATTTAAAATTTCAAGTCTCTAGCTCATCGAGAAGTTAGTTTACAATCGGTTGCAAAATTTGTACCGAACAAACAGACAGACAGACAGACAGACACCAAAGCGAGTTAATAAAAACGTAGTAAAAAAATAATTATCAGAATCAAGAAAATATAGTTAAAAAACTTTAAATATTTTTTCATATTAATAAAGTAATTATTATATTGATTAAAAACGTAGATTTTAGTAAAAAAAAATTTTTACAACAATTATTTATAAACATAATTACAAAAAATAAATTTTAATTAAAATTAACATTTAACTGTTTTAAAGAAATATTTCTTTGAATAAAAAAATAATTCTTCGAATCAAAAGAGTTTACGTAATTAAAAAAAATGTTAAAAATTTATATTGCCAGAAAAAGAACTTAAATTTGTTGAAACATTTATTTAAACCAATATTCTAAATTTACTTGTAACAAATTATTTTTATGCTTAAAAGTGATGTTCCATGTTGTAACGGCTCATATCAATTTCGGATATAATCATTAAATTCAACACGAGTATGTATATTGTCACGGTATTCTACCGTGTTCGAATCTTGCGCGCTTAGGTAAGATCAACTGACACGCGCTCAGTCAGATACCTCGTATAAGTTACGTCAAGAAGCACGTAACTCGATGAGCAGCGCGCGCGCGAGGAGCAAGAAAGCCACGAGGCAAGACAGAACATTTCCGGCTGTTCATAAGCGCACACGTCGGCATATATATATTCCTGCCTTGTGCGAGAGACATTGTTTTAGCGGCCTACAAGCACGCATCATCGCCATAGCTTTCGGCTCTTATTTAAGTCTTAACTTAATAAACGCGTTGGTGTAGTGCCGCAAATAGTTTTGGAGAAAAGGATAAAGGAAGATCGTTGCTAGAAGATCGTCATCACCTCCTGGTTGTACGTGCTGGTCTTGGCTGTCTTCTACGAGCCTCAGCGAACAGGTTGCGGCGTATCGCGTCTTTTGTTGGCCAACGACGGGATATTTCTAGCGTACGTATTTTGGTTGTCATAGAAGCTTCTACGCGTATTCGTAAGTTCATATTGTTATATCTATTTGGTTGAGATTTCTTTCCTCGAAGAAATCTTAACACAGAGAGTGCGCGCGTTCATTACAATATCTCAACGTAATTTAGTTCGCGTCGCGTCCCCCCCTTAGAATTATCTTTAATAAACTTTGTTCGTATTTTTTTTATTTAAATATATTTTACTGTATCACTTTCTTACTTCTTTAATAAATTCGCATTAACCTAAAAACCTGAATCAATTTGCTTACCCCGACGCCTCCGCGGTCCTTATCTTTTATATCATATAATATATATATATCTTGGCGTAAAATAAGGAAAGCTGAACTACCGGCATCGCGTCTCTCGATCAGGTAAGAGAGAGAGTGAGAGATAGAGAGACGCGCGGCAACGAGCTGACGGAAACATACTCCGTCGCATATCAATCTAATATACTAACTAGCTCTATCGGAGTTTGTTGCATAATATTTAAAATATTTAGTATAATTTTCTGCAACTCCGTATATAGTAAAATTCATAATCTTAGCTAAAGTAAAATTTAAATAAAAGCTAATTCTTTTTTGCAACGTGTAGTAAATTACCGTTACAATATATTATTCATGTTGAATAATAAGTCATAATAAGTCTATATTATTTATAACATAGAATAATTTTTGGTTATAATTAGTTTAAATTACGTTAAAAATATAAGTACGGCTCTAAAGTTACCGATCGAGACCTGTAATGAAGATAACTCAAAATATCTATATATACATATGGATATAGTAAAATGAATATAGAAATGGAATGTTCTATTTTTTTTGATAAAAAGTATTATCAATATTTGATTGTTAATAGAAAAAGATATAGCCTGTTAAAATAATTGTGTATATATAAATAGAACATTCTATTTCCATAACATGTATAAAAATGATTATTCTATTTAAAGATATAAATTAAAATATAAAAGATTAACTTCTTCAATTAATAAAAAATAAAATTAACTATAAAAAATAGTCTTTTGGAATGTAAAGGAAATAGAATGTTTCTTTTACAAACATATTAATCTTAATTAAATGTTTCTTTTGCAAATATATAAAATAAATGTTATGGAACATTCTATTTCCTAATATATAATTCTTTAGGGAAAAATAGAACTTCATAGAAGGTTTATGAAATGATATAAAAGAGCGTGAATCCAAGCAAGCTCTCTTATTCTCTGTTAGATGTTTGACCATGTAACATCTAAGATGGATTTTATATTCATTCAATCTTATACTGTCAGAAGTGTAAGATCTAAGTACTCTGTATAAAAATCTATCATATAATTTTTGAATCTTTGTAAAATATAGATTTCCTTAATTTTTGAATAAAAAGATTAAATATTTAAATCAGATAGGACAATGTTCAAAAAAGTTATTCAGAAGATTATAACTCATCTCATCTCATTTATCATTTTTCATATGAATAATTAAGAAATTAATTATCGCACATTGAAGAGTATTGCACTTAGATATGTCATCGATAATAATTTCTTTATTCATCTTGCATTGAATAAAAGTTTTATTTATCGCACATCTAAGAGTATTGCACTCAAAGATGTCGTCGATTTAAACCCTTTTCCACATATCTCATAATAATAAGAAAGTTTATTATCGCACTCTTTAGAGTATTGCACTCAATGGAGTCGTCGATAATAACTTTTATCACATTACCCTCTCCTCCACACGTAAAGAAAATCATAAACTATCGCATCTCCAAGAGTATTGCACCGGAGGAGATCGTCGATAAATGTAATTTTCTTTTATAATATTGTTGTATGCACCTTGTATATGCATGTAATAGATTAAATTAATGAAGTAAATTTAAATTCGGTAATTAAAATATTACCTGGCGACCGTTAATAAATTCAAGCCCGCTTCAACTAGCGACCGTGACAGGACATGCATTGAAGGTCATACTATTAATTAAATTTAAATTTAAGTTACTTAAATAACAATATTCATAATTAAAATTATGAAAAAGCACATTTAGAAATTATTTTACGAAACCTCTCATGAAATTATAAATGACATTAAAAAAATTCCTTAAAACAATACTAGAATTCATTAATTTTAATAGTGATAAATTGATATTTTAATAATAATATTTTATATGTGAGGTCAATTTTAAGGTCTTAAGAGGAGGTCACGTATCTCTGTCCTTTTCTAATCAAAGAAATGATTTTTTCACAAAAACTAATAACTTTATCAAAAAATGAAGAGAAAGTCGCATCTTGTATCAAAAAAAGCAATATTTTCTTTGATAACAAAAAATTAATTTTATTGCTTCATTCTTTTTTTTTTTAAATTGATGTGTCGGAAGTCAAGGAATTCAAATATTTTATGATAAATAATCAATTATGCGTATAATTTGTTATCTTAACATAACTTTAAATCATGAGATAAAAAATTTGTATTTTTTAAGCATTTATTCGTCTATTTTACATGTAAAGTGCTCAATCTTATGTAATTTTATCTACTAAATGAGAAATTATTTGATATTAATTTTTAATATTGTTTAAACAAATTAGAAAATTGAAAAATTGTAAAAAGTTGAAAAAATGTTAAATAATTTCAAAAGTATCATTATTTCAATCGTTAATGTCTATAATAAACTAAATGAGAATTCTGTACTTATTATTAATATTTATAAACATTATTAATTTATTAATTAAGGAAAAAATTATAAAAGTGAAAAATTTATTTGAAAATTAGGAATTTTAAACGGATAATATAAAAGAAGAAATATGATGTGAAAAATAAATAAATTTATTATTATATATGATTATATAATTTTCACTTTCGATGTATTCAGCTTCAAATTCTATATTACGTGACCTCCTCTTAAGACCTTAAAATTGACCTCACATATAAAATATTATTATTAAAATATCAATTTATCACTATTAAAATTAATGAATTCTAGTATTGTTTTAAGGAATTTTTTTAATGTCATTTATAATTTCATGAGAGGTTTCGTAAAATAATTTCTAAATGTGCTTTTTCATAATTTTAATTATGAATATTGTTATTTAAGTAACTTAAATTTAAATTTAATTAATACTGTCAGCTTAGAAATTTTTTAAAACAATTTATAATTCGATTTTATTTGATTACTTTTATTTTTCAAACATACATTTCATACACATTTTTATTCGTTTGAAAATACATTTTAATAGATGATTATATTGTATTATATTTATTAGGATCATCTTTCATACAAGGGTGTTTCATGCGAATATTGCGTCTGATTTTTACATCATCTTATGAAATGAAAAGAGACAGAGTCAGATTCAGCTTGCATCTCTGCGAAAGTGAAAACAATGATTGAATCTAGTCTGATTAAAAGTAATGTTAAATTATACAAATATGTTTTCTTTTATTTATTATATATAATAATAAATTTATTTATTTTTCACATCATATTTCTTCTTTTATATTATCCGTTTAAAATTCCTAATTTTCAAATAAATTTTTCACTTTTATAATTTTTTCCTTAAGAGCATGACGACCCGCCTTCTAATAATATTTCCAATCCTAACTTATGAATAAACGATGCCTTTAATCGAGTTTTTTTGCTACGAAGAAAAAATTTGTAAAATTAAACTCTAGTGTGGACAACTCAAGAAATCCACCAAAATATTATACATACAAAGTTATAATAAAAACTATCAATGTATCGTATTTTAAGGTTAGGTTTGTCGAGTTTAATATCTAATTTCCAATCCAAGCTCATAAAAAAATAACAAGTCCAAATGATTTTTTATTTTAACAAAAATTATTGTATTAATATAGCTTTAGTGCGGACAAGTCATTATATTTGTTTAATTTATAAATTTAAAAAGTTATTGATAAAATAAAAAAAGCAAAACTCGATTGCTGCAGCTCCGACATCCCGTTAATTAATAAATTAATAATGTTTATAAAATATTAATAATAAGTACAGAATTCTCATTTAGTTTATTATAGACATTAACGATTGAAATGATGATACTTTTGAAATTATTTAACATTTTTTCAACTTTTTACAATTTTTTAATTTTCTAATTTGTTTAAACAATATTAAAAATTAATATCAAATAATTTCTCATTTAGTAGATAAAATTACATAAGATTGAGCACTTTACATGTAAAATAGACGAATAAATGCTTAAAAAAATATAAATTTTTTATCTCATGATTTAAAGTTATGTTAAGATAACAAATTATACGCATAACTGATTATTTATCATAAAATATTTGAATTCCTTGACTTCCGACACATCGATTTAAAAAAAAAAAGAATGAAGCAATAAAATTAATTTTTTCTTATCAAAGAAAATATTGCTTTTTTTGATACAAGATGCGACTTTCTCTTCATTTTTTGATAAAGTTATTAGTTTTTGTGAAAAAATCATTTCTTTGATTAGAAAAGGACAGAGATACGTGACCTCCTCTTAAGACCTTAAAATTGACCTCACATATAAAATATTATTATTAAAATATCAATTTATCACTATTAAAATTAATGAATTCTAGTATTGTTTTAAGGAATTTTTTTAATGTCATTTATAATTTCATGAGAGGTTTCGTAAAATAATTTCTAAATGTGCTTTTTCATAATTTTAATTATGAATATTGTTATTTAAGTAACTTAAATTTAAATTTAATTAATAGTATGACCTTCAATGCATGTCCTGTCACGGTCGCTAGTTGAAGCGGGCTTGAATTTATTAACGGTCGCCAGGTAATATTTTAATTACCGAATTTAAATTTACTTCATTAATTTAATCTATTACATGCATATACAAGGTGCATACAACAATATATATATAAAAAAATTCGAGATAATCGCATTTTTAGAGCGCGCTGTAGTTTTTAAGTCTTGATTTCACTTTTCAATCAGTTTGCTCCATCACGTGACCCTCTGCGTTTTTAAAGGCTTTTCGAGTGATCAGAGTAATTTTAATCGATGTTTTTCATGTGTTTCCAAAGAGCGCATGTTTTGAAAACTTTCGCCTAAAAAGTGCTTACACAAATAAAGCTAATAACACTTTAATTGACTTTCTATTGTTTATTGTTTAATAATAAACACAAGTTAACTTTGGTGAGTCATAGCTCAAAAACTATTGAGCGGAATTTGACTTTTATTTTTTTTAAATGAGCGTCTTTCAAAGTATATTCAAACAAAAGTTTTTGGGTTTCATTTAATTTAAAATTGAAAAAGATATTCAATTTGTTTATAAGCATAAATTTAACTATATTTTTTTAAGAATTCCCAAGACTCTCCTAATTAACCGATTTTAATTTTTCAAAGTGCATTTGAAAGCTTTAATAGTCTACTATATGTAAAAAAATCAGCACCCATCTGAAAACATTATTTTATTTGCAATAAAGTTTTGAAATTTTTGCATTTTTTTGCGGGGTGCTTAATTGTTAAATTATTGTGAAGCAACGAAATCATTTAACAAAACATTAATTTTTGGGCAGTTTTTTCGCAATTGTTGTCGTTTTTCTAACATAAAAAATGAAATTTCCACTATTGGTTTAATAGCGAATTTAGCACAACTTTTTCAACTGGCGCATATCGAAATTATCATATCTAACATAATTTTGGAGACATTCAAGCAAAAATTAGCGACTATATATGAAACATCCAAATCTACCCATTTTAAAACAGATCCCGCCTGGACTATAAAGCTATAAGAAAATCTGGCTCATAAAAGAAGAGCAGTAGCAGAGGAATTAAAATGCCTTGATGAAAATCAAGATGGCTTAGAAGCAAGGATAATTAACATTGAAATAGATGTAACAAATCAAAGTGCCTTGCAAAACAATATACAAATTAGCCAAGATTCTCTAAAGGAATCATTAACTCTTCTGGAAGGGTTAATGAATAAAAAATTAGAAGAAGCCAAAGCTGAATGGCAAAAAGAGAATCAAGCTCTAAAAAATGAAATAAATGTTGTTAAAACAGAAGTTCAAGAGTTAACGATTAAAAATGAAACGTTAACCAAATTGGTTCAAGAAAACTAGGATATCATTGCTGTACTTAGACATCAATAGATAGCTGAACTCGATGATGCACTAAGAAAGAATGAAGATATCACGCGAAAGTTACAAGAACAGATAGTGAGTTCTGTACTAAATCGTACCTGTAATGGTAGTCCAATAGCAGTAAGTGATGCTACTAAGAAATTAAATTTGAAAATTCCCAAATTTAAAGGGACACTAGAGGAAAGATCAATTAAGTTCTTAAATGATCTTAAACGGTATATAGATATCACTAAATTAAATAAGAAACAAATTAAATATATTTATTCTTAGGCTTTAGGAGGGGTTGCTCAAAGCTGGTTTAATATCAATGAGAATGATATTACAACTTTTGAGGAATTCGAAGAAAGATTCAAGCTGCAATTCTGGAATGAAAATACCCAGAGATCAGTTAAAAGGAAAATCAAATTTGGGAAGTTTATTCCTAAAAAAAATTCAAATAGATCTGCACCTGCAATGGAACTTTTTAATCTAGTGCAATAAGAAGATGAACATCGAGATGATTGTGAAATAATTACTCAATCAAGCAGTCATTTTGAGAGAGGAATTCGAAGTGCAATACGTGTGCAACGTATTAAAGATAAAACTGCATTCTTTGCACTGTTATCTGAATTTGATTTTGATGATCAAAATGAAGAGGATGAGCAGGATTCTACGGAAAAGGATAATAGCCATCCGAACAAAAATCCAAATTATTATAATAAGTATTATAATAAGAATGAATATAACCAAAAGCCTTATAATGCACATGAGGTAAATGAAATGAGAGTGCAACAAGGGAATAAACCAAAAGATTTAAACCTAAAACAAAAATCGTCACGTCAATAAAACTTTATTAATGAAGCTTGTAGAAGAAATGAAGAAGATGCAGATGTTATGAGCTTATTTCCAGAAGCAGGTTCATCAAAATCGGAAAACGGACAGTATTTTGTATTTGCATTGCATTTTGTAACTCGGATTCGAATTGCATTTTGTAACTCGGATCCAGGAAAAAGCAAAATTAATCAGCAAAATGCAACTGATAAAAAAGAAAGTTTTGAGGTTAACACTATGTTTAGTGATCCTCGTAGCGAACTCTTATATGATATTGAACCTGAAGGTATCAACATCATAAAAAAGATATGTCCTCAGATACCATTAGAGGTGGAAGGCATCAAAATTCAAGCATTAAGAGGAGGTCACGTATCTCTGTCCTTTTCTAATCAAAGAATTGAGTTTTTTACAGAAACTAATAACTCTATCAAAAAATGAAGAGAAAGCCGCATCTCGTAATAAAAAAAGCAATATTTTCTTTTATAAGAAAGAATTAATTTAATTGCTTCGTTTTCAAGAAAACCTTGAAAAACTTAAATCATAGAAGTTAGGGTGGACAATTTGGTTTTTCAAGGTTTTCTTGAAAACGAAGCAATAAAATTAATTTTTTCTTATCAAAGAAGATATTGCTTTTTTTGATACAAGATGCGGCTTTCTCTTCATTTTTTGATAAAGTTATTAGTTTTTGTAAAAAAAATTATTTCTTTGATTAGAAAAGGACAGAGGTACGTGACCTCCTCTTAATAGATTCAGGCAGTGAGGTGACCTGTATTTCAGAAGAGATCCACAAGAATAATTCTCACATTTTTAATGATCGCCCAACTTTACCTATAACAGGGAAAGTTAGTAAGGGTGCAACTGGTTTAAAATCAACAAAAATAACTAAGCAAGTGATATTAACTGTTAAAGTGGGAAGTATTGAATTTAATGCTATTTTTATCGTAGTACAAAAGCTAGTGAGAGAATGCATAATTAGCTACGATGTACAAAAAGGCTTAAAAATTATTTTAGATGCTGTACATAACAAAATATGTATCAGTAATCAAAATAAAAAGAAAATTATTCCTTATATTGATATCATTCTTGAACAGAATGAATATCAAAGTTTGAGTATTGAGTACAGTAAAAGTGTCTCAAAACCAAACAATAAAAATTTAAATGATCTTAAGTACAATTTAATGTATGAAGAGATCAAACAAAAAATACTGCCAAATGAAAGCCTTACAGACGAACAAAAACAAAAGTTAATTATATTAATATTTCAATATTGTGGAATATATAATAAAAAATCAGGCTTGCAAGATATTGATGAGCATGAATTTCAGCTCAAGGACGATAAACAATTTCCCATTCGTATAAATTATAAGAAAAAGGTAGAGAAGAAAATACAAAAAATGCTTGAATGAAATATTATTAGAAGATCAACGAGTTCTTACATCAATCCATTGGTTATTGTAATTAATAAAGATAGCTCTGTTCGATTGTGTCTAGATGCTAGAAAATTTAATGAAAAGCTCATTAAAGATCATGAAACACCAGCCGGAATCGCGAAAATATTTCAAAGATGCCAAGACATAAAATATATGTCAAACTTTCATTTGATAAGTAGTTTTTGGCAAATTGCTTTACATGAAGGCAGCATAAAATACACTGCTTTCATGGTAAATAATAAAGTGTATGAGTTCAATGTAGTGCCCTTCAGTACATCTACAAGTAGTGCAGCTCTTATAAAGGACTTGGACTTAGCTATTGGTGATTTACACTATTTAACTATAGCATTTATCAATAATTTAATGTGCATATCCCATAGTTTTGAACAACACTTAGAGAATTTAGAAAGATTGTTCAGAAGATAAGAAAAGTACAATTTAAGATTAAATTTTAGAAAATCTAGTTTTGTATTAAAGGAAGTACAACTTTCAAGTCATGTACTATCCTTAGAGGGACCAAGACCCCGAATAAAGAAGCTTTTCCTAGCATATAAAAAAGTAAGAAAGAAATCAAATAGCTTTATTGGAAATTATAATACATATATAAATATGGAAGAAAGGAAAATAAAGAAAAAAGATCTTTAGTAATTTTTAGATTAATTGATATAAATTTAATATTACTACTATTATATTATTACTGCTATTATATTAAAGTGAAAATTAAGACTTTTTTTTTCTTACGTGAATATCTTTAGCATTACTGTCACATACATACATACACATACACTTGTGCATCTTTAACATACACGTACACATACACACATACATACATACATACATACACACATACACAATAATACATACACGCATACACACATATACACATATCCATACACATGCATTTACTCATATACACATACACATACGCAATATCCGTCTCTCCGTCTCCGTCCCTCCATCTCCGACTCCCCGTCTCCGTCACTCCGCCTCTCCGTCTCTCCGTCTCCGTCTTTTCATCTCTGTCTCTCCGCCTCTGTCTCTTCGTCTCTGATTCTCCGTCTCCATCTGTCTGTTTCCATCTCTCCGTCTCCGTCTTTTCCTCTTCGTCTCACCGCCTCAATCTCTCCGCCTTCGTCTTTTCATCTCTATCTCTCCGTCTCTGTCTCTCCGTTTTCGTCTTTCCGTCTCTGTCTGTAAGTCTTCGTTTGTCCGACTTCGTCTCTCTGTCTCTGTTTATGTCTATCTGTCTCCGTTTGTCCGTCTCCGTCGCTTCGTCTCTTCGTCTCTGTTTCGCCATCTTCGTCTGTCTGCCTCAGTCTTTCCATTTCTCCAATTACACAGCGCATACAAAAATTGTTGCGTTTTTCATCCTTATCTCTTAAAATAGCAGCTGCGTTTTTTAAACCACATGGGATTCCTTATGAGATTTCATATGGGATCCTTTATGGGTTCTCATATGGGGTTTTAGCGCGGGATCCTATATGAGATCCCATATGGGGTCCCATAAGAGGTTCACAAACTCAATTTTTTTAATATAATATGGGACCACATACGGGATCACATATGGGGTCCCATAAGAGGTCCACAAACTCAATTTTTAAATATAATATGGGACCACAGATGGGATCCCATGAGAAAAGCACAAACCCAATTCTAAATACGACATGGGACCACATATGGGATCACATATGGGATCCCACATTATATTTAGAATTGAGTTTATAGACCCTTTATGGGATCCCATATGCTTTCCCATATGCGATCCCATATTATAGTTAAAAAAAAATAATTGAGTTTGTGTACCACATATTGGGCCTCATGTGGGATCCCGCATATTTAAAATTGAGTTTTATCGACCTCATATGGGATCCCATATGCAATCCCATACACGGAAAACATTTCGCACGTACAGTGACGGTGATTAGGCTGTGCGGTACGATGCCGGCACTAGATTTCAGGTGTCAAGATGGTGTTGCAGTCAAGGTTATAGCAACGCGCACTTAACATATGTGGCTCAGCCTAATCTTACACAGTAGCGCCCCTCGTGCATTTTGAGGCGAGCGTTGACATTCTACAGAGATAGTCACTGTAACGAAGTAACATCGGCACTATATTTTTAGGTACCGATGCAGCAGACACACGATGTCTTACAAGCACACTTCGTTTACGTGTCAAATGTTTTCTGTGTATGTGATCTCATATAATATTCAGAATTAAGTTTATGGATCCCTTATGGGGCCCCATGTGGGATCCCACATATTTAAAATTCAGTTTTATCGACCTCATATGAAATTCCATATGTGATCCCATATGTGGTCCCATATTATATTTAAAAAATTGAGTTTGTGAACCTCTTATTGGACCCCAAATGGGATCCCATATGGGATCCCGCGCAAAAACCCCATATGGGAGCCCATAAAGGATCCCATATGTAATGCCATAAGGGATCCCATGTGATTTTTTTCCAGGGCATTCCATCTTTAACTTTTCTTGACTTTTCTGTTAATAATATTTTTTTATTAGTTGTCCTTGAAAGTGCCACGTATAACTGCCCATGACTGAAAATTGGTGTTGGTAAATACACTCCTACTTTTTTTAATGATTGTCCATGCGACTTATTAATAGCCATTTTATAAGCAAGTTATACAGGAATTTGTTGCGTTACAAAGTCCTTCATTTAAATTAACATTTCTTAGAGGCATTACTATAGCTCCTTTTTAGGCACGACCGCTATACGGAAGTGCCTTATATTTTCGACATCGCGAAAAATGTAACCCTTTAAAATATGTTTTTTTATGATAAAAAACTTATTTTTATAGCAAAATAAGACTATTACGAGGCTTCCTTAAAATGTATGTATGGATGTATGTGTGTGAGAAATCAAGTTTATGAATTTTCTCGACGAGTTTTTATCCGATCTGAATTATTCAAACGGGAAATTGTTTCAAATAATAACACAAGTAAACGTTCCTATTTTGAAAAAAATCGTTGGAAGCGTTTTTAAATAGGCGCCTTTTAAATGGTCAAAAAAATTGATTTTTGGTAATAACTTGAAAAATACGATTTTTTTTCAAAAAGTATATTTAATAAAAGTTATAGAATATAAAAAAATAAATCTTTTTTATATTATACATTTTTCTCTAAAGTTAATATTTTTCAAATTGTTCATGAAAAATGTTGAAATTAAAGGCTTTTTAATGATAATTTGATAAATATTATTTTAAAAAATATATATATAATATTAAAAAGATGCATCTTATTTTTTTCTATAAATTTTATTTAATATACTTTGTTTCAAAATTCGTTTTTTTCAAGTTATCACCAAAAAATCATTTTTTTAACCTCTAAAGGGATAACTGTTTTAAAACCGCTCAAACGATTTTTTTTAAACTGCCAATATTTATTTGTATTATTGTTTTAAATCATCCTCCGCCGGAATGATTCAGATCAAATAAAAACTTAATACAAAACTTTACTTTTAAGCTACTGAACTATTTTTTTTCTTATAACTTTTGATAGATTATCCTATCCAAAACTTTAAAAAGTATACATTAATGAAAATATGTCTTTTTCACATAACATAAATTTTTTCGAAATCAATCAACTTAATTCCCAAGAAAAATTAAAATAATTATAAATTTGTTTTTTCAAATAAATACAATAAATTCAAACCTCCTGTTGAAAGATGCGGTAAAAAATACAATGAAAAAAAGAAATAAGATTAACTTTTAAGGCTTTTGCGTTTGTAAATGATTTGTTTTAATATTTTTTAAATATCAAATAGCGAGTGCGAAGCGCGAGCGTCTTCGGTCGTGCCTTATATGCAAGAAGCGGAGCTTTTTGCATGCCTTGCATCGCGAAGCGATGCAAGGCCCGAGGGCATTTCAGAGCTGAGCGAAGCGAAGCTCTGAAAGGACCAAGGTGCGAGCCACAGCGGCCCAAAGGGCCGCTGTGGCGAGCTAGTTTTAATTGTAATCTATGCAGAGGTAAACCGTTGGGCGTTAAAGAATTTAAAAATTTTGTTGGTAAAATTGCGTTTAAACTGTCGTCATTTACATATTTTGCAGAGTCAATGCTTAAGTACTCTATTACTGGTTTATTTATTTTTGATAGAATTTTTTGATTCATTTCTGTTACACCTACGTTTTTCGGTGCTAACATAATATTTTCGTAACAGTCACAATTTTTAATATTCACATTATGCCCGTAAATTTCATTAATTAAATTGCCCTCTGACAATATTTCTTTTGGAATTTGTATAACTTCATTTACCTTTTTTATATTTTTAATGAAAATTACCATTTCCTATATTTAGTAACCAATTTTTAAATTCATTATCTGATTCCAATAAACGTTTATTTTTTTTAAAGATATACATTGAAAATTGTGTTTGTTTTAATGAATATTGTTCTCTATTTTCTAAAACTTCATCTTTATTATATTTATAATACGATTTGTTATGAATGCGTCTATCATAGTTGTGATTTCGTTGATATGTTAAATTCTTATTTTTTTTTTAAAGATTCTTAATTTTTTTTTATAAATTCATTTTGGTTAGAAATTTGACTTTTTTGTTGCAATATATTAATAATTTTCAATTTTTTAATTGCAACTTTTATAATTTTTTTCAATTTTTTATCCCTCTTGAAATTATTTTCAAGTTCAGTAATTACAATAATGTTTTGAGAATTAATTTGATTTTCATGTTGCGTTATATTTAAATTTTTTAATTTCTCAATCGAAATTGTTGTTAATTTTAATAATTTTTAACCGACTTCAAAAAGGAAGAGATTCTCAATTTGATTGAATTTTTTTTTTTTTCATGTCTGTTACCTTATAACTCCGTTATTCCTAAACCGATTGAAAAAAACTTCTTATTATCTGATAGAGAATGTCTACAGAAAGGTTCCATACGTGTCCTATAATTATTGGGCCAATATTCGGTTTGTATGAGCAAATTATCAAATTGAGAAAAACTGGGTGTTTCGTTTTCTCATTTACTTCCCTTATACTTCGCCTGCTATACTCTCTCTCTCTCTCTCTCTGTCTCTCTCTCTCCAGCGTAAGTAGCGACGCACACTTTTTTTCTGCTCCTGCTTTTTTTCCTCTCAATAACTTTTTTTTCACTCTGCTGAGTGAGAATTTTTTTCAGAAAGTCGACCCCTGGGAGTCTTGAAGCCTTGGCTGTATTTTCTTGCAAATTGCAACTGCATTTCTTGGACTCCGGGCGATCTTTCTGATTCTGAAGCATAGATGGTCACACTGCTATATTTTGTTTGCTGCTGTTGCTGTTCTATCTATTTTATTGGGATTTGCTGCTCTCCTTGGTGCTCTGTGGAGTGTGGTTAGTGTCACTGTGTGGTCATAGTGTTGCAATTGCATTAAATGCAATTGTTGGCGTTTATTGCATCCTAACCTACAAATTACTTGGAGCCGGCTTACTTGTACAATATATGCACAATTTTGATATTGGTGGCTCCATCTCTTGGTTGCCTTGAATACTAGATTAGTAGCTCGATTGGTAAAGGATTGTTGAGTCTCATATTTAAGGTGCTTTTCCACTTATCATTATTGTAAGTTATTAACTACGTGAAATTCAGATCTGTATTATTATGCTGTTTCTCCACTTATTGGAAATTATTCACTAAGTTATTGACGGACTAACAACTTCATAGCATACATCTTACGCTGCTACTCCACTAGCATATTAAATACTACATCACTACTGTTTCTTTGAGCGCTACAATTTTTTATTTTTCCTGGATTTCTTGAATTTTGATAATTCATTCTATTATTTAAATGGATATGACGCAACTTAATGATATTCTTACTTTGATACTTGAGAGGATGAGTAAGCTGGATAAATTGGACTCAATGGAATCCTCTGTTTCCAATGTGAGCAGTCTGCTTACTGTGCTATCTCATAAATTTTCTGTTCTTGAGTCGAGAGTTGGCGCACTTTTCACTGCATTTGACAAGCGAATTACTGAGAATGAAGCCAGACTTGACCGGGTCTGTCGTGAACATGAAGAGCTGAAGGCGAGGGTTGAGAGTGTGCTTGCTACTACTACTAATACAACAATATCTGGAACAGACTCTGCTATTAATATGGATCATCTTAGAACTCTATCACAGCGATGTGATGCTTTGAAAGCCCAGCAACTTCGTATTGAAAGGGCTTCTGACTTGGTGCTGGGTGGTCTTGTGCCATCGGAATTTTCTAATCTTAAGGCAGGTGTATCTGCTATTTTTTCTACTGTGGATGCTCGTTTCTCAATTGAAGATATAGACTCTGTTCGGCCACTAAGACGTTCGGTTCCTGACTCTTTCACCTTAACTTCTTCTACTACTACTGTTGTTCATGCTGGTACGTCATCTGAAGTGATGTCCCCATCAACACGGAAGCGTGATCGCCGCTTTTCTACCGTACCACTGCTTGTAACAATGAAGAGTCCTGCACTTGCACGAGGGGTTATAGTTGCTAAGATTAAGGCTAAGAGACTTCATACTTCTCAGGTTAATGAGAATCTTCTTTCTGGAGCTAAATGCGTCACTGCTCTTTCGCCTTCGTTAATCAACATCAACGAATTCCTTCCTCCCTCACTGCATCAGCTAAAGTTGAAAGTGCTGACGAAGGCGAAGGACGAGAAACTAAATTTTCTTTCATTCGTGAAGAATGGTAGAATTTTTGTGAGAAGGAAGAATGAGGATGCTTCTACGCAGGTTGCTTCTGTTGAGGACCTAGATGCTTTTTTAGCCAAGGTGATGCTGGTCGGCGTCAGTCCAGCACCGTAGCTCCTAGTGTTGGGGTAAGTCCACTCTCTCCTCCACTCCTGTCCAATACATCACTCTCTACTAATAACCCTGTTTCATTACTCATTAATAATCATTTCACTGCGAGGGATGGTCTCAGAGTTTGTCATTTCAATGCTAACTCTATTAGTGCACACATTGAGATGATAAGACTCTTTCTGGCTTCTCGCCCTTACTTTCATGTTATAGCTGTGACTGAGACCAAGCTGGGCCAGATTGTTGGTGACTCTTTGATAGAACTTGATGACTACGTGCTTCACAGGCAGGATCGTAACACTGGAGGCGGTGGTGTTGCTTTATATATTCACAACTCTATTACTTCGCGCGCCTTTGTTCTTCTTCTGGTAAATGGAGTGGTAAGCCTGGTCTTCCCAAATATCTGTTTTGTGAGGTTAATTCTCTGGACTTGGCTTCACCTATCTTTGTTGGTGTAGTCTACAGGCCGCCACATGCTCCCTTCTTGGCTAACACAGATTTCATACCAGATTTAACATCATTCATGCACAATTATAGTTCGAAGATCATACTTGGTGATTTTAACACTAACATGTGCGTTGATTCTGACGACTCCAAGTTTCTTAGAGGTCTTATTACTGAGAACGCACTTTTCTTGGTTCCTTATGGCACAACTCATCATACTCATTCTTCTGACACCTGGCTTGATCTGTGTCTTGTTGATGCCAACGATATTGTGCTTGACTTCTGGAAGACTGATATACCTTTCATTGACGGCCACGATTTTATAGCTGCGACTGTTAAGTCCTCTCTCTCTAAACCTATACTTAAAGACTTTACTTTTCTGGATTATGAGTCTGTTGATGATGCTGCTCTCCTTCAGTATTTTCGCTCTTTAAGATGTGATACATGTGATGGTGATTCCTCTCTTTCTGCTCGCCTTGAATGTCTTTACAACCATCTCAATGAGGCAATTGCACAATTCCTGCCTGTCAGGAAGGTCAGGCAGGGTAGGGCTAGTCGTCCGTGGATCACCTTGGAACATCGTCGCCTGATTGATGAGAGAGATCGACTTTATAGACGCTACAAACGTACTCGACTGTATAATGACTTACTATACTATAGGACTGTTCGTGACAGGGCACATGAGTGCATTGAATCAGCCAAACTGTTATATTACTACGACAGACTATCGGGTATTACGGACTCACGACAGATCTGGAGAGAGCTCAAGAACCTTGGTATGTGCTCCACTGATAATAACTCGCGACATTCTTTTCCTATAAATGAGCTTAATCGTTACTTTGGTGGGATTGCGTCTGATCCACTCGCCCCTTCTGTTTCTGAGTAAGTGAATACTATTAATGTAGATGAGCTTTATAAGCCCTTATTCAGGTTTAATGAGGTTACTTTGGAGGGGGTTAGGATGTCAATATGTCATTCTACTTCTCAGGCTAGGGGGTTTGATGCGGTCCCACAGTCTATTGGCTATGGGGCGTTTCCGGTTATTGGGCCCTTGCTGTGTCGTATTTATAATGATTCGTTTCGTGAGTGTGTGTTTCCCTCATGTTGAAAGATCTCGTTGATTACCACAATCAACAAGGTCTCTTCTCCGCGCACTATGGGTGATATACGACCTATCTCTTTGTTGTCATTCATGTCCAAGGTTCTTGAGCGTCTTGTCCATCAACTTTATTGCTAGTTGACCACCAGGCATCTGTTGGATTCTCATCAGACTGGGTTTAGAACTGGGCATAGTACCCAAACAGCTTTGCTCAAATTGACGGAGGATATTAGACTCAACATGGACAGACGTTATGTAACTATGCTTTTATTATTTGATTTTAGCAAGGCATTTGACACAGTGTGCCATGTCACTCTGCTTCGGAAACTAATTTCTCTCGATGTTTCACACACTGTTGTCAGGTGGTTTGCCTCTTACTTATCTGATAGACGGCAGTCTGTTGTTGACTCTGATGGTAATGCGTCTGACTTTGTCACTTTGAATACGGGAGTACCCCGAGGTTCTGTACTTGGACCGCTTCTATTCTCCATTTATATTAATGACGTCGCTGCCAACTTTCACTCGGGTGTGCAACATTTAATATATGCCGACGACTTGCAAGTCTATGTGCATTTTCCGATTTCTGAACTTAGCACTTATACAAATCTTATGAGTGATCATGCTATTCTCATTTCAAATTGGGCCACCAGTAACCATCTGAAATTGAATGTTGACAAAACAAAGGCAATAATTATTGGCTCTTATTTCTATATTAATATGCTGTCCTCATCACCTGTAACTGGCGTACCGTTGAACGGTGCTGTTATTAAATTTGAGTCCTCCGTTCGTAGCTTGGGTGTTTGGTTGGACAGTAAGCTTAACTGGAGAGAGCACGTTACACAAGTGTGTAATAGGTCATTTTCTCTGCTTTACATACTAAACTTCTTCAGAAAGAGCACTACCTTTGCTCTTCGTCGTGTACATCTTGTAAAAGCACTGCTGTTTCCACTCCTGGATTACTGTTGTCTGGTTTACTGTGACCTCTCAGCTGAGCTTGATCTTAGGCTTCAGAGAGTCATCAACTCTGGTATACGTTACATCTTCGGTGTAGGTAGGCGTGAGCACATCTCTGCTTATAGGTTCTCATTAGGGTGGTTATCCACTGCGGGTAGAAGAAACTATTTTTCTTCTACATTTCTGTATAAGATGTTCTTATCTTGTACTCCATCCTATTTGTATTCTATGTATCAGTGGAGCCGGCCGGTGAGGTCCTTGAGGGGTGATGTGAAACCTTTGATCATTCCTTTCTCATCTACTGAGTATCGCCTACGATCGTTCTTGGTCACTTCCTCGCGGCTATGGAATGATCTTCCTGCGACTTTACGCAACTCATCCTCGCTCATGACATTTAAGACATCCTCATTTGCACATTACCTTGCCTTGGAGAGTGGACCTCTGCTACGTGCCAATTTATAACACTGTTTATATTATATTTTTTATTACTGTAGAGTTTATTTATTTTTTTGTTATATTTGCTTTTTTTTACTGCTTATCATTGTTATAATGCTTATTTATTTTATTATTCTAATGTATTACTGTAATTTGATTGTACAACATAATGTACATATAATAAATGTAATCTAATCTAATCTAATCTAATCTCTCTGTCTTTCTTTCTCTCTCTCTCTCTCCGTCTCTCTCTCTCTCTCTCTCTCTCTCTCTCTCCGTCTCTCTCTCTCTCTCTCTGTCTCTCTCTCTCTGTCTGTCTGTCTCTCTCTCTCTCTCTCTCTCTCTCTCTCTATGTGAGTATATCAACGTGTGTTCTGTCTAGCTCTTATTGTTTTTTGGCCTTGTACTCTGCTTCTGCTGCCTTCGGGCGTCCTGTTTCAGGTAACTGCAAGCGCATTTTGCAGAGCACCTATTGATCTAATAGACTGCATTTTTGGTAAGCTCTGCAACTATAAAACATTTAAAATTATCTGGCGGTGCCGACATTTTGAGGTTAGGAACATTAACCAATTTTAAGGTTAGTTTCAACAAGTCTTCAGCTAGTAACTGCCTCTGAAACCAGGTGCGCTGTAAACCATTACCATAGGAGCGCTGTTCTCTACATCATCGACTGTTGCTGTAATTTAACGTTACCGATTGTGAGTACTGTCTGTTTAGCATTTATACTTTGAGTTTTAACTGGGAGGTGACACTCTGTACACGACCTGTCTCTTTGCTGCGTTTATCGAGTATGGTAATTTGTTCTTTCTGTGAAGCAGTTATCCTTCGCACCGACTCTTCGCGTCTTTGCATTAATTGTTCAGCAATATATCACTTGCATTGCTGTGATAATTCTTGGTTTGGACCTAATAATACTCTCGCTTGTTGCAAAAAACGCAAAACCTCAAGAATTATCTCTACGAGTGGTGCTTCGGGTGTGGTTTCCCCTAATAAATTATTTTCTGCCTCCCCAGGGCCATTAAAAGATTCCTCGCCCAATCAGGGTTCTCAAAAAGGGGTGCGGTCTCTCCGCTCCACCCACTTGAACCGTTACTAAGGCGATGTTGGAGTCAAGCTCCTCACAATCTTCTATTGACATTAGTACACCGGTGGGCGTACTACTTGTTGCTTCCTCTAGCCCTCACTTATTGGCTGCTGATCCCAGTGCTACTACATCAAGTCTTCTTACGATTTCTCAACCAAGGCCCGTTAACATGTCGGACAGTGAGTGGCTTGCTAATTTTAAGTCGGACAATGACTTAAAATTTGCGGCTCAGATGGAGAAAACGGACAAACTTTTACTCTTGACTTCTCAACTTGTTAGTGAAGTGGGTTCGTTACGCAATGATATTCGTGAGATTAAGCAATCTCTATCTGATGTTGAAAAGCGTCAAGACTTGCTTTCTGATCGGCTTGATGAGCACATTGCTTCCTGTTCTGCAACAACTTCTGCACCTGTAGACCCGTTATTGTCTGACACCTACGAAATTTTGTTCACAGGTATACCAACAGCTTTAACAAAAAGTGATAATGATATTATCAAAATTATTTTGAGAGCCATTGGGTTAGAGCAGGCCTGTTTGATGCTCATAGATTCTCGTGAATGGCTCCCCGATATTCCCATTGAAACGGATGAGCCTGAATCTTCTCAAAAGGCTAATTTTCGAGCTATCGTTGGGCGCTTCACATCCGATGCGATCAGAGATACTATAGCATCAAACTCTGTTAAACTGAGAGATTTCACAGTTTCTAAACTTTTTGGTATAAAAGGTTCTACCAAGATCTTTGCTCGTCCTATTTGGCCTAAACTGGTCTTTGAGTTGTTAGTCAAGGCGAACGCAGTCTATAAGGAGTTAAACTATTTGCGTCCTATTGTTCGTAACTTAAGAGTTTGCATGCGTCCCCATAAGGAGGCTGAGCTGATTCCAATTTTGGATGAGGCTGAACTGTCAAAACTTAAACCAAATAAAAACAAAAAATAGGGATTGCTAGGCTCTTATGTGATTAAAAATCCTCCTTTTATTTCATCAAATAGTCTTAATAATTTTATCTCTCAAAATTCACTCTGTAACAAAACAATTTCAAACTCTTCTGCTATTTCTGGGCCAAAAAACGGTGCAGAATTTTTTCAAAATATTCATATTTCTCATGTCAACGTAAATCGGTTCAAAACTTATTTCTCTCTCATTGAGCATCAAATTACTGCAAATCAACTGGATATCTTTGCTGTTACTGAGACATTCTTAACCGAGTATGATGATTCTTCTATTATCTCTATCGATCATTATAATTTCTTTAGGTTAGATTCAGTGGGTAAAGTTGGCAGTGGAGTTGGTTTTTATGTACGGGACTTTCTTAAAGTCAACATACTTCTTCAATCACATGCCGTTTTTGACAACACAGCCGAGTATATCATAGCAGAAATTTCTCTGGGTGCTGAAAAACTTATTTTTGCGGTTGTGTATTTAAGGCCAAAGGGTCTATTTCCTGATGATTTCTTCAACTCAATATCTGAGTTATTACCAACTTACAAAAACATTGTCATTACTGGAGATTTCAATATTAATCTGCTGGCTAAAAATTTTAGTGCTGACTCTTTTCGTTCAACGATTGACTCGCTTGCCCTTTACGTAATACCTTCTGAACCTGCTCACCATACTCTTACAATTGAACATATTTCTCATACTTGGATTGATCTCTTCATCTTAAATGACGAAAATTCTCTGGCTTCGTACAGCAAAACATCATCTCCTTTCATTGCAGGGCATGATTTGATTACCATCACTTTCAAGGCTTTCAAGCCTCAAGCTGCAGCGAAAATAATTAATTCTCGTAATTTTAATAACATAAACTTACAAACTCTAAACAGTATGATTTCATCTTCTCTTTCAAATTATTCACATGAGAGCCATGTGGAATCATTGGGCACTGCCTCTTCTTCTGTTGATATGTTAGTTCATAAGTTGTCTTCCGTTCTTGTTTCGTCCTTCGATCATTATGCACCAATTAAATCACATAAATTAGACATTAAGAAAAAACCATGGGTCACTTCCGACATCAGATTTAAGATGAAGGAACGTGATAGAGCATATCGTTATGCTGTTCGATCCGGCTCTGCTCAGGCAGTTTTAAGATATAGGAAGCTCAGAGGTAAAATCTCAAACGCGCTTGATTCTGCAAAGAACAATTTTATAGCTGATCGTCTGAATAGTGTAGGTAACTCTTCAAACCGCTGGAACATTCTACATAAAATTGGTCTGGCTACAAGGATACTGCCTTCACCGCTTCAGTATTTCTCCTCGGGTGTTCTTCTCTCTCATTACACATAAATTTCTTCTGGCACTCCAGCTCTGTCCGAGGGTGAGTTAAAAGAAGTGCTTGCAGTGCCACTACGTAGTGACTTGCCTATCTTTAAGTTTACTCCAGTTGAATGTCCTCTGGTTAAGTCTCTTGTTCGCCTGGGTACCTCGAAGACTTTTGGTCCTGATGGTATTATGGCCCAGATGCTTAAATTGACGAGTTAATCCACTGTTGACCTCATCACTTCCATCATAAATTGCTTGCTCGCATCTGCAGTTTTCCCGACTGACTGGAAGAGGGCTTTCTTGTTACCATTGGCAAAGACGAATAAGATTGATTCACCTTCACAAACTCGGCCCATTGCCAAACTTTCTGAAGTTTCCAAAATCCTAGAAAGAGTTGTACATTCTCAGTTTAGCTCCTTTATTGAATCAAACTCTTTGTTCGATAGTTTACAGACTGGTTATCGTAAATCTAATAGTACTCAGACTGCGCTTTCGAAGCTTCTTGAAGATGCTCGCCTGGCTATTGATAAAAGAATGATTACTACTTTATTGCTCTTCGATTTCTCCAAGGCCTTCGACACAGTGTCACACATTCGTCTACTGTTCAGACTTCGTCGTTTCAATTGCTCTGATGCTGTTATAAGGTGGCTTGCGTCGTATATCAGCAATAGAACTTATACTATTTCGGATTTGGAGGGTAATGTTGGTGACTGGGTCACCTGCACAGCAGGTGTTCCTCAGGGCAGCGTTTTGGGTCTGCTGCTTTTTTCTGTTTTTATCAATGATTTATCATCCGTTTTAACTAGATCGTCTCATATCCTGTTTGCTGATGACTTGCAGGTATATCACTCATTTTTGCCCGCAAATCTGAATGATAAGATTGACTTTTTGAACCATGAGGTTGCTGCTGTTGTAAAGTGGGCTGTTGATAACGGTCTTGCCTTAAATCCATCTAAAATGCAAGCGATGTTCATTGGTAGCGAGTAATTCATCTCAAGAATTGATCTCTTTTCATGCCCAAAAATTTTCGTAAATGATACAGTAGTGCTTTATACTAGTTCAGTCAAAACCCTAGGTATCTGGATAACTAGCACTTTAAATTGGAATAAGCAGGTGGGGTCGGTGATTGGACGTATTTATGGTACTCTTCAATCATTAAAGTTTCATAGGCATGCTCTATCTAGACAGGTTAAGAAAAACCTTGTCGAAGCTCTTATTTTTCCTATCATTGATTACTGTTGTGTGGTTTACGACGATTTACTACAGACATTAAACATTAAACTCCATCGTGCACTGAATGCCTGCGTTAGATTTGTCTGTGGAAATATAGGCAGGCAAGAAAGAGTTACGCCGTTTCGCTTGCAATTGGGCTGGTTGTCGGTGAGCAACAGACGTTTATACTTCAAATCAACTCTGGCACACTCTATAATTTCTTATCAAAAGCCAAGCTATCTCGCCACTAAATTTGTTCGTGTAAATATTGATACTGTTGTCAGCACTTCGAATAGACTACCAGCTAGACTTCTTATCTGCCCCGTTCTTCGCACTGCATCTATGCTAAATTCTTTTATCTACTCACTAAAAAATAGAAAATAAAAATTTTTAACAAAAAAAACCGACTTTAAAAACATTGAAAAAAAACATTAAACATTAAACATTTTTTAACAAAAAACAAAACCGATTTCAAAAGAAAATTTTTTAACAAAAAACAAAACCGACTCCAAAAAATGCACTAAACAGTCACAAATAATTTACGATCTTCAATAATTATACGCATACTACGCATCTAGTTTAACATATGTGTAACAAATATATTATAGATTATCTAATTATTTTCAAACAGTACAAACAAATTATATTTTTTTTAATTCACAAAAAATATATAATTTGTTTATAAAGAAGAGAACGAGATGGAGAGACATAGACATAGGAACGGAGATAAAGAGACTGAAAGACGGAGACGAAGAGATGGAGATGGAAGAACGGAGACGGAGAGACGGAGAGACGGAGAGTTGGCAACAAAGAGATGGAGGTGGAGAGGCAAATGTTCTGTATGTGTATGTGCATATGTGTATATGTATGTGTGTATGTGTTTATGTTACATGTATATGTAAAAATGTACATGGGAATATATATATATATATATATATATATATATATATATATATATATATGTGTATGTGTGTATATGTATGTGTGTAAGTTTATGTAAGTATGTATGTATATGAATCTGCGTATGTGTATGTGTGCATATGTGTAGGTGCAAGTGTGTGAGTGGATATATATGTGACAATTATGTAAACGATATTCCCGGGAGAAAAAAAGGCTTAATTCTTCACATTAAGTATGTGTATGTTAAAGGTGCACGTGTGTATGTGTGCGTATGTGACAATAATGCAAAAGATATTCACGTAAAAAAAGTCTCAATTTTTCACTTTAATGTAATAGTAGTAATGGTAATTAAAAAAAATTTTTTTTTGGAACTGCAGTCAAACTAATTTTAACAACATATTATAAACGTTTTTGAATTATGCTGTAAATAATTTTCAAGTATAGACTTTTCTAGGTTTAATTGTTGTCAATCAATATTGTGACGATTTTTTTCTATGTAAAAGCTGTAGCTTTTATTAGAAAATAAATTTTTCTTTCTGATTTCTATGAAATAAAAGATGATTAGATTGTGTTAAAAATGATAATTCATCTCGTACAACAATGAATTCGTTGTTTCTGGTAACCAACAATAAATTCATTGGAATAGTAATTTTTAGCACAATAGCACACTTGTATATCACATAACAACAATCAAGTCAACATTTTGCTAAAAATTTAACTTTATGCGAATCAAATGCAAGTCAATTATATAAATGTAAATAAGATAAATGTTAAGACGAATGTTAATGTGAAAGATATGAATATCACTATATTAATATTAGTAAAGTAAATGAAGAGAGAAAGCTGAATATTATCAATCAATCGTAATTGTAATCATATCAATAAAATATAAATAAAGATATCATTTTTTCATTATTGCAATGTAATATCAGACTTACATATAATTGAGAGAAGAAGTTTTATATTATCTATTAGTTATAATTATAATCATGCAGTACTAATTAGTTATTATTATAATCACAATAATGGAATGTAAATAAAAATGATCAATCTTCATTATAACAACTGAATATTAAAGTAAGAAAAAGGTGCGACACGGAGCCGAGGGATGGAAGGGCACATAAATCCAAGGAAGTGGGTGTGAGGTTTTAGGGGAACAATTTAGAAGAAGAATTGGAGGTCGTCAGTGGCTCATTTGGTAGAGCGATGGATTCGTAATCTCGAGGCTCCAAGTTCGATTCTTCCTCTCGGCTGAACGATGCAAGCACCATTGTACATTACATGTGCTTTGTTTACAAACACACTGACAACCATCCATAGCTAATTAGCATCGCAATAATAGCATGAAATACAGCGACATTGAATAAAAAAAAACAAGAAGACTTACAATGTAATTTGAGGAATAGCTATATCGAGGGAGGGCCAGGGGCCAAGAGGGGGGGTCAAAGTTGCTAAAATCCTGATCTTACAACTTTATATACATACTAGGGGGGTACCCCCTGCTCGCTACACTCGCCTACCCCCATTTTGTATCTATTGTAAATTGTATATTATAAATAATTAAAACATTTTTTACTTTAAGTGACTTTTATAAATTTTTATTAGTATGTAAATTTAACATACAAACATTTATTTTTTTTATGTATTTATTATAATATTGAAAAATTAACAATTAAATACTGATTTTTTAATATTTTTTTTATAATACTTCTTCCCATACAATATTTTTTATAAAATTTTCATTTTCATTTTCATTTTGTATAAAAATTTTTTTACTATTTTTTACTCTTGATAATGCTACATATAATTGACCATGTGAAAATAAAGGTTTATTTAAATATATTCCTACGTTTTCAAAACTTTGGCCTTGAGTTTTATTAATGGTCATTGCAAATGCTAAACAAATTGGAAATTGCCTACGGTATAATATAAATGGTAACGATGTTTGTTCACCTGTATCTAAAATTATTCTTGGTATAAATATAATTAAACCTTTTTTATTACCAGTATATTAAATTTAAATAAATCAATAATTTTTAACCGCGTATCATTACATAGTCCGTCACTCACATTCAAATTTCTTATTAACATTACAATCGGATTTTTTTGAAGAATTAATTTATGTACTGGAAACCCTGAAAATTGTAATGAATTTAAATATTCAATTGGAAACTTTAATTCAACATCTATTTCAGTTTGATCAATACCTTTATGTTTTGCGTAATCAATACTATAATATTCAACTGCATTTGAGTAAATTCTATTTAAAATTTTATCATTGATATTATATATGTCTTCATTATGTGATAAAAGTATAATTTTATCAGATAAATCTTCTTTTAAATCTATATTATTACCGTATATTTTTGTACATATATCTTTTGTATTCCAATTTTCAGGAATTTCCAATGATGTAATTAAACCACTTCCAATTTTTAATAAAAAATTTGCATAATTATCATCATTATTTCTCATATTTTTTATTAATTTAAATATTTCAAAATTTTTCCAAAATTCTGAAAATTTTAAAGTTACGCCAATAAGATCTCGAGAACTACTCGATGGATTAACTTCAAATTTTGCATGCAATTTATTTTTTTGTCTAACTGGGGGAAGCTATTGAAAATTGATCTTCTTAGCTCAGTTTTTTTTAGAGCCATTTTAAGAATTTTAAAAAAATTTTAGTTTTTCATTTTTTTGATATTTTACGTAAACTACTCGAAGAATTTTCTTAAAAATTTGTATGAACATTATTTGCGACTGCCAAAAGAAGCAAAACTTTTACCAACTGATTTTCTTAGCGCACTTTTAATTTTAAAGCATTTTGAAAATTTAGAAAAAAAATTTTATTTTTCATTTATTTTTTATTTTACGACAACCATTCGATAGATTTGCTTCTAAATTTGTATGCAAGTTATTCGCTATTGTCTAAAGAAAACAAGCTTTGGAATACTTATTTTCTTAGCGTAGTTAAAATTTTAGAGCATTTTGAATATTTTGGAAAAAATCTCTATTTTTCGTTTTTTTTCTATTACACAAAAACCATTCGATAGATTTGCTCGAAAATTTTTATGGAAATCATTTGCAATGGCCTAAATAAAACAAGCTTTGAAAAACTTATTTTCTCAGTGCAGTTTTAATTTTAGAGCATTTTGAAAATTTTGAATAAAATTTTTCTAATTTTTTTTATATTTTACGTAAACTACTCGATGAAGGAGCTTCAAATTATGTATGGGAATTATTTATGATTGTCAAAATAAAATGAACTTTTGAAAACTAATTTTCTTCAATTTTCTTAGCACACATTTAATTTTAGAGCATTTTGAAAATTTTGAAAATTTTTTTATTTTTAATTTCTTTTCTATTGCACAAAAATCACTCGATAAACTTGCTCAAAAATTCTCATGCAAATTATTCACTATTATCTGAATAAATCAAGCTTTGGAAAACTTATTTTCTTAGCGCAGTTTTAATTTTAGAGCATTTTGAAAATTTTGGAAAAAATGTTCATATTTCATTTTTTTTCTATTACACAAAAGCCATTCGATAGATTTGCTCAAAAATTTTCATACAAATTATTTGTTATTGCCTAATTAAAGCAAGCTTGGAAAAACTTATTTTCTTAGCGCAGTTTTAATTTTAGAGCAGTTTGTAAATTTTGAATAGAATTTCACTTATTTTTTGGTATTTTACGTGAACTACTCGATGAAGTAGCTTACAATTATGTATAGAAATTATTTACGATTGCCTAAATAAAATAAACTTTTGAAAACTGGTTTTCTTAGAGTAGTTTTCAATTATTTGGTATTTTTTGTAAACTATTCGATGAAAATGTTCCAAAATTTGTATGCAAGTTATTGGTTATAGTGTTAAGAAGACAAGCTTGGGAAAATTAATTTTATAAACGCATTTTTAATTTTGGAGCATCATAAAATCACATTATGCAAATGGCAAAAGTAAGAAAGAGTAAAATTCATATAGTTTTCGTACGTATTAAGACAGCCTTCAATACAGAGGATAGGTACATTTATATTAAAATCGTATTTAAAAAAATAAAATCAAAATACTGTAACTCAATGCGCTCTATGAGAAAGCATTGCGCCAAAGCACTTGGCAGCGTTTTTTTTTATCTGAATCTAATTTGAAACTCAAATTTTTTGTATTTTTTAAATCTAATGGTAATTTGAAAACTTTATGACTCGTTGTACCACTAAGTAATAAAATAGATGCAATACCTGTCCAAGCCATTGCTAAAATTTTTTTGTTTTTACTTAAAAAGTAGTGTATTGAAATATTGTATAATAATGTTTTTCCAGTACCTCCAGTTCCATTGATAAAAATACATTTATCTTTTTTTTTTTCATTATTAATATAATTAAAAATTGTTTTTTCATCATTATTTAATAATGGCAATAATTTTTTATTGCCATTATTATGGCAATAAAAGAGTTGGCGAGATTGGTTTCTATTTAATTAAATTTTGAAAATAAATTTAGCAATAAGTTATCTAAAATATCATTTTATCCGCTTAATTTATTGGAATTAAGCTAAAGGATCAAATATTTAACTAAAACTCACAATAAATTACTTAAAATTAGCTAAAAATTATCAATAACAAGGATGAATTAAGGGGGAAATTGGGGATCTCGAGAGGCTGACAGCGGCAGTGAAAATCTCTTATAATATATATAAATCAACAAAAATTAGATAAATATTATCAGTAAAAAGGAGGTATCAGGGAATTTTAGTTAAAAATTTAATATTTTACCTAAACTTGACTGAAAAATTAAAATTTTAGCTAAAATTAATATAAATTAGCTAAAATTAATATAAATTAGCTAAAATTCTCAATAAATTAGTTAAACTTAGGTAAGATATTAAATTTTTAGCTAAAATTCTCAATAAATCAGCTAAAATTAGCTAAAAAATAAAATTTTTAGCTAAAATTCACAATAAATTAACTGAAATTTACGATAAATTAGGTGAAATTTAACATAAATTAGCTAAATTTATCAGTAAAAAGGAGGAGTTAAGGAGGGTTTTCGAGAGGCTGATAGCGGCAGCGGCAAAAATCTTTTGCTATATAGATAGATATATGTTTATTCTGTATATGTGTATTGTTTAAAAAAAATGAAATGTATGAAATAATTATCAGTTAAAAATATTAATTATTTTATATTACATATTATTTTATTTAAGTGTAATGTGTACGTCGTATAAAGTTTTTTTGAATAACCCATCAATTTGGTAATTTCATTCCTTGACAATTGATAAATTAATTTATTGAAAAATTCAAAGATATAACTTTTATTGGTTGATATAAAATAGCGTAAAAATTAAAACTTATTGTTTCGAATTTTTAAAAATGATCATAATTATTTTTTGGATCAAACATCAGTAATATATTACAATGTCAACGTTTAAATAATTTTTTAAACAATTTCAAAGTAATTACTTTCTGTTTAAATACAAATACCTACATAAATATATATGATCACATATGTATTTGTGTAAAATGATTGTCAACAATCAATTAAATTATTTTTTCATATATTAAATAAGAATAGTTCTGTTTATTTTGATTCAGACATTTTAAAAATCACCATCTATTGTGATTCATAGCCGTTTTCATATATTCAATTTATTAATATTACGTTTTAACATTATAATATTAAACAAAATTGAATTATAATTAGAGTGTGAATGTGTCATTGGTGTGTGTATGTCTGTGTATGTGTATGTCTGTGTGTGCGAGTGTCAGTGTTAGTGAACAATCATGATGTGTGTAGGTGTGTTATGCGTGTAGTGTTTTGTCAGTTAATATGCGTATTGATACGAATTGATATACGTATATGTTATGGTGTTTTTGTGTATTGGTATAAATTGGTGTATTTGTGCTGTGCGCGCATACTATTATTTATGTATAGGTGTGTGTGTATGTATGTAAGTTGAAGCGCAGACGTGTATGTGTATGTTCGTGTCAGCTAAAATGTAAGTTGTACTGTATTATTATCACGTATATGTATGTTTTTATGTATTGTTGTGTTTGTGGGTGTCCGTAAGTATATGTTCATCGCAGTGAAGAAGTTTATGTTGGTAAATTGCGTATAAGTTGGTATGCGTGTAGTGTGTGTGCGCGTGTTTGTTTGTGTGTGTGTGTGTGTGTGTGTATGTGCGTGCATGCGTGTGCGCATGTACGTGTGTGCTCGCGTGTATATGTGTATTTGTGTATGTATATATTATGTTAGTATGTGTATATTTGTTTGTCTATGTATTACGTGAGTGCGTATGAGTGAGTGTTTTGTGTATGTATGGTATGTTTGTGTATGTATGTGCTTTAACGTGTGTGTGTATATATCGTATGTATGTGTATTAGTTAAAGTGTTCATGTCAGTTAAAAAGTGTGTTATTTTGTATTCGTGCCACTGTGTATATTTTTCTGTGTGCGTATATATCGTGTGTATGTGTATTAGTGAAAGTGTTTACATCATTTAAAAATTGTGTCATTTTGTATTCATGCCACTCTGTATGTTCCTGTGTGCGCATTAGTTGGTTCGTCATTGTCTATAAGTATATATGTTAATAAGGGCGCTATATTTAGTGCGCCTGTATGATAGTGTACTCGTGAAAATTTTCGTGTCAGCTAAAAAATGAGTCGTATTTTGTATTATTGTTACGTATGCATATGTTTTTATGTGTGTTGCGGTGTTAGTGAACGATCATGATGTGTGTAGGTGTGTTATGCCTGTAGTGTTTTGTCAGTTAATATACGTATTCATACGAATTGGTGTATGTGTATGTTATGGTATTTTGGGTATTGGTATAAATTTGTATATTTGTGTATTTGTGCTGTGCGCACATACGATCATTTATATATAGGTCTATGTGTGTGTATGTATGTTCAAGCGCAGACGTGTATGTGTATGTTTGTGTCAGCTAAAAAGTGAGTTGTACTGTATTATTATTCCGTATGTGTATGTTTTTATGTAATGGTGTGTTTGTGGGTATCCGTAAGTATATGTTTATAGCAGATAAGAAGTTTATGTTGGTAAATTGCTTATAAGTTGGTATGTGTGTGTGTGTGTGTGTGTGCGCGTGTTTGTGAGTGTGTGCATTTGTGAGTGTGCGTGCATGCGTATGTTTGTATGTGCATATATGCGCGCGTGTATTTGTGTATGTATATATTATGTTAGTGTGTGTGTATTTGTGTATCTATGTATTATGTTAGTGTGTATGAGTGTGTGTTGTGTGTATATATGGTATGTGTATGTATGTATGTGCGTGTATGAGTGTGTGTATGTGCATGTGTGCTCGCGTGTATATGTGTGTATTTGTGTATGTATCTATTATGTTAGTATGTGTGTATTTGTTTTTCTATGTATTACGTGAGTGCGTATGAGTAAGTGTTTTGTGTATGTATGGTATGTTTGTGTATGTATGTGCTTTAACGTGTGTGCGTATATATCGTGTGTATGTGTATTAGTTAAAGTGTTCACATCAGTTAAAAAGTCATTTTGTATTCGTGCCACTGTGTATGTTTCTGTGTGCACATTAGTTGGTTCGTCAGTGTCTATATATGTTATGTAAGTATATATGTTAATAAGGGCGCTATATGTAGTGTGCCTGTATGATAGTGTGCTCGAGAAAATTTTCGTGTCAGCTAAAAAGTGAGTCGTATTTTGTATTATTGTTACGTGTGCGTATGTTTTTATGTGTGTTGTAGGTTAGTCAGTGTCCGTAAGTATATTTCTACAGCAGTAAAGAAGTTTATGTTTGTGGATTGCGTATAAATTGGTGTGTGTGTGTGTGTGGGTGTGTGTATGTGTTGGTGTGTGTGTGCGCGCGTGTGTGTGTGTGTGTGTGTGTGTGTGTGTGTGTGTATGTGTGTTTAAGCGCCGGCGTGTGAGTATGTGTATGTGTGTAGATGTAAGTTTGTGTGTGTGTGTGTGTGTGTGTGTAAATGTATGTGTATGTTCGTTCATGTATGTGTTTGTAAATGTATGGTGTAGTAGTGTGTATCGATAAAGTGTTCATCTCCGCTAAAAAGTGTCTTGTATAGTATTTGTAGCTCTAGATGTATGTTCTTGTGAGTGTAAGTGGGTTTGTCTATGTTAGTTGATATGTGTTAGCAGTAGAGTATAAGTTTATGTTTGTTAAGTGCCTGTTTATATGTGAGTATGCATGTGTGTTCATTTTGGTTTTGGTGGTAGCGTATATTTCGGTATGTGTGTGTGTATGTGTGTTGATAAGTATATGAATTACGATGGATGTGTCAATTCTATCATGAGCCTCTTGTGTATGTGTGTGCGTGTGTGTGTATCAGTATATTTCTCTGTGCTTTTGTGAAATTTTCAGTGTGATTGTCGATCTACGTATATTTATGTATGTATGTGTGTATGTTTATATATGTGTCTGTACATGCGCGCGTGTACGTTTGAGTGTGTGTGTGAGCGTGTGTGTGTGTTTGTGCGTTCATGCGTGTATGTGTACGTGCGTTCGTGCGCGTGTGTATATGTGTGCATTCATGTGAAAATGTATTATGTAAGTGTGTGTATATTTTTATGTATTATGTAAGTGTGTGTAAGTTCGTAGTGTGTGTGTATGGTATGTATGCGTATGTATGGTGTGTATGTGTATTAGTAAAATGTTAACGTCAGTTAAAAAGTGTGTCATATTGTATTCGTGCCGCTGTGTATGTTTTAGTGTGCGTATTGGTTGGTTTGTTTGTGTCTATAAGTGTATGTGTTGATAGGAGTGTCTATATGTTGTGTGACTGTATGATTTTGTTCTAGTGAAATTTGCGCGTCAGCTGAAAAGTGGGTTGTTTTTCATTATTGTCAATATGTGTATGTTTTTTGTGTGTTCGTGGATTTATCGGTGCCACTAACTAGGAGAGTGTCACATCTCCAGATCACGGATTTTACTCAAATTTCGGGATAAGTTTTTAGATGACAAAATATGGAAAAAGCTAAAGTTATAGTCGCAAATACTCAATATTTTCCTAGTTACAGGCCATCAAAGAAAATCACTAAAAAAGTTATTAGATTTTTAAAAACGGATGTAGTTCTTTAGCATTGATAGCTAGAAGCTTGAAACTTTTTTCAAATTAAAATCGAGTTTAAATCCTTTTAAAACAGTAGTTACAGCATATCGAAATATTATTTTTTCCCAAAGTTATAGCGTAATAAAGATTAGACCTAATTTCAGTTTTTATTATTAATTAATATTTTAAAAAGAAAATTCAAGTCCAATCTTTATTACGCTATAGCTTTGTGAAAAAATAGTATTTCGATATGCTGTAACTATAGTCTAGGCGCCCAGAGGGTTTCGTATGAAGTTAGAGGTCCCACCAAGCAAGTAGGTGATTTGTATGTATTTTGAGCCGCTGAATCCGAATTTTTAACTTGCTTTTCGCGCAAGTGGTCGAGTAATTTGTTATAAACAAATTAATTATATAAATGACTATAGTTTATGAACTGCAATAGATGCAGTAATTTTCTCTGGGAAAACTTGTTCTTTAATAAAAAAACAAAAAAAAAATTGTTTTTGTAGCATGTCGATTCGATAATTGGAACCAGAGATATGGCAAATATATTGCAAAATACATAGAGACGTAGCGCTAGCATGAAACGCCCTGGTGAAAAACCTTATAACTCGACTACTAATTGATATTTTTTGAAGTTCAACATGTGTTTGAAAAATGTCAGAGTCTCAGCTTTAATGATAAATTGTTGTGTACTACTTTCGAATGTTGATAAATAAGCTAGAATGATTTGAAGCAGGAAAAATGTTCAATTTTTCAGAATTTCGTTTGTTTATAACGAAATAATATAGGTTGGCGAACAAAATATTTCTATGTTTTTGATATAAAATGATAGGAAATTTCATCTAGTTTAAGAATCTGTCCAGTTTTTTAAATTTAAGTAAGTAGAACCTGAGATATAGCAAATTTAAGCTGTAGCTCCAACTTCTTGCAATACGACATATGTGCGCAATATAGCGATCGCTTTTCTTATTAAAAATTCTTTCATTATAAGGTAAGTAATCTCATTCTTTTCTAATAAAATCACTTTTGACTCTATTTTATATACTTTGTCATAATATTAATGATGTATAATACATTTAGATGAAGTAGATTTAGGGTTTTAAATAATCATTGATTTTTCTACTATAATAGTAAACAATTTACTCAACTTACGGAGTGTTTTTACATTTATTTATTTTTTTGCAATTGCAAAAAGAACAACAATCTATTTTATTCAAAAAATTTGTTTTAACCTTCCGATTTATTAATCTATTTTTAGCTGAATCCTTTTTTATTAAATTTTTATTTAATTTCCTAATACAGAGTTAAAATTAATTTTATTACAAAAGAATGAAATTACTTATCTTATAATAAAAGAATTTTTAATAAGGAAAGCGATCGCCATATTGCACACATATGTCGTATTGCAAGGAGTTGGCGCTACAGCTCAAATTTGCGATATCTCAGGTTCTACTTACTTAAATTTGAAAAACCGGACAAATTCTTAAACTAGATGAAATTTCCTTTCATTTTATATCAAAAATATAGAAATATTTTGTTCGCTAACCTATATAATTTCATTATAAACAAACAAAATTATAAAAAATTGCAAATTTTTTCTGCTTCAAATCATTCCAGCTTATTTATTAACATTTGAAAGTAATATATAACGATTTATCATTAAAGCTGAGACTCTGACATTTTTTAAATACATGTTGAACTTCAAAAAATATTAATAAGTAGTCAAATTATAAGATTTTTTACTAGGGCGTTCCGCGCTTGCGCTACGTCTCTATGTGTTTTTGCAATATATTTGCCATATCCCTGATTCTAATCATCGAATCGATATGCAACAAAGACGATTTTTTTTGTTTTTTATCAAAGAACAAGTTTTTGCAGAGAAAATCTCTGCATCTATTGTAGTTCATAAACTATAGCCATTCAAACAATTAATTTATCTATAACGAATTACTCGACCACTTGCGCGAAAAGCAAGTTGCAAATTCGGATCCAGCAGCTCAAAATACATATAAATCACCTACTTGCTTGGTGGGACCTCTAACTTCATACGAAACCTTCTGGGCGCCTAGACTAGTACTGTTTTGAAAGAATTTGAGCTCAGTTTTAATTTGAAAAAAGTTTCAAGCTTCTAGCTATCAATGCTAAAGAACTATATGCGTTTAAAAATCTAGTAACTTTATTAATGATTTTCTTTGATTGACTGTAACTGGGGAAATATTGAGTATTTGTGATAATAACTTTAGCTTTTTCCATATTTTGTCATCTGAAAACTTATCCCGAAATTTGAGCAAAATCCGTGATCCGAAGATGTGACGCTCTCCTAGTAAGTATATGTTCATTGCAGTGAAGAAGTTCATGTTGGTAAATTGAGTAGAAGTTGGTTTGGGTTTGTTCCTGTGTGTGTGTATGTGTGCGTGCATGCGTGTGTGCACGCGTGTATATGTGTGTATTTGTGTATGTATATATTATGTTAGTGTTTGTATTTGTGTGTCTATGTACTATGTTGGTGTGTATGAGTGTGTGTTGTGCATATGTATGGTATTTGTGTGTGTATGTGCGTGTACATGTGTGCGTATATATCGTATGTATGTGTATTAGTGAAAGTGTTCACGTTAGTTAAAAAGGTTGACATTTTGTTGTTATGCCACTGTGTATGTTTCTGTGTGCGTATATATCGTGTATATGTGTATTAGCGAAAGTGTTTAAGTCATTTAAAAACTGTGTCATTTTGTATTCGTGCCACTGTGTATGTTTCTGTGTGCGTATTAGTTGATTCGTCATTGTCCATAAGTATATATGTTAGGAAGGGCGCTATATTTAGTGCGCCTGTATGATAGTGTATACGAGAAAATTTTCGTGTCAACTAAAAAGTGAGTCGTATGTTGTATTATTATTACGTATGTGTATGTTTTCGTGTGTTGTGGGTTTGTCGGTATCCGTAAGTATATTTCTTTAGCAGTAAAGAAGTTTATGTTGGTGAATTGCGTACAAATTAGTGTGTGTGTGCGTAAGTGCCTGCGTGAGTCTATGTGTGTGTGAGTGTGCGTGCGTGCGTGTGCGTGCCTGCGTGAGTCTGTGCGTGTGTGAGTGTGTGTGTGTGTGTGTGCGTGTGTGCGTGCGTGCGTGCGTGCGTGCGTGTGCGTGTGTGTGTGCGTGCGTGCGTGCGTGCGTGTGTGTGTGTGTGTGTGTGTGGGTGCGTGGGTGCGTGCGTGCGTGCGCGCGCGTGTGTGTGCGTGTGTGGAATAAAAAATATATATTTAATTAATGGTTTTATTTCTGTTCTCCGAAACGCTCATAGTCCACATCAATTTTTTTTCTCATATTCATACACATATCTATAATTTTGCAGATTCTTATCGATGGGAATATACATTTTTAAAAATAAATGTAAAATAAATTTAAATAAAAACAATTATTATAAAATATAATTTAATACCAGTTTTTTTAAGGCTAACACATAACTAAATTCTATATTAAATGTAATATTTTATATTTATACATACAATATGATTCGATTAAAGAAAACTTATTTCATGTACATATAAATAGTATTATTTTATTAGTGATTAACAAACGATTGTTGAGTTTAGTACAATGAACAACATGTCTATGATTTTAATTTTTAAATTTCTAAAAAAAATTAAATACATATTTTATATTGAAATACTATTGTCAAGAAAATCAGCAAATTCATATATAATATTATAATATATGAGAATGCATCCGAGCGACGTTAGGCTCGAGGTAAATTTTGCTAGTAGATAATTAAAATTAGTATTTACGTAATTTTACTGTTCAATTTTATTTAAAAAAAAGATAGTAGTTTTCTTTTTCAATAATTTGAAATGGACTTTATTTTAATAGTAAAAACTACGGTCAATATACAAAAGAAATTTTATCTTAAGAAAGAGGCTGTGAGAGGGCTTAGCTTAATTATCAAAAAATTCTTTGTTAATAATTTAGGCAAATAATTATTAGAAAATGCGATTAAATATTTATTTGATTGTTTACTTATACCAAAAGATAGAAATTAAATATCTCTTTTTAGTGGGGGGGCTATAAAACATTTGAGAGTAGTTTGAATATTGATAGAATTAAGTAATTTAAACACTCATTTGCCCATTTATTTAAATAAAAAATAGTTTAAATAATATTTGAATTATATTTGAAAAAAGGGAAATTTTCTTAAAACTAAGTCAATGTTTAAATTATAAACAATTTAAATGTAAGATTAATAGAAATTATTAAAAAACTGTTTAAATTTTTTATTGGGCCATGTATAATTAGTACTCATTAGTCATAAGCTTCTTCTTGAAGCATATTTTTTGGGCCGAATATTTTTTTAAATCTTATATTTTTTTGGGCCCAATATTTTTTTTAAATTTATATTTTCTTGGGTTCTATAATTTTTCTAGATTCTATATTTTATTAAGCTCTATAATTTTTTTGGGTCCTATATTTTATTTAACTCTATATTTCTCTGGGCTTTATATTTTTTTGGGCCCAATATTTTTTGGTCTCCATACTTTTTTGGGCTTTATATTTTTCTGGGCCTTATATTTTCTTGGGCCCTATATTTTTTCGATTCTTATATATACTTGGGATCTATATTTTTTGAGGCCGAATATTTTTTTAATCTGTGAGCGCCCGAGTATGTACGGCCCTGAAACCGTACGATACTGGAAGATGCGCGCGCAAACACCCAAAAAGACCAAAGTGGTTGAACATGCAAGCGCGCGTATGTACATATACGCGCTTGCATGTGTAAGTACCACTGAGAGTACACGGCGGCTCTCTCTCTCTTCTACTAAGTTAGAAGAGTGGGAGAAAGACTGAAGAGAGCTGATGCAAGCAGTGCGAAGAGCTCGTGACTCTCGTCACTCTTGGATCAGCTCTCTCACGGGATAGTCATACTTTGCTTAAGGCAGCAACGGGCGATAGGCCAACGCATTGTCTTAAGCAAAGCAGACTTTACACGTGTTAACGTGCCTTATTGTAACTCGTACAATTATAATTTTGTATGTTTTTTAAATAAAGAGCTTATCCAAGCAAAACGATTCCTCTCTTATTAACCCAGTGTTGAGCCTTGAATGTTAAGGCATTTGGTCCTTAACAACAACGGGCTTTTCACTTAATACTCTTAAAAAATTACTAATAATTTTTCAATAAAAATGTCTGCTATAGCTAGGCAAGGTGTCCTAGCTATAAACGACTTTAACAAAACAACAAAGACACACAAAGAGTCTGCACAAGCTAGGCATGGCGCGCTAGCTTGTAACGACTCTATAATCATTAGACGACGTTAACTAAATTATAAAATAATTACTAAATAAATAATTAAAGTTTAAATAGAGTAAAATAGGAAGGAACGTTACAAATCTTATATTTTTTTGGGCCCAATATTTTTTCAAATTTATATTTTCTTCGGTTCTATAATTTTTTTAGGTCCTATATTTTATTTAGCTCTATATTTTTCTGGGCCTTATATTTTCTTGAGCCCTATATTTTTTTTGGGCCTCATATTTTCTTGGTCTCTACATTTTTTTGGGCCTAATATTTTTTTAGATCCTATATTTTATTTAGCTCTATATTTTTCTGGACCTTATATTTTTCGGGCCTTACTTATTTTTTAGTCCTATTCTCCTTGGGCCTTAAATTTTCTTGGGTTTTAATTTTTTTTGGCCCAATATTTTTTCGATTCTTATATTTTCTTGGGCTCTATATTTTTTTGGGCCCAATATTTTTTTCAATCTTATTTTTTTGGGCGCAAAATTTTTTTTATTATTATATTTTCTTGGTCTTTATATTTTTTGGGCCCAACATTTGTCTGATTTTTTTATTTTTTTAAGCCCAATATTTTTTTGATTCTCATTTCACTTGAGCTCTAAATTTTTTTGGGCCTAAAATTTTGTTAAATCTTATATTTTTTTGATTACGTATTCTTGGCTCTATATTTTTTTTAACCCAATATTTTTTCGAAACTTATATTTTTTGGGTCTAATACTTTTTTATTATATTTTCTTGGTCTCTATATTTTTCGTAGCCTAATGTTTTTTTGATTCTTATATTTACTTTGGCTCTATATTTTGAGCTCTAAATTCTGCCATAATAAACTATACTCAACTGAATTTTCAATAATGTTCATACGGCTTTCATGTCGTACAATTGGTAATGCTAGCCTGAAATCTCCTGATACAATTAGAGTTTCACCACCGAAGGATTGGTTTACATTGCATTAATCTTAAAAAAGAAGATCAACTGCTTCAAAAACAAATTTTGAAGTCATGGATATTTCATCCTAAATAATTATTTGTGTTCCCTTTAATTGTTTGCCTTCTGCAGAATTAGGCTTAACATTGCAAGTTGTACAATCTGTTATATGTAACGGTAGTTTAAATGTTGTACACACGGTTTTTCCATCGACTAATGAATTTGCTACTATACCTGTCCTAGCTACTCGTAAATAATGTATAGTATGATATTAAGAATAAGCTATCAAAACGTTAAGTAAATAACTTTTTCCACTTCCATCTGATCCATCTATAAAAATATATTTTTCTTTACTTTAGTTGTTTAAACTTTTTATAGTAGAGTCGAATATTTGCCTTTACTTATTATTTAAAAAATTTATTTTCATTTATAATTCATCAAGAATATTATTATTATGATTTAAAATTGTTTGATTATTATCTTCTTCTAAAAATGTGCTTATGTTAGGTAAATTAAAATCATTTAAAGGAAATCCATTGACTTGTAAATTATTTTTAATAACATTCAATGCAAGATTTTCACCTATATTTTTTTCGTATTTAGGATCGTATAACTTATCTTTATATTTTTCATATAAATCTCGTGCATTTATAGGATTATAAAAAATGCAAATAAAAGCAAATAATTCACAAAGAGCATAAAGGAATTATGTTGAAGATGCTTCTTTCAAACATCTATCCCATTCTTTATCTTCATTAATTAATTATTTTGCCTTAGCTGCCTCATAGAACAAATTGTACATCATCAACAGTACGCAAAGCTTCAAAAGATGTGGCTCCTTTAACATGTAATAGTAATAACCTAATAAAATAACGTTGTCTTTCGGACTTACTAACAAGGAGAGTACCCGACCTTCGGGAAACGGATTTGGCAAAAACTGCAGGATAAGATTTTTTGATGAAAAAAAATGAACCCGTGTTTTCTCTTTTCTTTGAATAGGCCCCATAGACGGAGATATAGACATTTTTTCGAAAATATAATGAAAAGGAGCTTTTATAAGATCTTGAATAACCAAACAACTAAGACTCTTACAAAAAGATGTATAAAAATTAAATAAAGTACAGATTAAATTCTCTAATTTAAGCTTTGTTGCATTAAAAAAGCTTGTGTGGTTCAAAAGTTACAGGCGATTAAAATATACTAATGAAATAGCGTAAAAAATTGATGATATGTTGCACGCTGAAAATATTAACAAATATGTAGTAATTTTTTATTAGGTCACAACTTTTGAACCACACAAGCTTTTTTAATGCAACAGAGCTTAAATCGAAGAATTTATTCTGTACTTTATTTTATTTTTATACATTTTTTTGTAAGAGTCTTAGTTGTTTGATTATTCAAGATCTTATAAAAGCTCCTTTTTATTATATTTTTGAAAAAATGCCTATATCTCCGTCTATGGGGCCTATTCAAGCAAAAAAAAAACACGGGTTCATTTTTTTCATTAAAAAATCATATCCCGCAGTTTCAGCCAAATCCGTTTCCCGGAGGTCGGGACTCTCCTAGTAAGTACATTCTACTAAGTAATGGCTTTCTTTTTTTTCTTTTATTCCACTTTTTCAGGATTTCATCAAATGTACACAAATTTGGTATCTCTGAATACAAGTAATTTCGTGCTCCAAAATATTCTCTATTCAATTCAAAATATGCTGTTAATGTTGTTCCCACATTTTTTTGCATGATCATTCCTTCTTTTCCTTCTTAAAAAAATACGTTTTGTTGATTTTCTTCATAAACACTTAGACGTTTAATAGTATGTGAAATATCATGTGAAAGATATTCTAATAACTTGTGCATTGCTTTAGGTGGACATAAATATCGTGTATTAATGTATTGTTGGAATTCGTCATATTCATATTCAACATTTTCACGATTGTTATTTTGAAAAGTGTCTTTATTTTCTGATTGAAAATTCACATTTACTTGATTATTTTAATGTATGCACAATCATGACCTTTATAACAATATTCAAATAAATATTTAATGCATTGTACAGTGAAACATACTTCTACGTTTATGTGCACATTAAATTTCAATAATAAGTAAGAATTATAAGAAACAACAAATCCATTATCTGCAACTCTTTTTGTAAATTTATTTTTGAAAATTATTTTGACGCCATCATTTTTACGTTTGTACAGTGGATATCCATTCGATTTAAATGTTGTTGTATTATTAAATTTTTTTGGAAAATTTTTAGTACATTGTTTCGTATTTTTATCCATACATGGACAATTCATATTTTGCATACCACAGGAACCGTGTATCATAAATTGTTTAACAATACTATATGATTTTGGATGAATATCTCTATTTGGGATTTCTGCACTTATTATTTTATCAACATTTTCGGGAATGTCAAATTTATCATTTTTATCTAAAAATAACAACATATGCATATGCGGTGATCCTTGTTTTTGAAACTCAATCACATAACTATAAGCAATATATTTTCCTAATATTTCCTTTTTTATTACTAAATTTTTGAATTCCTCTACTTTTTGATAAAATACTTTTGCTATAATATCTGGTCTATCTATTGCATTTTCATAAATTTTCAAATTTTTAGTTATTTCTTTCCAATGTGGGTCACAGGTCATAGTTACAAAAAGGTCAGGTTTACCATGATAACTTACAAGTGTTATTGAATTAATGTAATTTTGTTTTAAAAATCGTGGACTTGCTGTGAAGTTTGACGGTAATATTACCATTTTTCCAATTTTTGAAGAATCTAATTCTTTTTTGTTATGTAAATAGTCCATAACACCTTTGTAACAATCACTTCTTAATACGTTTTGGTATTTTGTATGAAATATAATCTGGAGGTTTCAACTTTTACAAACGCCTCAACAATGAACTGTTGAGATAATTTTCCCTAATTAGGAAATGGATGGAATTCATTTTTAACACTAAATCTATAATTATAAAATTTTAAATTTTAAATATTAGATTTTCCAAATTTACTTTTCATATTTGGCATCCATCTAAAACCACCATTAGGATGAATAAGCGGATATGTCATAGGATTGTCGGTACACTAATTGGTTTATCATACTTAGGGCAAATGACAATATCACGTTCCATAGAAGGAAGATCGTCTCCTCCAACATATACTATTGCGACTTCATAACAGGTAGGTAGATTATATCCATTTTTATCAAAATTATTATTGCGGACAATAGACATAGTGACAGTTCTTGGAGGACAATAGATTTTTGCACATTGTTGTAGTTCTTCTTTTACCTTATGCATCATTTTATAGGCTTTAGCATAAGGGTTAATGTCTCTTATCAAGATATCTAAATGTTTTGATAATGTTAAATTTATATTAAACTTATACCGTTCAATCGTTGCCATTTCATTATCTAAAATATATAATTGTCCATATTTACTTGCTTTATCTTTATTAGGATGTAACGCATATACATTATGGTAAATTTATCTACATATTCTAATAACTTTTGGTCTTTCACCCGGCAATGTATCAAAATTGGCACCAAAACTTGCGAATGCTAAAGCATTATTGTACAACCTAACATTGCGTCGAAAATCAATAATTTCTTTCGTTGATTTAGTTGCTAAAAACTTTAATTGTTCTGGGTAAGGAGGATTTTCTAACAATTCTACTTTACCTTTATGACAACAATTGAAAAAATCGTTACTTTTAGTATATTCGAAAGCGAAATGTTCCGCATCACAATTAACACATGAATTTGTCATGGAACCAATGTGATTTTCAGATATGAGATTTTCATCGAAATATATATTTGCTATACAACCAATCAGTTTTGAATTAATTTTTTCAGTTAGTAATTTTCATTTAATTTCTTTATTTTTTTTTCTACTTTGCCCTTCATTGTTTTATCAATAACTTTGTTCGATACAATAGTATGATTGTTATTATAGTTATTACTGTTGTAATTTTCATTATAATTATTTACTTCAATTTTGAATCGGTTTACACTTTATAAATAATGTCTTTAATTGATAAGAATCATTTATGTTTTCGCTTTTTTCCATCTATTGGTTTATTTATCGTAGTATCATTATTAACATGTTTATTGTCATCAATTTCTATTTGTTTACAGCTTGTACGTGATTCTTTTCATTGGTAACAATCATTTTTTACTTGTGTCTTCTTAATAATATCGATTTTTAATTTGTACCATTCTCTCATATTCATTGTATTGTTCACTAATAAGTTTTCTATAAGTCTCTTTTTTGCGTAACTTTTCTTTTTCATGCAGTTTTTTCAATTTATTAGTATCTCTATTTTTAATTGATTTTATTTTTCATATCTTAATATTTTCAATTTTTTAAATATTCATTTGGTTGTTCTTCTTTTATTTTCATGTAAGCTTTTTTCTTACGTGTAGCTTCATTTGTACGTATTTGTTCCATTTTATCAGTACTCATTTTTTCCTTGAATCTCAATTTTGTTATCTTGGTATTTTCTAATTTGCCTTAATAATTTTTCGGTTGTTTTTCTTCAATTTTTATATAAGCTTCTTTCTTACGTAAAGCCTCATTCGCACGTATTTGTTTTCATTTATCAGTACTTATTTTTTCCTTGAATTGCCATTTTGTTATCTTAGTATTTTCTAATTTCTGTTTATATTTATTTAGTTGTCTTTTTTTCATTTTTATATAAGCTTTTTTCTTACGTAAAGTTTCTTGAACACGTCTTAGTTCTAATTCATCATTACTTTTTTTCTTGCATTTTCATAAGAATGTCTTTTTCTGAAATTTTTTTATATTTATGTGATTGTTCTATTACCATTTTCCCATTAAGTCCTGTTACGAATAAAGCTTCTTTTTCATCTATTTCTACTGATTTTTTTTTTTCTTCATTTAATTTAATCTCAACAGTCCTAATTTTACTATCGTTATAATTTAAGTGGATATTATCGATTTCCATTATATCATTATCTGGTTTTAAAAAATTTGTATCTGAAATGTCATTGTCAAATTCCATCAAAATTGTTCGATGATTGGAATTCTTTTGTTTACGATACATTTTCATGATCTTTTTTTATTCTACCAATAAATGCATTTGTGAGCTTTTTTCTAATAATTTAAGCTCAACGATATCTAGATTTATTGGTATTTGATTTAGAAGTTGCTCATGAAAAAAATTCCTCCCTATCATGTCCGGTGGATAATCGTAATTAATTTTTGCATTATTATAATTTTGTAAAATTGGAAAAATTCTTATTTGTTGCATTTTCAAAATTCTTGATAAACGTAATCGCATTTGAAAAACATCTTATCTAAAACAACATGGACCTCAATTATAAAGTATTGCAACAGCAAAAGCAATTGCAAAAACGCCACAATCATAATTATATGTTTGTGATTGTACTGTTTCAAATACTAGGCTCAATTCTGATTTGTTTGAAAATAATCTGTTCATATAAATCTTATGCTCATCTTGTAGATATTTAAGATTTAAACTGTCATATATATGAATTACCTTATTATAATAATACATACAAGTCCGGTGATCTTTTTCTAAATTTCCGGAAAATAATAACTGTATGAATTCTCCATCAATCGGTACTAAACTTTTTTTTGTCTTAAAATTAGTGAAGTTGATTGCATGTTAAATGAGGTGCACTGGTTTGAAATATTATTAAATTCTAATATATGAATATCAGTTAACATGGATGCAATTCCACTATACAATCTCTGTCCTTTAACAATCAATTCATCTTTCTCAGTCAAAACCATTATTGAAAATTAAAATTCTTTTAAGAATTTTAATTTATTTTTAATGTACTTTTTTCAAAGATATTCACAAAAGAATTGCTTTTATATTAACTAATTTAATTTACTGCCTTTTTACTTTAAAAGCTGAAAAATAAAAGAAATTATTAAAAATGCTATGAATTAATTGTTATATGATAAAGAAATAATATTAAAATTTGTAAAAATAATATAACGATAAAAAATGGTTATTTTTGGCAATTATACATATATATATATATATATATATATATATATATATATATATATATATATATGGGATATTTCACACCAGCTGGAAGAGCAAAAAAATTAAAATCACTTAAACTCTGAGAATATATTCTGTTTGTTACCCAAAATGTGTAAAAAAATTTTCAAGTATTTAGATTTAAACGGTCAAGAGCCATAGATCCTTGAAATTTTTCAAAATTTTTGGAAAAGTCAAAACTTTATCTTTTTTTTCTGAGAATCGTGATGTTTTAGAGAGGAATTCATAAGAATATTTCTTGTTGTAAATGAAGAGCAGAGTCAGCATGATTTCTTACAGACCTGAATTTTGGAGTTTTCTATTGGTTCATATATGTATTACATGGTAATAAAAATTACACATTGTCCGCTACTCCAGAAATTGCTTTTCGCGGGCTTATTTTTTTTTATTTTACATGAACTTTAAAACAAATTTTTGATCATCTAAGTCAGAGCCATCAATAAGGTGTTATGACAGTTTAAAATATATATTTTCATGTATGATTTATTTTTCATTTTGAATATAAATACATATTTTAATGTATGATTTATTTTTCATTTTGAAAATAAATCATACATGAAATTATATATTTTAAACTAATATAAATAATCCTTGTCGATAGCTCTGACTTACATACTCAAAAATTTATTTTAATTTCATGTAAAATAGAAAAAAATAAGCCCGCGAAAAGCAATGTCTGAAGTGGCGAGCAATGAGTAATTTCAATTACCATGTAATACATATAAGAACCAATAGAAAACTTCAAAATTTAGGTCCATGAAAAATCATGTTAGCTCTGCTCTTCATTCACAACAAGAAGTATTCTTATGAATTCATTTCTAAAACATCAGAATTTTCAAAAAAAGGAAATCATAAAGTTTGGACTTCTCCAAAAATTTTGAAAAATTTGCAAATTTCAAGGATCTATGGCTCTTGACCGTTTAAATCTAAATTCTTGAAAATTTTTTTACACATTTTGGGTAAGAAACAGAGTATATTCCTAGAGTTTATATATATATATATATATATGCAACATTATTGCTTTTTTTTATAGGAAATTTACTGTAGAATAAGCTCCAACAAGTTTTTTTACCTTATCTCATTTAGTTTCGTTTTTATGAAGAAATTAGAAGGATACACTTATTTTTTTTGTTAATTTTTCTATTTTGAGAATTTTCTTAAATTTTTAGCCAATTTTACTATAACACTAATAGAACTTATTTTTTTATTACTTAATTCAATAATTCATAAATCATAAATTAATTTCCAAAAAGTTTTTATTAAGAGATTTAATTTTGTTTTTATTTATTAAGTATATAATAATATAATTTTTACAAATTTAAAAAATTTTAAGAATTAATTTAAATTAAATTTTTAAAATTTTTATTGATTTTTTTTAGGTTTAATTGAAAAAATAGTACATTATTGACCAAGGATGCATATTGATCATTCTCGGTGAGTGCGAACTTTTGGGGCCGAGCGTAGCGAGGCCTCGAAAGTTGCACGAGCTAGGATGATCAATATGCATTTATGGTCTAATATACTATTTTTTTGTCCCGAGGCCAAAACATTTAAAGTTTTTCCGTAGGACGCAAAATGGTCATTTTGCGGCCTAGGGCAAAAAAAAATTTTTTTTTTAATTTTAACAAAATATTCATCTTGATTCAAGTTCTAAAGTTTTACATCCATATTTTATTCCGTTTTGATTTTGTAAAGAAACGAGTGGCACATAGTTATTCATATAATTTTTTATCAATTTGAATTTCGCGCGTTCGCGCTTTTGGCTCGTATTATTTCGCTACATGACAGTCAGTCTCAGCTGATTGTATGGTCAGTTTGCAGTAAGTTTGTTCATTTAAAATGCATTTAAAAGATCATTTGTAGGTTTTGTGGTTTAATTTATGTAAAATTATTAATTTTTGATAAATTAGACGTTCGCAAGTTATTTCATATTTTTTTATGTGCGCCTGAAATTCTACGTTTATCTAAATAGAAAGTGTATTTAAAGTGTAAAAAGCTTGATTGACATTAAGAATACAAACCTCAAAAATGTCAAATAATGAAAGAGATACAAGAGGCAGATTTCATAACCAACATCAAGATAGAAAATGATCTACAGGAAGATCTAAAAAGAGGTCAAAGAAATTTCTTAGTAAAAGTGAAAAAAATTCCTCTGAAGCTAGGAGAAGTAGACTTTACTTCTTTTTCTAAACTAAAAAGAATAGAATTTTTAAGTTCCAGGGCAAATGATAGAAATGTTGATACCAACGTTCTATCTTCTATGTTAGAAAAATTGTGTTGCAGTGTGTGCCATCATAAGATGAAATTTATTGAAACCTCTTTTGGAGGATAAGGATTCAAAATTAATATGATTTGTCATTTTTGTGATGAATAAGCAAATGTAAACTCTAACAAGAGAGAAAGTGCTATGGACAATACGTATAAAGTTAACAGATATAATGTTCTTGCTGTTCGTGTCCTTGGCCATGGACTTGCAAGTTTGTCTTGTTTTTGTAGTTTAATAGATTTATCAAAGCCAGCTGCCCAGTCAGCGTTCAGTGCTATAAATAGTTAAATAAAAAAGCATACGAACAAGTGGCAAAAGGTTCTACATCTAAAGCTGTTAAAAAATAACTTGAATCGACTTCCCCAAATAGTGCTGATCTTGATATAACTTACTCAAGAAGTTGGAGAAATTGAACATCGAACTTGGAAATGTATCTGTTAAGTGGGTCAGGACTTTGAATGATAGAAGATAATTCAATGTAGAGTGATCAAGTTAGTCTCATTCGAAAGAAGCACATACTCTGAAAAGAAAAGTACGAATAGGTGTAATGGATTTCTATACACCGGGTGCATATTAAATTCATGTAAGTGTATATTTCTAATTATTATTACATAATTGGATATAAATTCTATTTATAAATTTTAATTTTAATTAAAATATAAATTCTAAATCTAAATTTTATTTCTTAATTTTGAATTCGAATTATAAAATAAAATGTAAAATGATTACTCCATATTAAATATTATTTCTTAGTTTCCAGCTGATTCAAGGTTAGTACGAGTAATTCTAACAACCCTTAGAGTAACAAATAACTATGTATTTGTTGATTCATACAACAAATACATAGTTTCATTGGTGAATAAGGTCGAGTACTGACAAAATATCTTATAATACGAAAGATTATTATTATTAATCATTTTAATAACTTATATCTTTTTGCATTTCAGCTTTATCTAGTCGATAACAAGGTTCTCTTGTCTGGTATCTCTTTTTTATATTGTTTGCTAATATAAATAAGAAATACCAGGAAAGAATCATTTTATGAAAGATAAGTATAGTATTGATAATTTTAAGATATAATAATTAAAAACTTTAAAGCTATTTTTCTCAAATATTGAATTTTTTAAATTTTAGGTGCTGCCCTGTAAGATTTGAGCTGAACCGCTGGATGGATTTGACTTTTCCAAACTGATTTAACTTTAGTATTAGCATCATTCTCGCGTGAATGGAGGGTTTTAAAATCAAATGACTAGAAATTGTTAAAAAATCTAAAAATAAGGTAAAAAAATTAAAATTTATTTAATAAATTAATTTTTTTTGTTTAAAAGTAAAAAATTTTTTATGTTTCAGGAATTTTCTTATTCACGCGAGAATGATGCAAGTACTGAAGTTAAATCAGTTTGGAAAAGTCAGATCCATCCAGCGGTTCAGCTCAAATCTTACGGGGGAGCCATTATAAGAACAAGAATTCATCGAATGATTATGGGACTACAGCTAAAGCAAAATGAGCTTATAAAAGCTTAAAATGAAGCTATTTTAGTCTACTTTTAAATATAATTTTCTTTTACAATAAAAAAATTAAATCTAATTAATACATATCTTTTTTAGTAGCAGGGGGAAAAGGTGTTTTATGCCCTTAAGGGGAGACACAAGTAAAACACACAAAAAATGAGGTTTTTTAGTTTTAACTTTTGATCCGTAGCACCTACAATGTTATCCATGCGTAATGTTGTTCAAAATCATCTAAAGAATCTATAAAAAAATTTTTAGCTCGAAATATTAAAAACTGTGGGACTAGTTCCATTTTAACGCTTCCTCACTTATCACTGAATCGAGCAGTCGTTAAAATGGAACTAGTCCCACAGTTTTTAATATTTCGAGCTAAAAATTTTTTTATAGATTCTTTAGATGATTTTGAACAACATTACACATGGATAACATTGTAGGTGCTACGGATCAAAAGTTAAAACTAAAAAACCTCATTTTTTGTATGTTTTACTTGTGTCTCCCCTTAATCATTAAAAAAAAGTTTGTTGTAAAAAGAACTAGAATGAAAATTATTTTGAATCATTACTAATAATTGTATTCTTCAATTTGTTTACAGTTATTTGTGGATATTTGCAGTATCTACATTTGAAAAATGTATAAATGATAATAAACAATTATTATTTATCTCCAGTCTAACGCTTTTTTATCAAGAGGCGCGGCAGCGCCTCGACGGCGAGTTAAGGTACGAATACGAATACGTCGAGGCGCTCCTCTTATACTTTAAAATAAAGTTTCAAAAATTTCAAAATCGAATCCCATAAAAAAACATCGATATATACACAAAAATACAATTAATAATATTTAAAGATTCTCATTATCTTTAATTTAAAAAAAAACTGATTACAATCGGTTCACCCAATCACGAGAAAATGCAGTTTGAAATTTCGAAATGTCGTATTCTCGTTATTTTTTTCTTCTTTATCGTTTTCAGCCAGCATAAACTGCGCAACCGGAAATGCGCAGTATCAACAAATATAGATGCTTTATAATATATTTTAATGTTTATGGTATATGCACATTGATACATATGTTATGTATATATATATATATATATATATATATATATATATATATACATGGTCCGTTTCGTTTTAACTTGCACCCGTAGACCCGTATATTTTTTGGTTTATATATATGTATATACATACATACATACATACATGCGACATTTCATGTCGGCTAGCAGGTACTCATAGGTACAGATTTTCTATATATGTGGTACATTTCATGTCTATTTGCATGCATGCACACAGCCTTTAATTAACATGGGATTTTGCACGTCAATTGGAACGCACGCACATACAGGTTTATATATATCAGACATTTCATGCCAATGCGCACGAACATACACAGGATTATATATATATATATATATATATATATATATATATATATATAGGACATTTCATGTCAACTTGTACGTACTCATAATCACAGGCTTTTTTATATATGTGGGACATTTCATGTCGATTCGCATACATGTACATGCACGTAAATATACATAGGATTTTTCACGTCAATTCGAACGCTCACAAACAGGTTTATATACATATATATGGGAAATTTCATATCAATTCGCATGCATGCACACACACGTTAATAAACATGGAATTTTCCATGTCAATTCAAACGTACGCATAGACACAGGTTTATATATATGGGACATTTCATATCAATTCGCATGCATGCACACACGTTAATATACATAGGATTTTTCACGTCAATTGAAACCCACGCCCATACAGGTTTATATGGGATATTTCATGACAACTCTAACACACCTATCCGAGTGCCCTTAGGTTTACATATATGTGACGTATCATGTCATCACGCACGCACCGGTTCTCATACATTCGACATTTCTTGTCAACTCGAACGCGCGAACACATCTAAACATGTACTTGAGATTTGTATTTATATATATGGGACCGTTTTGTCAATTCGCATGCACGCACACACATGAGCTCATGAATATATATATATATATATATATATATATATATATATATATATATATATATATTCGTACATATACGTGTGTGTATATCTGTGTACATATATACATGAGATATTTAATTTTAAATCACACGTGCGCGCACATGCACAGGTTTATACATACGGGACGTTTCATGTCAATTAACATGCATGACACACGTACTTGAGTTTATATATATTTTTCCTTATATATATATATATATATATATATATATATATATATATATATATATATATATGGGACTGTTCCTGTCAAGGCGCATGCCCGCACCCACATGGGCTTATGAATATATGTATATCCATATACATGGAATATTTTATGTCAATTCACATGCGCGCCCACACACACACACACTTATATATATATATATATATATATATATATATATATATATATATATATATATATATATTTATACGTATATATACGTGTGTGTATATCTGTGTACACATATACATGGGATATTCGATGTTAATTCACAAGCGCGCGCACACACGCAGATTTATATATACGGGACGTTTCATGTCAATTAACACGCATGACACACGTACTTGAGTTTATATATATTTTTCTTTATATATATATGGGACTGTTCCTGTCATAGTGCATGCACGCACTCACATGGGCTTATGAATATATGTATATACATAAACATGGGATATTTTATGTCAATTCACATGCACGCACACCCACATACACACAGGTAAATATATATATATATATATATCTATTGGCCGTTTTATGACAATTTTTCCCATGTATATTAATATTTATTAAGAAAGTTTGCAAATCAATCAAGCAATCGTCGAATACTTCTGTATTCAATTCATTCTTTTTAAAATAATATTAAATTCATAAAAATATCATTACACTATCTTTTAATTTTTGAACGTAATAAAATTTCTTCAAAGCTTTTGAATATTATGTCTGTTATTTTTTGTTTTAAGTCATTATTCAAACTTATAAATACTATTTTATTATGTTATTATTACTTTTAAAAAAGTATATTTTAGGCGAGTTTGGTTATTAAACAGTATAGTATTCTTTAGAACATTTTTTCTGAATACTTCTTTTTTTTTTACTACATACATCATTTTTTTTTTTTTAATTTCAGTTCTGGAGAGTACTGAAACGAATTGAGTAATTATTATTAAGTTTATACCTTTTACTAGATTTATCTATAGTTTTTGCTTGAGAAAGTTTTGAAATCAATCAAGCAATCGTCGAGTACTTCTGTATTCAATTCATTCTTTTTAATAATATAGAATTCATGAAATATTTACAGTTTCGGCTAAAGAAAGTTTTGAAATCAATGAAGCAATCGTCGAGTACTTCTGTATTAAATTCTTACTTTTTAATAATATAAAATCCATAAAATGTTCAATTTATATTTTCTTTAATAGACGAATATTTGGAAAAACTTTGCCAAATAATTTTTGAAAAAAGGGATTGTTGAGATGAAGATAGCGATGATAGTACACATCAAATATGAAAAAAAAAATGATATATCAAATTAACTTATTATTTCATTTATGAGTGAATATTACTGCAACTTTCACATCAATTAAACATTGATGAACTATACTTGATCTTAATGATATCTATTTTATTTTATTCCTGATGAAAGATTTACTTAATAAACAATTTCCGAAACGATTAACTTCAAAGTTTCGGAATAATTTTTTATTCAATATCTACGGTTGAAGACCAAAATTGTGCAATTTTATTTCTCAAAACTTGGCAGAAGAGCCATTAACTTCTAACAACTTATATTTGAGAATTTGCTGCCATCAACTTCAAAATTATTTATGCCTTTTTAAAACTTTCAGGGAAGATACCCATTTTAATTGTAATACTTTTAATAAAATAAAATTATGCATTCTCTATCTCATCACACTATCTTTTTATTTTCAAGTGCTGTAAAATATATTAAATTTTACTAAATATCTACAAAATAACTTGCCAGGCCCGTGGTTTAATATTTTGTTGGTGAAATGCTCAATGTATGTGAGTACTGCTTTACAATTGAATTGTTAGCTAATTCAAGTGTGTTAAATAATAAGTAAAAATATGAATCTATAAACCAATTGTGTACATGTACAATTTTTATGTGTCACAATATATTGTCAATGTAAAGGAGTAAAAAAATTTAGTCTTATAGAATATGCTTTTCCAATTTTCTATGTTCTAACTTTTTTAAATAAAAGAGGATAAATACTAACTTGTATATAGTAAAGCTCAAACGTTAAGAATCAATCCGTACTCATTATTATGTAATGGTTAACATGATCTACTAATTTTTGTATTATATATATATATAATATAATATATAATAATTAATTAATATAATATATATTTATATAGTTTCATATATATATATATATATATATATATATATATATATCTGTGTATATACATATATATACCTTTCAATGATTATTTACATCTGATGAATAGTAGTTTTCTATATTTAAAGAATATTATTAAGAACATTAACATTCTGCTCAAAATATTGTACAATATATTCTTACATCACGGTGTGTGTGATGGGCCTGGCAAGTTATTTTGTAGATATTTAGTAAAATTTAATATATTTTACTGCACTTGAAAATAAAAAGATAGTGTGATGAGATAGAGAATGCATAATTTTATTTTATTAAAAGTATTACAATTAAAATGCGTATCTCCCCTGAAAGTTTCAAAAAGGCATAAATAATTTTGAAGTTGATGGCAGCAAATTCTCAAATATAAGTTGTTAGAAGCTAATGGCTCTTCTGACGAGTTTTGAGAAATAAAATTGCACAATTTTGGTCTTCAACCGTAGCATATTAAGAGGCCGCTGTATCTCTGTCCTTTTCTAATAAAAAAATTGACTTTTTTCCCAAAATTAGCAACAAGATGCAAAAATAAAGAGATGGTTTCGATGTGTTTAATAAAATGTAATATTTTCTTTAAATAGCATAAATTAATTTTACTGCTTCGTTTTTAAGAAAAGTTGGAAGAACTTAAAAAATTAGAAATTAGTGTCAAATAATGGGATTTTCAAGTTATTCCAACTTTTCTTGAAAATAAAGCGGTGGAATTAAATTATTCTTATCAGAGAAAATATTGCTTTCTATTACACGAATCAAAACCATCTCTTTATTTTTGCCTGAAGCTATTAGTTTTTATAAAAAATAAATTTTTAATAGATTCGGTAAAACAGGTAACTGTGTCGGTATACGGCTGACTCTTAAGAGCAGGCCGGATTCGCTGTCCTTGTCTAATTGGCATTTTTGTTATTTACTCAAGTACTAATCAGTGTATCTGCAAATTGAAGGTTAAGCGCAATAGATATTATTATTACAAATATTTATGCACAAGAAAAAAAAAATCTATCGCTTTGTTTTTGAGAAAAGTAAGGAACGCGAAAATATTATAAACATAATCTTTTACTTCGGCGTTCCTTACTTTTCTCGAAAACAAATCGGTAGATTTTTTTTTTTTTTTGTGCATAGATGTTCATAATAATAATATCTATTGCGCTCAACCTTTATTTTAAAGATACACCGATTAATACTTGAGTAAATAACAAACAACTCAATTGTTACTCGGTCGGTATCAGGTTCTACTCCGGCCTGCTGTTAAATAGAAAATTATTCCGAAACTTTGAAGTTAATCGTTTCGGAAATTGTTTATTTAGTAAATCTTTCATCAGGAATAAAATAAAATAGATATCATTAAGATCAAGTATAGTTCATCAATGTTTAAGTAGTAACATTCACTCATAAATGAAATAATAAGTTAATGTGATATATCATTTTTTTTTTCATATTTGATGTGTACTATCATCGCTATCTTCATCTCAATAATCCCTTTTTTCAAAAATTATTTGGCAAAGTTTTTCCAAATATTCGTCTATTAAAGAAAATATAAATTGAACATTTTATGGATTTTATATTATTAAAAAGTAAGAATTGAATACAGAAGTACTCGACGATTGCTTCATTGATTTCAAAACTTTCTTTAGCCAAAACTGTAAATATTTCATGAATTCTATATTATTAAAAAGAATGAATTGAATACAGAAGTACTCGACGATTGCTTGATTGATTTCAAAACTTTCTCAAGCAAAAACTATAGATGAATCTAGTAAAAGGTATAAACTTAATAATAATTACTCAATTCGTTTCAGTACTCTCCAGAACTGAAATTAAAAAAAAAATGATGTATGTAGTAAAAAAAAAAGAAATATTTAGAAAAAATGTTCTAAAGAATACTATACTGTTTAATAACTAAACTTGCCTAAAATATACTTTTTTAAAAGTAATAATAACATAATAAAATAGTATTCATAAGTTTGAATAATGACTTAAAACAAAAAATAACAGATATAATATTCAAAAGCTTTGAAGAAATTTTATTACATTCAAAAATTGAAAGATAGTGTAATGATATTTTTTGTTATTTACAGTTTTAATTATATTCTCATAATCATTCGTTTGTTCACAATATTATTCTGCCGTGTTGAGTAAAAACTTACATAAGTGTAAAATAAATAAAAGTGATAAAGTGAAATAATACCAATTTTTTCCGATCTAATTTTTAATTTTTCAATACGTCATCTTTATTACCTCATTTTTAGCGAAAAATTTGAAACAACTTTTTTTTATTCATTTAATGGGCTATTTTTTTAAAAAATATCTTACTATAAAATAATATATATATATATATATATATATATATATATATATATATATATATATATATCTATATATATATTTTATATGATTTACGTTATATTTATCAACCGTTAAAAATTGTTATACAATTTAATGGGTTTTACGTTGATAGGTATTAATTATATTGAAGTTTCTCACTCTTAACGTCGCTCGGTTGAATTTTCTTTTATTATATTATTATGTACAAATGACTAACTTTAAGTAAATGAGAAATAATTAATTTGAGTTTATTTTGAGTACTAAATAGAATTGAAACCAATTTGATTAAACATAATATAAAAATATATGTACACATGTGCTCAAAGTAACAAAGCGTATAATTTTTTCTATCAAGTGACTATTTCTTACTCCATTTCCATAAAAAAAACAAAGATAATACGATATTTGATATGAATAAACTGAGAACTGGGAACTGAGTAACAACTATAATTTCCAGACCTTAATATATGACCATAAATTCGAATTATGAAATTAATTTTTACGTGAAACGTGCTTAAAAAAATTTTGTGTTTATTTCTAATAAAAATATCTTCACAAATGTATTTTATATATGGCTGATTCCATTTCAAATCGAACAGTCAGTATACACTCAAGTCACCAATTACTGCGCTAATGGAGTATGTTATTCTACCCTAAAAATAAGGGTATACGTATTTTTTTATTTTGCTGAAATATCAAAATTGCATCAGATATGCACTTTTGAAAATTGCATACAAAAACTAAATGTTAAAACTGAAAATGTTGAGAATAACTTTAGAGAGCTATCGTTTTACCAATTTCCAATGAATTTTGATAAACCTTTTTTTATTTTATTTCGTTTTGAGCCCTCTTCAACTCCGTGCAAGAAATTTAAAAAAAAAACTAAAAAATGACTGAGATATATGCATTTTACCAAAAAATGCACTTTTTATGCACATGCATTTTTCTCGAAAAGGCCATTTTTTTTTGCTGAAATTTTTTTTGCTGATAGAGGACCAAAATACCTATCTAACAGTACTTGTTTGATCCCGGGTTTTTTGGTTTCGAGCGAGAAAAAAATTCACAAATTTTGTTGGTGAAAAATGCTTGTATATACGTTCGGAAGTCTTAAGCAGTCGACATTTAAATATTATCCTTCGTTTAGCATTATCCAGGAACAACGACGTGGACGTAGAAGGATTCTGTTCCCTTCGGAGTGCTTTTTTAGAGTGAGTTACCCTTGCCTCTCACTGTTGGGATGCGTCAAAAAAATAATTATAGATAATTATTTTTTTTTATTTTTGCGCATATTATTTTTAGTTTTAAATGTAGTCTCACGACGCTTGGCTTTTTTTTCTTGTTTTTCACTTCATTTAGTGCATGTATAGCTGTCCTGCCAATAAATATATGTGATTTAATTCCCCAAGTTTTTTTAACCACATATGACTTTTTGAATTCCATTATATTTAGAAACCCCACTCCATTCAATATTTTTCTTTTTTCTAAATCTTTCAATCTCATTTATTGGTAGTAAAATGATTTTTATTGCATTGGTGTAACTTTGAACCCAATTTATAAAATCGTCAGCATTTTGTATCGATTCTTCATGAACTCTTTTGAAGTTATGTGAAGTAGCATAATGCTTTAGAAGCCCACCTATTCCATCAACGGCTCCTTTCCCATGACCAGTCGCAGAAAATATCCATTTCATTTCATAAAACCAATGTTTGAATTCATGTAGTTGAAAACGATTTTTAAATTGGCTTGGAGCTCCATCTGATATGATAGTGACTTTAGTAACTAAATAATTCTTTTTCATAAGATCGATAATTTTATTTATTGCTAGCAGTGCATATGCAGTATCATGCTTTTTGTCGTCACTAACTATCGCAAAACTTTGTGTTATCTCTCCTTGGTAACAGACTGCAGTAAAAATAGAAATTTGGTTATTTACCCAATGATTTCCTTGAACCGCTTTATTATTTATTACAGACCAATTTTCTGCAAAGTCAACGTGGATGATTAACTTAGTAGGATCAGCTTTACCTTCTTCTTTTTCTTTTTTTATAGCTTCACGTTGAATATTTTTTATGTATATATGAGTACTTGCTTTCAATGCGCAGATTGAAAGTTTTTCTTTAAAAACTGTTAAGCTTATTGTTTGTTTAATAAGATTACCATTATCCCACAAAGCAAACGTAATTTCATCTTCACAATTTTGTTTCAGTTTTAACAATTCTAATGTGATACCCGCACCACCGGGACAATCTTTGCATTCTTGCAAGAAACATGAATCAGATGGTTCAGAACACAACATTCTGTTAGTTATTTCTGAACGAATTGAATCTAATTCGGAATTCTTATCGCCTCTAAAACGAATCAAACTTGTAAGAAACAGTTCAAAATTTTCGCAATGTACACAAAGACAAGCTTCCTTCACAGGGCTAGTTAAGACGAAACTTGGTCTTAGACTATAGAATTTCGATTTTCCTATTTGTAAGTTTGGATTTTCTTTTCTTAATTGACTATATGTTTCTTTTAAGCTTCGAGTAAGAAACCGTTTGACTTTTTTAGTTTTTGTGTTATTAATTTTAACAGTTACGACATCAGATTTATTTGGACTTTGTCTACTACAATTAAAATCATCATTTAAAAAATATTCCATAACGATATTTTTTGTGCTTTCATCAATAGGATGACCAGTATATAAATCTGGCTCCGAATAAACTCCTTTATTTTTCACGAGATTTCTTGATTTATTTATCATATACTCGCTTATATTCGGGAATAGTGAGCAAACTTTTATTTTGCTTAATTTTGAAGGTAGTAGAGTTAGAAGTTTTATTTTCTCCGAAATAGAAGAGCATTTTTCTAAAGCCAATTTAAAATTTTCTAAAAATTCATTCCAATAGTTTTCAGTGGAATTTTCGTCCGATTCTATTGATTCAACTGAAATGCCATACGCATCTTCTAATTTACTTCCAACAGTAGCAGAAAAAGCTGAAATTAAGGATTTTTTCTTTTTAGATACGTAATTTCCTCTAAAATTTTCAGGTATTGCAGTTTTTCTTTTTAGGGGTGAGATGCATTCAGGTAAAACTGGATTAATACTCTCGTTTAATTCCTCTATTCGTTCGGGTGTCTTCGGAATAAAATCATCATCTCTTCCGCTAAAAAGTTCAGTGATTTCATTTTCAGATATAGACTCAAGATCACTTAAAATCATTTTTGATATGCGTTTATGGCAATTTTTACATACATTAGTAGATGGCAATATATTTAAATCTGGATGAAGCTGTGCCAAATTAATGGCTAAATCTTCCAACGGTCTAAAACGTGAATTACTGCTCATATAAACTACCATTTTATGCATTTGAAAAAAATCGGGACATGAAATTCTTTTAGAAGAGTAAATTTCGGACATTGTTATTTCACAATTTTGTTGAATTTTTCACAAGCCCGAGAAGCACCTTTCAAAGCAGCCGTGAAAATGACTAGCTTCTATATAACAGTTCTAATATGCTGTTTTGGTTACGCGATGTATTTGTCCGCGAGTTAGCCTCCTATTGTTTGTACATCGAAACGTACATAATATAGATATACACGAATAGAATTATTTTTTTTCATGTTTAAATATTTATTTTTATATTACGAATTTACACATATATATATATATATATATCACTATTGATGCTATATACATGCATACAAATGTAAACAAATGATGAGCCAAGCATACGACAGTGTTTGAATGCAGACTGCTTAAGACTTCCGAACGTATATACAAGCATTTTTCACCAACAAAATTTGTGAATTTTTTTCTCGCTCCAAACCAAAAACCGGGATCAAACAAGTACTGTTAGATAGGTATTTTGGTCCTCTATCAGCAAAAAAAATTTCAGCAAAAAAAAATGGCCTTTTCGAGAAAAATGCATGTGCATAAAAAGTGCATTTTTTGGTAAAATGCATATATCTCAGTCATTTTTTAGTTTTTTTTTTAAATTTCTTGCACGGAGTTGAAGAGGGCTCAAAACGAAATAAAATAAAAAAAGGTTTATCAAAATTCATTGGAAATTGGTAAAACGATAGCTCTCTAAAGTTATTCTCAACATTTTCAGTTTTAACATTTAGTTTTTGTATGCAATTTTCAAAAGTGCATATCTGATGCAATTTTGATATTTCAGCAAAATAAAAAAATACGTATACCCTTATTTTTAGGGTAGAATAACATACTCCATTAGCGCAGTAATTGGTGACTTGAGTGTATACTGACTGTTCGATTTGAAATGGAATCAGCCATACATGAAATACGAAATTTGAATAGAAAAACCATAAGATTAAAATACACATTTTTGGTTGATTTTAAATTTGAATTTTTCAGAATAATAAAATAACTATTAGCAATTACTTAACAATCCTTTTTGCATCTAATATAAAATTTAAATGAGATACAAATATTACAAAGCGTATGTATCACAAGTAAGGTTTGCATATCATAAATATTATAATTTTCAGAAAATTCCTGATTTATATTATTAATTTAAAAAATTAAAGATTTTTTCATTGATGACAAGTTACTTTTTAAATATAGTTAAAATAATACTGTAAATGTCAACTGTAAATAACATTTTTATTAAAATAAATTTCAACGCTATAATTATTAAAATAAACATTTTTATTTAACTACAATCTGTTGTAGTAATTATTTTTTTAATATATATATATATATATATATATATGTATATTAAAAAAAAAATAATTTCATTTGATGAACAGTTATATAAATATTATATACGTATAATTGTATAGCTCAATTTATTAAATTAAAATTTTATTCAGTTATCATTTAGAGAATAAAGTATTTAAATTAGTTTTCATGAAAATATATTATTGAAAAAGTTACTTGTTAAAAATTTTTTATAAATAACATACATTTAACCTTAATAACATTTTTATTTGTACACGCATTTGTATTTAAATGAATTGTCATGTATATAAAAATTTTTAACAATTAGATGTATTAAAATTACATTTTAATATATTAAAATTATATTTACCTTAATTACATTTTCATTTGTACACATCTTTGTATTTGAATAAATTGTCATTTATATAAAAATTGTTAACAATTAAATTTATTAAAATTCATTTTATTATAACAATAATAATTTAATAAGAAAAACATATTAATTTTTAAAATATATTAAATTACCTCGTTTGAAAAATTATCATTACATGATATAAAAATATTTTTTTCAATGTCGTTTTAAGGTGACTTCGGATTTTAGGTTAGGTTTTATTTTTGAGTTTACAAATTACTCTTTCAATATGTAAAATTTTTCAGATTTTTTAATTTTCCACCATTCTACGGATTATAATAAATGGTGGAAAATTAAAAAATTCAAAAAATTTTAGAAACTGGAAGAGTAATTTGTAAACTACAAAATGAAATCCAACCGAACTTCCGTAGTCGCCTTAACATAAATTTTATGAAATACAATTTTAAAAAGTTATTTATTGAATATTAATTTTTTTTAATAGTCAATTATAAAGATAGGAAAATATATGAAGTATGAATAATTTTTTCTGATTATGTCTATTATTATGAATTTATATTTATAAACTGTCTAGATAGAAGTAAATTTCCCATAAAAAAGTAAACATTTCAAAAGAAAATTCACTCATTATTTGCGAAACACTTATTATAAATGTGGAAATAAATAATATTCTGGTAATATCACTCTAAAATTTGTATTAAATATGATCATTGAAAGTATAATTATTTCATTATGTTGAATTTGTTGTCAAAGTTTGATTATATTTCACTACAAGAAGATATAAATATTAACTATCATTTTTAACTGTCCTTCCATTCAATTGCTGAATTTCCATAAAAGGAATGTACTAACTTGTAGTATGTACCATGATGATTATTTATTTAAATTTTCAAATTATTCTAATTATTAGTTTTCAAGATATTTAAATTCCTGATTCCAAATAAAAAATTTTTAGTAAATATTATTAGAACCCCTTCTTACTCCATCTGTAAGTAGTTAAACACGTTTTATTTTCCACTCTTGTTATTTTTATTCTGGCACTGCATTTCTGTGCCCTAGGGTGTTTTTCTTACAGATTCTTGCACGCTCAATTTGCAAGGCACCGTTCCAGCTATAAATCATCGGTTTTATTAGCAGTCCCTGCATTTTATCTTGTAATTTACTTTAAGAAGCTGAACTTTGGAGGTTAGAACTATTTCATTTTTGAGGTTAGTCGGGAGGTAAATTTGATCTGCAGACAGAGATGCTGGTGGCTAATTTTTCAATCTACCCTCCGACCAATACGATAGAAATCTACCTTACCCTATAAGTAGGTTAGTTTTAGTTGTTGTAGTGTACACAAGAGGTCAGAGTTATGGACAGTTGTGCGATCTTTAAGCTATCCACTAACGGTAAATGGGGCATGGCAAAGCTCCATTTGTGTTCCACGTGCCAGCTGCGCTGTCATGCGAAATGCATGACTCGTTCAAAAATGGAAAATGGCACAAAATCTAAATGTAAAAGGCGCATGGAAAAAATAAAAAATGATTGAAGGTGTCTGCCGGTGGAAGCATCAAGGTCAATGGAGTTTCACAGACCGTACGCAAAGCTGTTCCCAATCAGCCCATCAGTGCCTCTACACTATCAAGAACTGACTCAAAAGTGACACCTGTCAACACCTCTCTGAAGCAGCCTTAAAAAGTAAAAACTTCTTTGCCATCGCAAACTTTGACCAACAACAGCGGTGCCACGGCGGATGGAGGGAGAAGTAGAATAAGTATACATTTATCTGATAAGCAATTGGAAGGTGGCACTGCGCACGCTGCCCCGAATAATAATAATAATAATAGTAATAATTTTAAGAAAAATAATTTTGATGTAGGTCGAAGTGACTTAGATTCTCCCTCATTGGAGGCAGCTGTATCTGCTCTAGATGACACACTATCTGGCAGGCTTGACACAATATCTAATTCTTTTGATCGACTTTTGGCTTTTGAGAGACAGTTTAAAAATTTTGACAAAGGCCTACGGGATATTGTGTCCACAATTGAAACACAAAATGAATTTATTAAAAAATTAAAAAGTTAGCAGATGCAGCTGTTAGAGGAAAATCGCAAACTTAGAGAAATAATAGTCACTTTGGAAAGGAATTGCTTGTCCACTCTAAACAATAAAATTGAAACGTACAATAAAACAATTAGTAGTAAATTTGATAATATTCAAACTTTCCTCAACGAGTTTTACGGAGTGGACAAGGGTTTCTTCGACCTTACAACCAGGGTAGCTGGCGTGGCGCAGGCCGTCGCGGATCTCACGGGAATGAATGAGTATACATTGCACACATCTAAATTTATAGAATATACACAAACACCACACACTCATGCTGTAATTAGTGTTGAGGCACCTCGTCAAGTTGAGACGGAGTGTGGCTCTACGGGTGGTGCATTGGTGATCTCTGGCGAGTTTGACTGTTCAGCAGTTAATGTTAAGCCAGATGATTACGCCTGTGCCGTTCTTGGTATCATTCTTCCGATAATCGAACGTACAGATGTAATTTCATTTAAGAAAATCGCTAAACATGATGATGTAAACGGGGTGTCTACAGATCGTGGGATCAGTGGCGGCCCGAGGGGTCCGTTCTCATTGCTGGTTAGACTTTCTGAGGAGGACCTGATGCAGAGGGTGTTTGAAGCTAGACGACAGTTTGCAGGTTTTTAGACAGCGAATCTTAATCCCTCCCTCCTTGGCAGTCTTCCAGCCATCAAATGCCACGGCTTGATATTTATTAATGAATTTTTGCCTAAAGAAAAATATGTTAATTTTGAAAAATTAAAAAAGTATTCCAAAGAAAAAGGCTTTCAATTTGTTTGGCACATACATGGCGAATTTCTGGTGAGGAGAGAGAGAGGAAAAAGAGCTCACAATTTTTTTAATGAAAGTGACTTAGATAACTTATTGACAAATAGTAAGAAATTAGAAAACGGTGTAAATGTAACTAATGAAAATTCTGAAACTCCATCGAATATTAAGTGCAATAATAATATATGTGATAATAATGAAGCTTCTAATCATCAACAAAATATGTCGACAAATCAATTATTAAGTACACATAATGGAGTAACATCGAATGTGGCCTCTCCCCAATGACTGCGCCGGGCCTCCTCTGAGAGTCGGACAGGGAAGAGGGGTGAACTGCGAGCGTGCTTTCTGAATGTGACTTCGTTGAAGGCTCACATTGGGCAGGTGAGTGAGTTTCTAAGTGATGGTCCTTCTTGCGATATATTTGGAGTGGCTGAGACCTGGCTGGGTCCGTCTGTTTCAGATGACGTCATTCGGGTCAAGGGGTATAAAGTATTTAGACAGGACAGAGACTTGCGTGGTGGAGAAGTTGCTTTGTATATCAAAGACAGTTTGAAGTGCACTATTTTGGCTACTTCGGATACTCAAACTAATAATAGTAAAGGTGAACCGGAGGTATCTAAGTATATTTTTTGTTCCTTGCAATTGGGCAGCTCCGAAGCTGTGTTGGTTTCTGTTATTTATCGACCTGCTGCAATTTCCTTTTTGAGAAATACCGATTTTTTGGATAACTTAAGAAATTTTGCCTCTAAATACTCTCATAATATTATAATAGGAGACCTGAATGTCGATCTCCTGCGCGAGAGCAGTGATGACAAATTTACTAATAAATTTTCGGCTGAGCTTTCGTTACAGTTGGTTCAGCGCGGTGCCACGCATCACACTCCAACGTCCCACACGTGGGTTGACCTGATTCTTGCGGACGATAATGACATAGTACTTGACGCACGCAACTTACCGGCGAATTTTCACAGTCGGCACAACTTAATTGATGTGTGTATTTCTTGTAATCATATCAAGACAGATAATAAAATATTTAAGTATAGGAATTATGAAGATCTGTCCAAACTTATTGGTACGGAGTTTGGCCGGCTGAGATTGGACGCCATTTACAGTTGGTACAGTTGACCCGGAATCTGCACTTAGCTGCCTCTGTGACAACCTTACGGTAGCAATACAAAATCTGGCGCCACTAAAAACACTTAAAATTGGTAAAGATAAATTTCCTTGGATTGATAAAGAGTTGTCGCAGATGCGGTACAAGAAAGATGCCACGTATCGTAGATTTAAATGGACGAAGGAGGAGCGATATCTTTCCGAATTTTCGCAACTGCGTAAAACAATAGACGAACAGACGGAACAAGCTAAAACAAATTATCATCATAATAGACTGTTTGATGCTCTTGCAAGAGGTAATGTCTGGAAGGAGTTAAAAGACCTGGGACTCCTGTCCGGACCTCAAGGCGACTTGAATGGATTCACTTTAGATGAGTTTAATGCACATTTTGCAGGGGTGTCAGTCTCGCTACACGATGATACTGCGGAACATAAAAGTGTAGTGAAAGTGGCTTTGCCTTTAAGCCGATTAATATTAATGATGTAATCCTTGCGATTTTACATTATTCATCACAGGCTTATGGCGAGGATGGCATCCCGCAGAGTGTAATACTTAAAGCACTACCGGTTATTAGAGAGCATCTTGTTACTCTATTCAATTCTTTTTCTGCACGGGGGGTCTTTCCTTGCCTTTGGAACCGTGCACGCATTGTGCTTTTAAAGAAGTGCCCTGAACCTAAAATGCCTAAAGATTTTAGGCTCATAGCAATATTATATTTTCTTTTAAAGGTTCTCGAGAAGATTGCCCACGACCAACTGCAAGAGTATATTATGACACATAAAATACTTGACTCTTTGCAGACTGGCTTTAGAAAGCATCATTCTACGCAGACTGCCATACTTAAACTTACAGACGACATAAGATCAGATCTTGACAAGAAAATTGCTACGATACTACTCCTATTTGACTTTGGTAAGGCATTTGACACGATCTCCCCCTCCAAACTGCTTGCAAGGCTTAGATCGATGGGGTTATTCAGGCTTGCACTCGAGTGGATTAGCTCCTATTCATCAGGTGAGAAACAATTAGTTTCTACATATTTAAAAGAGAATTCGGATTGGCTAACAACCAATCTAGGAGTTCCACAGGGTTCAGTGCTTGAACCTCTGTTTTTTTGCCTTTACATTAATAACATCCGTGACACGCTCGACCCCTGTTTCGTCGAGCACATATTATATGTTGATGACCTCCAAATCTATACTCAGATCCCTTATGAATATCTGAAAAAGTTATTTGTATTAATGCAGAGGGTGGCCAGGGCGGTGTCGGGATGGGCTTCCGATGCTTCTCTCACATTAAATGCAGGCAAAACTAAGGCGATCGTTTTTGGCAGTAGTCAATTTATTAATGACTTTTATGCTGGTGAGCCAAGAACGATTGAGCTTGAGGGAGGTGTCGACATATCTTTCTCTGATACCGTTACGAGCCTTGGTGTTGTGCTTGACGCTAAGTCGTCATGGGAGCCGCACATTATTATGGTGACTGAAAAATTCAATAGGATAATGTATGGTTTACGGTTCTTTCGTCGGTACACCACTGAGGCCCTGCGTAAACAACTCGCAGCCGCCTTGCTGTTTCCGCACCTCGACTACTGCTCAGTAGTTCTGCTCGATGCTTCGCAGGGGTTGAGAAGACGATTACAAAGACTACAAAATTCATGTGTGAGATATTTATTAGGCGTATGAATCGGTGATTATATCTCTCCTCATAGAGCTGCGCTTGGTTGGCTGTGTACTGATTTAAGGAGACAGTATTTTATGACTGTACTTATGTAGAAAATCGTGCATATGAATACTCCTGAGTATCTAGTGAGTCTCTTCACTAGATATGTACCTAGGGTAGCCACTAGGAGAGAGATTAAATATTTGGCAGTACCCTTCATGCGTACTGAGACTGGAAGAAATTCCTTTCAAATTCAAGGTGCGCATTTTTGAAACTCCCTACCTGCTGATTTAAAAAATTTTCCATCGCTGGGCAGGTTCAAGTCGGCTTTGAGGAGGTACTTACTCGACCTCCAATGAACTTAATTTTAAGTATTTTAGTTTTTATGTTAATTTATGTTGTTTTGTCTTATATATATATATTCAAGGTGAGAATGTATTCATTAGCGTGAATTATGAATGAATGAATGCAGAAAGAATGAGTGGTTCTGTTTTTATTAGAAGTTATGACATCTTCGGTATCAAGTTTTTATTCTTTGAATATTATTATTTTTTTATTTTTCTTATTTTCAATTATTTATTATTACTTTGTTGTTGAATTGTCCAACTTTATTTTTATAGTATTGTCCAATTTTATTTTGATACTACTGTCCAATTTTATTTTTATTTCATGTCATGACAGTGATTCATTTTTTATATTATGTTATTTGATTTTAATTATATGACTGATAGATATTTAAGACTATTTTTTATTATTATTCATGTTTTCTGCGTATATTTAGAATAGTTTGTGATATCGATTTTATATAGTGACTTTCTGATACAGTATTATATATTAATTTTAATATTTGACTGTGATATCTTATCTTATTATGCGCAATACTTTATATAGAATTATTACTTATTGTTTGATGTATAATACGCCTTTTTGTACTCTTCTTACAAAATAAATAAATATCTATCTATCTAACCCAAACTTCTCAATAACAAATGACTAGATTTATTTAAAAATTTAACGGAATAATCTTCGTGATATATACTATATGTTAATGCATACCTTTATTCGAAATGTTGGAATACAATGGAAATATAGTCAATGTTTATGGGTGAAAGTGTACTGTCCATTTTATATCTCCTTAAATAATTTATACTTATGAAATTTACATAATATTTTATAAGAACTATTAAAATGATAATCATATATTTAATATTATTTTAAACTATAAATAAAAAGTTTGAAAAATTATTATTAAGTGATAACTTATAAATAGTTATATTATTTTATTAAATATATTTCCAACTTAAATAATTAACTTCATGTTAAAACTAAATTTAATTAGCATTCTATTCCATAAGTTATTAAAAAAATTTACCATTATTCAAAATTATTGAAAAGTTATTTATAAAAAGTATTCCCATATCAAAATTTCAAAATTCTATTAATTTAATTTTTTATTCATTACATTAGAGAATTAGTTTTGATGTTGAAATTTTTTTGTGATATGCAACATATATATATATATATATATATACTAATATTTAGTTTAAAACTTAAAAGTAACTATTTTAAAACGGAATATGGAAGATAAACATGTATCGTTTTATTCCTTAAATATCACGAATTCAAATATTGATTATTAGTAATTTTAAAGTGTTATATATTATATGAATAATTCTATATTTAATAATTTTTAATTTTAGTAACAGGAAAAGCCGCACGAAAAGAGATTAATAATCACATTTTCTGCGAAATATTGCCCTTGAATCGAGTAGGTGAAATATCAGTCTTAGTACCAAAAAAAAGACACTAAGCATCGCAAATTTATGTTCTTACTTCATAATATAATAGTACCAACATTGATTCCTGAAATTCAAGCTATAATACTAATTGAAATTATATCGTTACTCTTTTTTCAAATACCTTAGTATATAAATTAGATATACTAGATTTAGAACCTATTTTAACAATACTTTCCTTTTTCCGTGCAGTTGTTAGTTCTAGTAATTCCACCATATAAATTTTTATTATCATAGCACGGTGGTCCTCGAATAATTTTAACCGTGAAGTCTTTGCACCTCTGATTTTCCTTTTGGATATGATCCTAGACATATTTAGGATTAAATTCCAACAAAAACCAAAATCGAAGAATAAGCACTTTTTTATTTATTCAAATTTTAATTTTTATACATAGTTTTCTATAAAAAAAAATTTTATTATTGATAATTCATGAAATCAATTTCTATGGCTCGTTTGAATAATATTTTGAATTACTTACATATTTTAAGCAAAAATAATTGTAAATTTATTTAGAAAAATCGTAAGTTATATAGCAATGTAAGCAAAAGATTGAAATTATTTTCCTCCGACATATTATCGTAATGATAACTATTGGAAAATATAAGTACAACAAATACCTGAATACTTATTCATGAATCAAATAGTACATAAATATACACATTTAATTTTATGATTGAAATATATGTATATACATATATACACACACAAATAACATAAACACAGTTTTTACTTAAGTTACATGCAGTGAATTATATTCACAGACTGCTCTTAATAATTTATCTGCATGATTAGAATTATTTTGCTATACTTTGTATTTAGCCCACGTTGCAGAAAAACCATGATGGACCGCTTCCTTAGCCTGTTCACTGTAAAAATCTAGGCCTCGATTATGTTCAATACAAAAGTCTTTTACATGGAAAAAAATTGCATGTACTTTTGGTGTTACTGTAATACCTAAAGATAGATAAGCATCTTTAAACGCATCAATGAATTCAATAAATTTTTTATTTGAAGGAACAGTAAAGCAAGAGTTGACAACCACGTTAAACTTTTCAAAAACCTTAACATATTTTAAACAATTCAAGTTACCATTGGATCGCAAGAAATTGATATTATTTAGTAATATTTTGCAACTGTTTCCTTTAAAAGAAGGAGTTCCGTAAGTTATTTCACGTTGAACACTACAGTATTCTGCCCAATCATTGGCTTCCTTTTTAGGTTCTTTTAACATATGTAAATGCACTGTACAGATTTCTTTTGCAAAATGGACACACTACTTTTGGAAGACACTTATTTTGTTCATCATAAGTTGTAAATAGCTTAGTTATTTTAAGTTTTAAATCCGGGGTTACGTTAACCATCTATTCACTTTTATTAAAAACGATTTTCCTCATGAGTACGCGCGTGGTTTTTAATATTTGGCGGCATGGTGTTTAATTCACTACTTCAAAACGACTGACTTTATTCATAAACATTAATAACATTTGAATTTTCAAAAATTCAACAAAACGTTCGTGAATAGAAGCAATGATTATCCTTTGTTTACAAATGATTTTCATCTCAACTGGAGCTACGTTACTTTATATATTTTCTTTTCGTATCATGTTCTTATAGAATATTAATACACTGTATTTTCTAATTACAATCACTTTAAAAACGCATTATTCGTTATAGTTTTCATCACTATCATGTTTTATAAAAAAAGATCTTAATTTTAACGTTGCGCTTACATTGTTACATAATTAAAAATTTTTTTAAATGTATAATGTTCGCTTAAAATATGTAAATAATTCATAATTTTATTCGAAAACGCTATTCTAGAAATCAATTTCATAAATTATCAATAAAAAAATAGAAAAAAAATAAATACAAAAAATTGCATAAATAAAAAAGTGCTCATTCTTCGATTTTGGTTTTTGTTGGAATTTGATCCTAAATATGTCTAGAATCATATTCAAAAGGAAAATCTAAGGTGCAAAGACTTTACGGTTAAAATTAATCGAGGACCACCGTGATACACGATCTTAGGCTCCTATTCATAGACCTAACTCAAGTAGCGGCTGTTACTTGAACCTAATTCTGTCTTTGTCTCTTTATGATAAGAATAAAAGACAGATGATACGACCGTTACTTGATCTAATGGCTACACTAAAAAAAAATTGCTTGGTAACGAAAAAAATTTTATTGTATCGAGTATATTCTTTCGGGCAATCGGTGAAGTATTTTTTTTATCAATATCATTTATTCCGGCAGTGAAAATAAAATTTTTAAATATCGATAAAATATTTCTCAACATGCATAAGATATTTCTTGAACTTAACAATATCTTATACTGGAAATTATTAATTTTATTTTAAATTTATATCTCGTAGTATCAAAATAAAAATTAAGTCAAATAATTAAAATGAAATTTTTTCTCCAATAAATTATTTTTATGCATCTAAAAAATATTTCGTATTTATTAATTTCTGCGTATCAAATGGAAGTAACTATTCATTTAATAAATATTCTCTTTCTTTGAATATGTATCTGAATTTTTCAAGCCTAAAAAATATTTTTCTGTAAAAGAATATATTATTTTAGAAACATGAAACATCACTTTCAAGCATTTTTTAAAATTTAAAATATTAGTTCAAATAAATGTTTCAACAAATTTAAGTTCTTTTTCTGCAATATGAATTTCAATTTTTTTTAATTACTGAAACTCTTTTGATTCAATAAATTATTTTTTTATTCGAAAAAATATTTCTTTAAAACAGTTAAATGTTGATTTTAATTAAAATTTATTTTTTGTAATTATGTTTATAAATAATAGTAGTGCAATTTTTTTTTACTGAAATATACGTTTTTAATCAAAATAAAAATTACTTTATTAAAATGTTTAAAGTTTTTTCAGTTATATTTTCTTGATTCTGACTATTATTTTTCTCCAATTTAAAATCCTCTTTTGAATGTAAAGAAATTTAATCAATTACACCTCTCTTTTGCACCAACAAACATTCTATTGTTGAAAAGAGATAGGCTTATCAAAGTCATAAACTAATTTGTTTAATTTAAAAATTATGTCTTTGGATTGAAAAATTATTTGATGTAAGATATTTTTTTCATTTTTATATAGAAATTATTCTAAATAAATATTACATTTTCTCAATAAAAAAATATTGCATTGTTTTTAAGAAAGTTTTACTGACTTCCAACACTATTTTCGAAGTAATTAATTTCTTAAAGTTAATAAGGGTTTTTTAAGTTTAAAAAATATTTCATTAATTTAAAAATGATTTTTTTTCACTCCGTTTGATTGCAATATACCTGGGAGAATCTTTCTTCTTTTAAATTCGATCGGGCTTGAAATAAATAAAATATACACATCAAATTATTTTCGAACTATTTATTGTAAATTGTACATTATAAGAATACAAGAATAAACGAAAATTATTAAACATTATACAATTGTTTTTATTTATCACCACCACTTATAATTTTTATATTTATATCGAATCATAAAAAGAAAATATTAATAGTAATATATATAACATAACTTAAATTAATAAACATAATAAAATTAAATTTTTTCTTTTTTATTTATTACACTAAAATACGTTGTAAAATACATCTTAGCTCATCCAAATAATCTCATTTTTACTACGTTTTTATTAACTCGCTTTCGTGTCTGTCTGTCTGTCTGTTCGGTACAAATTTTGCAACCGATTGTAAACTAACTTCCCGATGAGCTACACTGAAAAAAGGTTGGTGCTCTACTAGCGCCGCGTGTCGGTAAACAACAGCGCTCGAGTTTTGAATGTATGTTTTCCTAATTCCGTGCAGCATACGTCCTAATCCGTGCAACATACGTCCTAAGCCGTCGTCCTAAATCGAAGGACGAGGCTTATACTCAACGTTTGCGTTACATATGAGCTAAAGTTGCGCGAGTGCTTTCCAAAAGCGGACAGCATACGTTCTAAATGGAAAGCGCACATGGCAGCCCGCCGTTAGAGCATTATATATCCGCAAGAGGGCATCTTTTGCGCCAACCTTTTTTCAGTGTAGAGACTTGAAATTTTAAATATAGCTCAGAACTGGATGACAATGCAATATTATAAAGAAAATATATATATATATCTACCGAACAATATATTAATATATTTAATCATATACGGAGATGTTGGCAAAATTAAAGATTTGAAGATTTTATATATAGATATACTTTTAACATTAGTGTCTAAACATCTTCGAGAATTTTAAAAATCCTTTTTTGATATATTAATATATAAATATATTCAATATTATATTTTTGCACGCATTGTTGGATAATATAATTAAAAATATATATTCCCACCAAAAAATATATTAATATATTTAATTATATACGGAGATATTGACAAAATTGAAGATTAGAAGATTTTATATATAGATATACTTTTAACATTAGTGTCTAACCATCTTCGAAAATTTTTAAAATTCTTTAACTTGTCATATATTGCAATTGGACATAAATTACAGCATTTTGTATTCTACATATAAAATTTGAGACTGTATTTTATTCATTTTATGGTCTAACAATGCATAAAACAATAAATCTTGGTTGAATTTCTAATGGCGTCATTATCGTCAAAATGGCGGGAAACTCACCATGCGATTACGTGTTCTCTAAAAAAAATAGATGAAACACGTTTTAGTCCCTTGACAACAATATAAATGCTATATAATATGCACTGTTGGACAACACGATAAATAATATTAATAATAATAATAATAATACCAAAATGTATAAGATAATATCTAAATAAAAAAAAAATTTTTAATTTACCACGTTTTTTAATTGAACTAAAAAGTATAAAATAATATTAAAAATAAAAAAAAACTTTTTAATGTACTACGTTTTTATAATGAACCAAAAAGTATAAAATAATGTGTAATAAAATGAAAAATGAATAATGATTTGAAATTAAAAATATTAAAAATAAAAAAAAACTTTTTAATGTACTACGTTTTTATAATGAACCAAAAAGTATAAAATAATGTGTAATAAAATGAAAAATGAATAATGATTTGAAATAAAAAAAACGTGGGGCACATACAATACATAATAATAAACATGCGCCCCACGTTTTTTTAATTTCAAATCATTATTCATTTTTCATTTTATTACACATTATTTTATACTTTTTGGTTCATTATAAAAACGTAGTACATTAAAAAGTTTTTTTTTATTTTTAATATTTTTTTATCCATCCAACTATTATGCTTACTACTTTGACCTAACCATTTAACATATACACGTTTACCACTTTTCTTTAAAACTTTTTCCACCAAATAAATTTCTGGATACATAATTTTCTGAATTTCCGTTTCATAAAAGCCGCCGGAGACGGGTTTATCATAATAATCTTTGACATGGTAAGTTATAGGATTGGTTTTAACAACTCTTGTTATTGTGAAAATTTCAGTTTACCAATTTGGTGTACAACCTTTTTCAAAAACTTGTTTAATCTTACTTATTCGCACTTTTTCTCCTACTTTAAATTTTGTTTTTTTTATTATTATTATTTTATTTTATTTTAGTAACGTTTTCAGGTTCTATTCCTATTGTCCGATGTTTTCTTGAATTATATGTTTTCACTAATTCAGGCAGAACATCCAACCATTTATAGCTTCCTTGTTTGCTCAATTCTAACCACATTGCATTTTTTGAAGTTCTATTGAAGCGCTCACATATGCTTGCATAAAGATTACTATGTGAAGAGTAGTAATTTATCTAGTACTTTTTTATAAGATTCTGAATGTTCGAATCGTAGAATTCTTTTTCTTGGTCAGTTTGCAAATTCGATGGCACCCGTCCTTGTTTTAATATTGATCTTATAGCTAAAGTAATATCATTGCCACTCTTTAATTGGACTGATACAGCCCATGCATACTTTAAAAATATATCTATAACAGTTAGTAAGTAGCGAGAACCTTTGTTTTTCTTAAAATAAGGTATTGTTTCTACAAGGTCAGCTTGCCAAGTCTCATCTGATCTACGTATGTCAAATTTTCTTCGCTTGTGCCTTTGACGTACTCGCTTGTGTAGCTCATCAACTACTCTTTGACGTTCCATCTTAAACTTTAACTTCAGCAATATCCGATTGTCTATTCATTTCTTTAATTATATATTCAATATTTTTAAAATTTCGTTGGGTCATATCATAGAGATAAATTAATTTGACGTCTATTTCGGCTTTATATTCTTCAACTTTGTTCTCATATTCTTGTACAGCTTTAGCAACTCCTATAATATTAGAAGATGAGAAATCAATTTGTTCCTGTGGCATATTATTTAGTGAATTCAAATGAATCGCATCATTTGGATGATTAGTCTCTCCAATATTGCAAAGTCGCTTATTTTCTACATCAAAATTACCATCTGATGTAAAATTGAATCCAATACCTCGAGGACCACGACTCACTTGCGAGCCCTCAAATTTTCTTCCAAACACATTGAGACTCATGTTACTATTATTGATTTGAAAATTGTGTGCGTCAATATATATGTGTAGCTTCACGTAGTTCCTATATGATTGATTGGATTTCATTGTTGTGATTATTATTTCCAGCAGATTGTTCGGCTATCAATAATCACAGTCTCTCGACAAGCTCATCTGGATCATCCCAGTAGACTAGATTTATGAAAGTATTATTTTTTGCTATTTTATATTTGGGTATGAGACCCCCTCCGTTGGTAGACATTCTACTGCGATCACTGCGGAAAATTAGTGCTATGATTTTTGAATATTTTCTTCTCTTCGAAGAGCGTATATTCTCATTTTTGCTGTCTTTTTCTATGGGCATCTGTTGCTTTTAGGATAATGCGATGATTCTTGCAATCTGTTGTACTTAAAACATTATCTGGTTCTTTCTTGAAAAACAATTCCATTAGACCACTGCTCTTAGGAAAACTTAAATCTTTCACTTTTATAATTTTATTATCAAATTGAATTTGTGAATCACCTATCATGTATACCCCACTGACTTTTCTCACTCGTATATGTTATCGATTTTGCTACGGCTTCCATTTAGCATTGATAAAAAGTCTGTCGGTTCAGTTTCTTTATGCGCAGATACAAATGGTAAATGTATAGATTTGAATGATGAATTCGCAGAATTGAATGATGAATTCATTGTTGTGCTATTCATTGAAGGAAAATCATCGTCATTAGGAGCATTATTATCAAACGCAGAACCCAAGTCATTAATATCGTTTACAATATAACTTGATTCATCGAATCTCAATCTTTTTTTTGCCGATTTTCTGTTACTGTCTATAGCCGAAATGTGATTAGAATATGACACACTTTCAGTTGCCGAATCAACAAGCTTTTCAAGTGGTGTAATAACTGATTTTAAATTATTACCAATAAGCTTTTCAAAATTATCTCTCTCCTTTTTTAACAAAGAGTATTTTTGAAGTGAAACTTCTTTACCGACGGTATACACCTCCCATAAGCGATGTATAAAAAAAATTCTACGGGAGTGAATTGATTTCATGATTCTAGATGCAACGGAACTAATGAAGTGAAAGTGTATGTATATTAGAGGCACGGACGAGCCTTCACAGCAAAGCCAGGTACTAAATACATATGAAGAAAAACTCGCGGGACTAACTTGACGTCAAATGCAAATATATTATACGTATACATATATACTATATATATACAATACAAATCTGAATTAATGAAGAAAGCAATAGCAGCTTGCAATTTTTTCTCTTTTTCTTTCTTTCTTTATAATGTTTGATGGTACGTCCCTCTCTTCCCTACATTGTATAAACGTCCAAAAAAACAGCGACAAAAATAAAATGAACATTTATAAATTCTATAACTTCGTATAGAAGTTTCACTTCTGTCAGCCAGTCCCAAAGACTGCCACCCCGGTTTTTCTAATTGCCTTAGGTGCTCGTAAGAGCTCGCTAAGAACATTTTTTTCTTTCTTAAAGTCTGGCATGTTGCCAAGATGCTGCCTACAATCGAACTGCAAAGATTTAAATTTATACTTCCTTTTTAATGGCGAAACAGTCAAATCCTTTTCTATATCCACCATCATTCATTGCTCTATCTTTGTCAATAACAGCAAATCCATACTTGTCATTCTTTCAGCATTCAGTACAAAGATTTCGAAATTCATTTAAAGATGAGTCAGTATTCACATGGTTCATAGATATGTTTAAGATTAACATCATCTTGACGATAAATTACCATCAAATTAACATTGTCCCTGATGAGATGTTTCCGTACATGAGCATATAACTGACATAGATAAAAGCTATCTACACTTTTGTGTCTCCCCATACAGAAAAAATCTCTGACGTTATCCTGCTTCTCACAAGCCACATCGTCAAATATCATAACTGAATTAGGTAGGGCATCATCTGGAGACTCTACAGATTCATGTTCACTAAACGGTAGATATGATATACCTTCAATTGGTTCTAAAACTTTTTGAAAAAATTGTTATTTTGGTTGATTTAAGGATTTAGAGTATACATACAAATTTTTGAATCTAAGACCATTAGGGTGTGTAATTAGAGCCAATAAACTATTAGTTTTTCCACAGTTCGATGGGCCACAGAATTCTGCTCGTATATTATCTGGAAGTAACTTCCCGTGTCGCTTTTTTCTTTTCGTTTTCTCAAAATCAAAGTTAGTGACGGGAAGTTCAACGTTCTGATAAGTAAAATCCATGTTAAAGTAACAAAGTCAAATCTAAGATTGACCTTTTCGAAATATGAACGCTTGTTCTATATTTTGATCATCAGTTGTAAATCAGCACTCGAAGAGAGATCCTCGTACACAAACCACAGAAGCACCACAAGGGTAAAGGGTTACTTGATAGAGTAATCAATAACTTACCTATTAAAATGCATATTCCTGGATATCAATATTGTGGTTCCGAAACAAAACTGAAAAAGCGTCAAAAAACAGGTGATACAGGTATCAATCCACTTGATCAAACATGCAAAGAACATGACATATCTTATTCTAATAAAAATGCTGATCGAAAAGTAACTGACATGAAGCTTGCTGATAAAGCTTGGCAACATGTTAGAGCCAAAGATGCAGGTCTTACCGAAAAAGTAACTGCTTTTGTTGTTGCAAATGCTATAAAATTAAAAGGAAAGACAGGAATGGGTGTAAAATTGAGTAAATTAGTAACTGCAAGTAAAAAATCATTAAAACCAAGTAAACAATCTCGCAAAGTTATTCAGCCTCAAAAGGTGCACGTGGAGCTCTTAAGATCGTTAGCGATAAAAAAAAATTATTATTCCACGTATTCTACCTGTCCCGTCAAAAATAGGTGGCGCTCTGCTTTTTTATATACCATTGTTCGCAGTACTAAGTGCAACTGGTTCTCTGGCTGGAGAAGTTGCTAGAATAGCTAAAGCAGTAAACGAGGGTAAAGCTGCACAGAAAAATTATGAAGAAAGTAAGAGGCACAATAAGACTATGGAAGCTATTGCTCTAGGAAAAGGTCTCTATCTTAAACCATATATAACTGGAATGAGATTATTTATGAAACTTCATATCGGTCATGGTCAAGTTAAAAAAAAAACTTTGATTCAACTTTGCCAAATCGTGCACTGACTGACTATGATCTTATGAAGTATGCTCGTATGATGCAAGTCCCATATTTTTGAGGTGTTTTCATGAGAAATATCTACTTTCTGATGGTCCATGGCATATCGAATCTGCTATAGTTAACTTAGATGATTTTCAAAACAAAGGCACTTACTGGGTACGCTATAAAAAACGAGGTTCTAAAGTGATTTATTTTGATAGTTTCGGTGATCTTAAACCTCCTATAGATCTCATGTTATATTTTAACGCGAAAGAAGTGAAATACAACTTTAAAAGGTATCAGAATTTTGACTCATTTATTTATGGACATCTTTGTCTTCAATTCTTTTGTGAAAGCCTATAAAAGAAGAGTTTTCAGACAAGCAGGATCATTCTTTTTCAAATAGTCATGGAAGAAAATTTCACTTTGAATCTTTCAAGCAAATATTCTGTCTTAGAAGCGCAATATTTTCCTTTAATAGAACTACCACAGCATGAGAATTTCGTTTTGGGTTCAGTTAAACTTTTAACATTCAACTCGATTCCCAATGTTGACGATTTGAATAATAAACTTTGTATAAACGGAGAAAAGATTATTACTATTCCTACTAGAAGTTGTAAAATTAATGCTATTCATCAATTTTTGCAAAAAGATTTGAAATCTAAAGAAATCGAGTTTTCCTTAAAAGCTAACAACAATACTCTCAGAAGTGAAATTTATTGCAGTCATAAGATAGATCTTAGACCTTGCGATTTAATAGGGCGTCTTCTCGGTTTCGCTTGTCGCGTTCTTAATGAAAACATTTATCACAGCTCTGATTTACCTGTGAAGATATTGAAAATAAACGCACTTAGAGAAAAGTGTAATATTACTACAGGTGCTTACATCAACGACAAAAAAGTTCACACGATCCATGAGTTTTTCCCAAGAGTTCCGCCAGGATATAAAATCATAGAAATTCCATCACATGTTATATATTTACCACTCAATGTTAAAAGTATAGATCATCTTCAAATCCGAATTGTTAATTAGAACGTTAATTTAGTGAATTTCCGTAGAGAGGAAATCACAATTACACTTCACATAAAATTTGTATAATGAGAATCGTTTACAATTCAAGTGTGCATATAAGTCAGCCATCATGTCAACCCACCATCAGTCGACCAATGGTACACAAACCGTTAACACGGAAGAGCATCCTGATTCTCAAAAGCATAGGTCTAAAAGTACGTTGAAATAGATGAATTGTATCATTCTCTTCTGCTTCCAGAAAAATCGACGAAATTCTAAGCATTCAATCAGGTGTCACATTCGATGAGTCTATTCCTCATTATGAGGTTCACGCACATCAACTATACTCCACATTAAGTTTCAATAACAGTGATAAAATCCATATTTCTATTCAGCATCAAGATTTATGCCTCTTACCATCATGTAGTCCAGATGGACAAGCACTAACTAAAACTAATTCCATTAACAATGGCATTTTTCATCTGTTCGATGAAATTCGATATGAACTTAATGATGTAGAGATAGATATAAGTAAAAATGTTGGTTTGAGTAGTCTTATGGAGGGATACGCTTCATTTAATTCAAACCAGACTCTTATATTAGAGAATGTAGGCTGGCGTTGAAGAAGAAAACAAAAAATTGGTAGATGAATAAGGAAATTTTGACGTTTCTATTTCTTTAAGAGCAGGTCGTATATCTCTGTCCTTTTCTAATCAAAGAATTAATTTTTTTGCAAAAACTAATAATTGTAGCAAAAAATAAGGAGATAGCCCCATTTCGTAAAATAAAAAGCAAGGTTTTCTTTGATGAGGAAAAATTATTTTTATCGATTCGTTTTGAAGAAAACCTTGAAAAACTTAAAAAATAGAGGTTAGGATGGACAATTCAGTTTTTCAAGGTTTTCTTAAAAACGAAGCGATAAAAATAATTTTTCCTCATAAAAGAGAATCTTGATTTTTATTATACGAGATGGGGCTTTCTTCTTATTTTTTGCTACAATTATTAATTTTTGTGAAAAAATCAATTCTTTGATTAGAAAAGGATAGATATACTCGACCTCCTCTTAAGCATGATTTTGGGCTTCGCAGAAGATTACAAGAGAATTGTTGTTAATATGAAGCATGAACTCATTCTCACAAGATCAAGAAACGACTTTAATGCTATAATTCAGGAAGGTACTGTAGCCAACACTGTAACCACATATGAAAATTATCAAATAAAAATATTAAAGATAGAGTGGTTAATGCCATATGTTATTACATCAAAAAAACAAAAAATCCAGCTGTTAAATTTCATTGGCAAAGATATTTCTCTTCTTCAAACAACAAATAAACACGTGTGGACGATAAAAACTTTAAATCAATTGGAGAAACCACGTTTTGTGATTCTTGGATTACAATCGGGAAAAAAAGTTCAAAAACTAAAAATGCCAGTCGTTTTGACCACTGTAATATTAGTAATGTGAAACTTTTCTTGAATTTGCAATATTATCCGTACAACAATCTCAATCTTGATATATTTAAGAATCAGTTTGCTATTCTCTATGATATGCTATCACGGAAGAGATCCACAGCCATTGTTGACTAGGTCTCAGTTTATTAACTTTGAACCACTCATAGTTATTGATTGTTCACGACAAAACAAATCTCTGAAGAGCGCTCCTGTCATTGTACGTTTAGAGTTTGAGTCTAAAACAGACTTTCCTGCTAATACTTCAGCTTAATGTATGATCTTACACAATCGCATCGTTCAGTACAATCCTATTAGTGAAGATGTCAGGAAGCTTGTGTCAATAATATATTATTCTCACTTTTACTTAAAAAAACTATCATTTCAAAATGGAGTATGCAGTAGACATGATTGGTTTTAAGCAAATGGGCAATGAATATGATCTAAAGAAAATAGCAATTATTTCTCTCAATAAAAGTGACGATCCTATTGTTCATTTATTCAAAAAACCTTTTCCATGGAAAACGCTCTCTGATAAGTTGCATACAGAAAACATTTGCCTCAAACATAATTACATCATCCAGGTCGACAATGTTCCTTCATTCTCCCTCAGACACTAATCCAGCCGTGGATATAACTGGACTTGTGTTACTTTCTGCTCGGTAGTCGTTAAAAATTGCGTTTTTCTTCGGCTTTTCATGAGCATAGAGTTTTTTTTTTGACCGGGTTCTCAATGCCGAGAACACCGTTTTTATGCCCGGGTTATACTAGGGGCAATGTGTCTAATCAGGAAAAAAACCCTCAATACCCCTGTGGCGCAATTGGTAGCGCGACTGCCCGGTATGCAGGAGGTTGTGGGTTCAAATCCCATCTGGGACATCAATTTTTTTCCAATTTTTCCTCATTAGACACATTGAGCCCGGTGTAATCCGGGCATTAAAAACGGTGTTCTCGGCATTGAGAACCCGGTTTAAAAAAAACTCTGCTCGTGAAAAGCCGAAGAAAAAAGAAATTTTATAAATTTTTGTTATGAATGAATTCAAACGAAAATGGCTTTTACGATTCAAGTTTCCTGCTTATAACATCAATCAATACGGCTATCCATCCAACCCATCTTTCAAGTGTGTTACTATATGCACAAACCATAATCCAATTTATAAAACTGTCTGTGCACTATACAATGTCAAACTCATGAAATTATTATATCTCTCACAAAACCGTTTGTAAGAAAAAACGCTGCCAAGTGATTTGGCGGAATGCTTTCTCATAGAGCTCTTTGAGTTTCATTAATTTTTTATATTTATTTAAATATGATTTTAATATAAAAAAATTATCTAACATTAATATTTACTCATATTGTACTTTATAAATTTCGAAAATATACACACGGAAAAACTTTTGCATACAAAATTTGCTTAAATGTTGTATGTGAATTCTATTTTATTACTACTGAAATAATTTTAATATCCTTCTTGAAAGAAGATTAGGCTCAAATTGAGATGATATTTCCCTCAGCAGAAATGAAATTGGGAACCAGTCTTATATGCGCTCGATACACTCTTAAGTATGTACGTTGACTAAGTTTGAAACGTAATGAATAGCTTTTATATTCAGAGTTAATCGAGTTTTAGCTTCAACTCGAATTTTAAAAGCTAGACAAAATAACTGAAAAAGGTTGATATCGGACTTGCTATATTTTTAGTTACTGAATCGAGGATTAATTAAGAGCTAGAAAAACTGTTTGTGAATATATAACAAATTTTGTATTCAATTCGTGCTTGAAAGAATTTGAAATTGTGTTTGGTGCGTGTATAATCTACAAACATTTTCATTGCTGAGTTATTTTCATCTTAAAGATTATTGATGTAAACATATCTTCTATTTAGATTATAAAACGTTTGCAAGTGTGTACGTGAACTATATTCGGAACAAATGAGCCACCTTCGTCTTTAGACTTGATTGGGTTTTAGCTTGAACTTGAAATAAAAAAATTTAATTAAATAATTGAACAACGTTCATCATCGAACTTGTCTGAAATTTTTAAAATCTATTGAATGGCAAAAATTATTATTATTACTGTAGAATTACAATTTTTTAGAAAAACCAATCTAATTAGAATAAACTATATATGACATCTAAAACTGAAAAATTATCAATAACTAATTTTTATCTTAAAATTTAATTATTATAAATGATCGGAGGGCAGATGAGCATGTATCATTTTACGCCAGAATTCGTTTGAAGCAGTTTTAGTCTAGTGCGTAGCGTACGCGCACTTCTTTTCGGGTGCGCGGGTTCAACTCTCAGTCAGGACCTTTTTTTTTTTAATGTTTTTATTGTTTTAATATTATTTATTCCTTTTTTATTCATACTTTTCATATTTTATATTTTTTTAATAATATTTAAATTAATTTTTATGAGTATATAATCTTTTTTTTAAATAAAAAGTTTTTTGAAATAAATTATTTTTTATACATAGCAATTAAAAATAATTATAAATAAATAATAGTGTAGATTATTTTATAATACTATAATTTAATTTATTGATAATATATTATTTTATAAAATTTAGATAATAAATAAATTAAATTATTATATTATTTTATTTATGTTATAATTTATTATATGTTAATTTATTTATATATATATGTATATATATATACATACAGTATCGCTCAAAAGTTCGGAAACATTTTTATTGAAACCAGTCGAACTCCAAAAGGTTATAGCTCCAAAACGGCTTGATCGATTGAAAAAATTAAAAGAGATTTTGAAAGATCTCGATAAATACTATCGATTTATGTTAGGTGAATTGCCACTTTTTATAAAAGAAGATAATATTTTAACGTATAAAAAAAATTTTTTCCTTTTATTTTTTTTTTTCAATCAATCATCTGTCACTTTGTGGAATTTACTGGATCAAAAAAGTACGCCAAGCATTTTAAAGAAGAGAAAATTTCCTAAATGTTTAATGTCTAGCATTTTTCTCCTACGTTTGGCATGTGCGAAGTTATAAACGTTCGAAAAATGAAAGTGGACTTTTTTTATAAGGATTTATTTAAGTAACATGTATAGTACTAATCATACAAGTGCTTTTGTATTGGTTGATCTAGTTTATTTTCTTTATTATTGTATTAATTAAATATTTTATAAAATTCAAACATTTTATACAGCTAACATAAATAATAGTTTCTACCGACTTATAACATTTTTTTTCAAATCAACAATGTGGTAATTAAATTCTCTTCAAAAATTTTTATTATTAATAGACTAATTTTTACATAATTTTTTTAGTTTAACACATCAAAAACAATAAACAAATTTTGTACAAAGAATGTATCGTTATTTCACAATTTTTTCCAACAAATAATAATTTCATTATCATACCTTGGAACATAAACTTAATCACACTTCAAAATATAAACAAACACGATCACGCGGAGATGTCAAATATTATGGTATAGTTGAGAGTATAAAAAAAAAACTGAAATTGGTCAGGAAATTTCGTGTGTGTTTGTATACATAAATGTATATATATATATATATATATATATATATATATATATATATATACGCAGTACGGATGTATATGTACAAATATTTATATATATATTTGTTTATGACTATATATTTTTGAAACATTAACGTTCGAATTTAAAGGTCTACATATAGATCTGTCATTGTAAAAGTATTTTTGGTCCACGCTCATTTTTCAAACGTTTATAACTCCGCATATACGAAAGGTAGCAGAAAGTTACTAAATACCAAACTTTTAGGAAATTTGCTCTTTTTTAAGATACTTTACATATTTTTTTAATCCAGTAATTTCCCGCAAAATTACAGAATATTGATTTGAAAAAAATTGAAAAAAAATTTTTTTTCAATACATTAGAATATTATATTTTTTAATAAAAAAAATGGCAATAAACCTGACATAAATCGATAGTATTTATCGAGATCTTTCAGAATCTTTTTTAATTTGTTCAATTGTTTAAGCGATTTCGGAGCCATGATCTTTTAAAGTTCGACTAGTTTCAATAAAAATGTTTCCAAACTTTTGAGCGGTACTGTATAATATATTGTAACGTTTTTCCCTTTCGGGAGGGGGAAATACGTGTAACTCCTGTTGCCAGACGCTTCAGTGAGTTACCAGGGTAAGATCGGCAGGAGTTGGAGGGATCGGACGGCGGAAAGTAAAGGAAAGTAACCGGGTTTAACACGTTTGGTTATGCTATGGAGTACCTTGGCTTTATTGTACTCATAAAAACTCATTTACAACGACGATTACAAATATGAATTAATAATAATGTATAAATCAAAGCTAAACCTAATGATCTTATATAATGCAAATAATTAACCTAACCTTAACGGAATGTAATGTACGAAAGATAATTAAATCGGCCACTTGACGGCTATTTAATAAGTGAAGACGTAAAGACAATGGGTGGCCGACACCCTTAACTTATTCTAATATCTTAATGATTACGCGGCAGGCGGACGGAGTCCTCTAACTAATATAAAAATGTATTGGGTGGACGACACCCTTAACTTATTCTAATGTCTAACATTTATGCGCGGCCGGACGGAGTCCTTTAAACTAATACGAATTGAATAATTAGATGGACGACACCCTTAATATATTCCATAATCACGCGGTGGCGGACGCGACGGCTACGGGTTAACCAGACCCTTAATTAAGCCAGCGGCGAGAATGTGAAATAGAATATAATACTATGGGTGGACGTCACCCTTAAATTCAACGGCGCAAGTTCGGCATTGCGGCGGCGGCAAAAATAGCTAGTGTGCTCTAGGCAGGTAGATCTACGCCAGCGTGCTCACTCGACGTATCTCTAACACTGCCAGCATATGCACTAGAGTCTAGACCAGCGTGCTCACTCGGTCTATCCCCATGTGCAAGAGAGAGAAGCTAGTCCTTCTACAAGAGAAGGCACCCAGCTACTACTTGTCCCACTCTCTCTTAGCCTAGCGTGCTCACTAAGGTAAAGAGAGAGAGGAGACCGTAGTCTGCACTGCTCTGGTTAGCTGTGCTTCTCGGCCTCTTATATACTCTGACCTCATTTTTCCCGTTGAGTGCAACGACGTTTGAGGTTGCCGCCTAGCGACTGAGCTCAGAACTACTGTTCTATCGTAGCTGGCCGTTAGGCGGGAAATTCAAATGCGCGGGTATGTATACTCGTCGCAATATATACATGCATATATAAAAAAAAATTCAACTATAGTATTTAAAACCTCACAATTATTTATTTATTAAATTTACATACAGATATTAAAAATTTTTTTATATTTTTTCATTAATTTGTACATATTTAGACTCAGGGAGTCGAAAAAAGTGGTTTCCAGAAAATGTGTGTGTGTGTGTGTGTGTGTGTGTGTGTATGAATTCAGTACGCGAAAACTATCTCGAGAACTACTCCATGGATTTGCTTCAAATTTTGCATGCAACTTATCTTTTTGTCTAACAGGGGGGGGGGGGGAAGCTATTGAAAATTGATCTTCTTAACTCAGTTTTTTTTAGAGCCATTTTAAGAATTTTAAAAAAATTTTGATTTTTCATTTTTTGGTATTTTCCGTAAACTACTCAAATAATTTTCTTGAAAATTTGTATCGACATTATTTGCGACTGTCAAAAGAAGAAAAACTTTTACTAACTGATTTTCTTAGCGCACTTTTAATTTTAGAGTAATTTAAAAATTAAAAAAAAAATTTTCTTTATTTTTCTTTTATTTTATGAAAACCATTCGATAGATTTGCTTCAAAATTCGTATGCAAGTTATTCGCTATTGTCTGAGGAAAATTAGCTTTGGAAAACTCATTTCTTGAGCGCAGTTTTGATTTTAGAGCATTTAGAAAATTTTTGAAAAAATGTTTATTTTTTATTTTTTTTTATATTACTCAAAAACCATTCGTTAGATTTGCTCTAAAATCATTATGCAAATCATTCGTTATTGCCTTAATAAAACAAGCTTTGGAAAACTTATTTTCTTAGCGCAGTTATAATTTTAGAGCATTTTGAAAATTTTAAAAAAAATTTATTTTAAATTTTCCATTTTTTTGGATCTTACGTAAACTACTCTAAGAATTTGCTTAAAAGTGTGGATAGAAATTATTTGATACTGTTTAAATAATAAAAACATTTGAAAACTGATTTTTTTGGTATACTATTAATTTTATTATTTTTCTATAGGTTCAATGTTTATTACGCTCTAACTTTGGGAAAAAATAATATTTTTACATGCTATAACTACTAATTCGAAAGGATTTGAGCTCAGCTTTCATTTAAAAAAAGTTTCAAGCTTGTAGCTATCAATGCTAAAGAACTATATGCGTTTAAAAATCTATTTACTTTTCTAGTCATTTTCTTCAATTGTCTGTAACTAGGGAAATATTGAGTGTTTGTGACTATAACTTAAGCTTTTTTCATATCTCATCATCTAAAAACTTATCCCGAAGTTTAAGCAAAATCCATGATCCGGAGTTGTGACACTCTACTAGTTAGTAAGCATATTGTAAAAGTAAGTCATTTTTTAAACGAAAGTGCAATTTGATTTACAAAAACAACAAATAAGAACAATGCGAAGGCTACATGAACCAGATTTACCAAATTAACTATATCATTTAATAAGAGTCAAAATACATAATAAGCATTGTTTTATCGATCGACATCGATTTCAAATTCAAATTATAAAACAATTATTATAAAAAAAAGGAGGCATAAATATTATAAATGCGAGACGACCTCAAGAAACGGAGAGCATTTTACTTAGAGCACTTATTTTTACAAGCACTTATTTACAGCACTACTACAGAAAGCACTTATCAATGAACGCACTTCAGTAGCAAATAATTTTTACAAAATAAGAAAAATCTGTGAGTTTACAAAATGTGGCTTGTAAATTCACAGATTGTCGATTAAAGGGTTACATCAGCTTAAATCAATCAATATAAATTATAAGAAATATTTATATTTAAATAAATTGATTTAATCAACAATGAATAAAATCTAAATTAAAAATTAAGAAATTTAAATCAATTAATTCAATTAAATAGATTAGTTAACAATTATGTAAAATCATTATATACATTATCTATTTATAAAACATCTATTGTATTATAAGATTTTAATTTAAAAATTTTTACTTATATCAACGCATCTTTTGCCGATACCTTCTTCCTTATTTTTTTATTTAAAAATAAACATCTTCAATTTTTTTATATTAAAATCACATTTAAATAGATATAAAAAAATTAATGAAACTCAAAGAGCTCTATGAGAAAGCATTCCGCCAAAGCACTTGGCAGCGTTTTTTTCTTCTATTTTACGTAAATTATTCGATAGATTTGCTCTAAAATTTGTATACAAGTTATCCGCTACTGTCTTTATAAATTAGTCTGCATGATTTGAGATGAAATCGTTCATACATCGGAGCTAAACTCATAAAACAGCAGACCATTTTAATAGTACATCATATACCAAGGGCGTGAAATAGGGGATTTTGGCCCACTATTCTCCGTCACGTCCTTGGTGCATATACTATTTTTTAAAGCCGAGGGACGAGAAAAACGTATTTTTAGCTCATTTTTGCGAGCACAAAATATAGTACATTTTGGCCTGCTTTTTGCTGGCGAGAATGTACTGTTTCGCGCTTGCAAAAGTTAGCCGAAAATACGTATTTCGCGCTCGGAGGGTTAAAAATTACTGTTATGTAGATTATTTAATTACGCTCATTTAATTAAATCAAATCATATCTGTCGAATAAAAAAAAACTTATTAAAGACGAATAAAAAGCTTTCCGAATAACATGATATGTCTTATGTGCATCTTTTTATTTAATATATTTTGTCGAATGATAATTTTAAATAAATCATTTTTAAATTCAGAAAATATAAGTATTGAAAATCAATAGTCGGAACCCCTGGATTTGGCTGACTAGATAGAGCCCAAAACATATGAGATATCTGAATAAATAAACTGGAAACAGAAGTGGCTTAAATCTTAGAATCATGATTCCAAAAGCATCTCTACATCTTTTCGAATTAATAAAGATAATGTAGCTGCTCCTAGGCTCGTAGCATGATTAACGCAACCAAAATCGGTAAAGCTTCCTGATCGGCGACGTCGGGAATCGCCCCAGTTCCAAGTTGAATTAAATCTGCAATCAAACATAATAAAAATATATACAATATAAATTAATAAAAATAATTATGTTAATGTTATTGATTTCATATTACACATTGCAGAAAAATTATGAAATAATCCATTTTATGAGAGATGTGTAAAAAAGATATTTTTAAGTGAACAAATATACTGCCACATAATTTTTCACATGCAGAAAAACATCTGTGACTGCACATTTAGATTAAGGAGATGTAAAACGGACACTACACCTGTACTTATAGATATCAGCTTCCTTTCTATTTTATTGCTGAATTTCCAGAAAAGAAATGCATTAGCTTGTAGTATGTACCATGATGATTATTTTCATAAGTTTTCAAATAAATTCATTCATTGGGTTTTAAAATATTTGGATTCCTGTACAAAATTGAAAAAATTTAATAAATAATTTTGGAACCCAAAATTTTCAATCATTAATGAATGAATTCATTTAAAAATTTAACTGAATAATCTTCACGGTACATACTACAACTGAATGCATTTTTTTATTGAAAATTTTGCAATAAAATTTAAAGATAGTGAATATTTACGAGTACTGGTGTAGTGTCTATTTTACATCCCCTTAACGATTTTTTTAAATTTATTGCAAGTAAACCGATGAATATGCACATCCGCCGTTAAAGTTTGTAAAGTGCATTGTGGCGGTAGTAATTTGCACTTGCAAAAGAATTGCATCAAGTTGTAGCTGGTACTTACATCCAAGACTAAACAGCAGGATCGCACCAAAAATGCAGAAGCTGAATTGCAAATTAGGATTGCATATTTCGCACTCGCAATCGCACAAGAATTGCATTAGAATTGCAACAGACACAAACATTAGAGACTAAGTAGCAGTTTAGCGTCACAATTTTAGCAACTAGATTGCATATTAGGATCCATATCTTGCAGTTGCAGCAAAATTACATCTAAAATGCACCTGACACTTACATCTAAGACTAAACAGCAGAATTGCACCAAAAATGCAGCAGTTGAATTGCAAAGTTGGATTGCAAAATACTGTAAATTTAACCATTTTAATTCAAAAAATTATTTTAATTTTTCTGGGGATATATTGCAACAAGAAATATAATAAAATTTACTTTATAGACAACAGACAGAATTAAGTGAGGAAATTATACAACAAGCCTGTTGCTTTTATAAAAAATTTGCAGCTGTGAATGTTTATGTTAATTTACAAATAAGAAAGATTTTTAACACAAAAAATACCGACTTCAAAACATTGCACTGAAAAATAACAAATAATATGTTATCCTTAGAAATTATACGCATACTACGCATCTAACACATATGTAGTGAACATATCATAGACTATCTAATTATTTGCAAGAGCAGAAACGAATTTTTTTTTATTTGACTGCTTACAAAGAAATTTGCTAATAGGTAAGACAATATATACATAAAAATATTAGAATTTTTATAGTCGGTGCCAGCCTAAATAACTTGCCTTCAATATAAAAAAAAAATTCGAAAGTGAACAAAGGAATCGATAGATACCTTATAAACCGTTACAAAATATTAAGAAAACTATTCATAAAAATATTTTTTATCATATTTTTTAGATTTGAGGCAAATTTTTTTAAGCTGGCACCGATTCTAAAAATTGTAATATTATTATGTATATATTGTTTTACCTATGAGCTAATTTGTTTGTAAGCAGCCTAATAAAAAAATGGTTCGTTTTTGCTCTTGCAAATAATTAGTTAATCTATGACATGTTCGCTACATATGTGTTAGATGCTTAGAATACGTATTATTTCTAAAGATGGTGAATTATTTGTTATTTTTTAGTGTAATTTTTATGAAACTGGTTTTTTTTGTTGAAAATTTTTTATTTCCTACTTGTCCAGTAAAGCTCCTTACTAAAAGAACGAATATGAGTAGACCCACTAATCAAATATTTAACGCCAGCCTGAAAAAATTATCCCAAACCTAAAAAAAAATATGATAATAGTACATTACGTAACGGGTATGGAAAGGCTTTATTTGCGAAACGAGAAGTTTACGGCCCGAACCGAAGGTGAGGGTCGTAACGAGTTTCGTAAAAAAGTCTTTCCATACCAGTTGCGTACAGTATTTTCCACCATGAGAGCCAAAAAAGAGCAACGAATTTGCGATTTTAGGGTTAGAATGGCGAAAAAAATATTTTTATAAATAGTTTTTTTAATATTTTTTAAAATCATTCTCTATTATATATAAAGTAAGAAATTAATATATGCACAGTAACATTTACCATTTTATGACATTTTTATTGTATATAATAACAGTACTAATATATAGTTATTATAAGTATGAGATTGTTTGAAATTTAATAGGTGTTGTGTATGTATGAGTGATAACCTTTCTCGCATTAGTAGTGTCATTGCGTTCGTCACACTCACGCCGCGAGAGCGCATATATATAGTACTACACACAGACGAAGTATTCTATTAAAGTAATGCGTTAACTTGTCGTACGGTGTTGCAAATACTGGAATATTTTTTTTCAGCAAATTAAAAAAATATATTTGGTATTTCAAAAAATTAAAATTTTTTTCAAAAGTAAAATTTTATTTTAATAATTAAATTAAATAAATATTTTTTAAGAGTCGAATGGTTCCATTCAAATTTTTTTTCTGTAGAAAATAAAATTTTTTTCCTATACCTCCGCCGAAAGTTCCACTTTTTTACGAATGATTCTTTGACGAAAACGGCACTTTTTTGCTCTAGGAAAAACATGAATGGCACTGGCATAGCGGCGCAGAAATATCAAGAACGTAGTCCGAACCTCATTCTGTCTCTCTCACTTTCTGGAGCATATGTATAAACGTATAAAATCTAACCTCACTTTTTGTCTATTTCTCTTTTTCTTTCAATTATTTTCATAGCAAAAAATAGTACACTCTATTTTCAGGAAAAATAAAGAATATTACAAAAAAATTAAAGGAAAATGATAATGGAAATTAAAAATTAAAAAAAAATTATTTAGAACAATATTAATTTTCTTATTACATAGATTTTATTCCAATCTGATAGAATACATCTTTTTAATATTTTAAAAATATAAAAAATTTGAATTCATAATAAACAAAATTAAGTAATAATTTATATTTACAAAAAAGAGCAATTGTAATATAAATTTTAAATACTTTAAATTCAAACTATGAAATAAAAATTTTTAATTCAAATACTTTGGTTTTCAGTACTATTTAAACACTCTATTGAGTGATTTTCATTTTTTACATTTAGATTTATGTTAGATTATATTCTTATCTACCTTTAGTACCAAAATTTCACTATCATTTACATTTGTAAAAAGAAGTTTTATAAATATTAAAAAAAATAAGCATTACAATTGAGTAATAAAAATAATAGAAATATTATTTACTTTTAAAAATAGTTTTTTTAATAATATTAATAGATTTTTTTATTAATTTAAATGTTACTCAATAGTAGATTTTTCAAAAGATTATAATAAACTATATTAAAAGTCTAAATAATTTTCAATCTAACTTTATCTCTAGTTTCGCATATCAACTTAAGCAAATCGAGATTATCGTAAGGTGTTAAATTTTCATATTGTCAACTCAATTTCAGCATTACAATCATTGCATGAATGATTATGAATTGTTACATTTGAAATTTTACATTTCTTGAGCTCAACTCGTGGTGTCAAAGTAACTTGATCCAGCTGCGATCTTCCATCTTTACTCGTAGACTCAGATATGTTTATATTTTCATGGTCAGAATTGTCAATAGATAAATGCGTTTCCTCTTTATCTAATTTCCTGTATTATCTATTGGTAAGGCTATATTTAATTTTGAAGTACTCGCACCTTGATTGACTGGTAAGGGCATGCGTCCATGTCATTGAATTGCTTTTGAAGTATTTAAAGGCACAGAGGTCTAATTTTCATTTGTTTCATCCGAAGTAGGTTTTTCACTTAAATCTGATAAACACATTAAAGCACATAACTGACCTCCACTGGTAATTTTATTAAAAATTTTGTTCTTGTTTACCAATGAATCTTCTACATATCCCTGAGCCACCAAATCAAATTTCCAACCACCTAATTCCTTTATTGTAATTAAATCTCCACCACCATTGGAACATAAAGTTGCAGATGTACGACGATAACAATGCCCACTGTACCTGTCAGAATTTTCTAAATTCAAATACAAAGCACTGGTTTTTGGACCTTCGTTAATTTTATTTTTACCTATTGTTTGACGTGTACAGTTACCTCTCTGGAAATTAATAAACAATCTTCCATGATCTATTTTATTTGGTCTTAACATTACATATTTCTTGACCATATCGTAAAACTGATTATTAATCACAAAATTACAAGGATAATGAGTTTTCGAATTCTTGATATTAACAATAAATTTGCTCGTATCTTCAATATCATTTACAGTAAGGTTACATATTTCTTCTGATCTAAGAGACCCACAAATACCAAAAATAAGAACCACCTGTAACATACTTGAGTAATAAATTTAAAATAATTTATAAGAACTAAAATTTTGTAAATGAATTCATAATTACCTTAAGGGCTAAACATACGTGGTCATCATTGTCATTTGAAAATTGTTGAGCTTGATCCAAAGTAAATACTCCTGCTTTATTTGGCTTATATCCTTTAGATTTGATTGTAACGAATCATTGATTTTATGTCAATGAATTATTTGTAATACGCTAACCTTCTGCTTCATGATTTCTTAAATATTCTTCTTCCTCACAATTATTTTCATCTGACGCTGATGAAACCACCCTTTGTCAATAACTAAAACAAATTTAAAACAAAATTATAAAAAAATTGAGATTATGTCACTAAAGATAGCTCTAATAAGCTCAATTTTCTATATTTATTTAATTACTTGATCATTTTGATTCTCTTACCATTAGCTAACCATTAACGGCTAATGTTGGGCTGGAGAATTATGCTTGCGCTGTTCTGGGAACCATACTTCCGACTTTTGAACGTTCAAATATTGTATCTCTTACTGAAATCTTTAATTCTGGAAATAAAAATAAAGACAGGATATCTGCAGGGCGTAAGATCGTTCGTGGTCCGAGTGTTGCAGTGTCATTATTGGTTAGACTTTCTGGAGATGACTTGGCGCAGAAGATGTTTATGGTTAGGCGTAGATTAACGGGTTTTTCGACAGTGGATCTGGATTCCTCCCTCAGTAGATTTTCTGCCACTAAGTACCATTCTCAAATACATATGAATGAGTATCTTGGAAAAAATGAATATATTAAATTTTAAAATCTTAAAAAGTATGCTAAAGGAAAAGGTTTCAAGTTTGTTTGGTATAGAGGTGGTAAATTTATAATGAATAAATAATGGTTCTATTAATAATGATAAATTTGAACCTCAAAATAGTGGGATGAGCTCGAATCATGAATTAATTGAAAATCATACAATATCCTTAGATAAAGTTTCTCCCTAATGACTGCGCTGATCCCCTTCGGAAAGTCGAACAGGGAGGAGGGGTGAACTGCGTGCGTGCTTCCTGAATGTGACCTCTTTAAGAGCTTACGTTGTGCGTGAACTTCTAAGTGGTTATCATTCTTACGACATATTTGGAGTTGCTGAGATCTGGTTGGGTCCGTCTGTATCGGATGACGTCATTCAGATCAGGGGGTACAAAGTGTTTAGACAGGACAGAAACTTGTATGATGGAGGATGTGCCTTATATATTAAGGATAATCTAAAATGCACTTTTTTGGCCACTTCGGAGACGCAAACTAGTAATAGTAGCGGTAAGCCGGAGGTCCGTTCTGTGCAAGTTGGCGGCTCCGAGCCTGTGCTAGTTTCTGTTATTTATCGTCCTCCTGCTGTTTCGTTTATTAGAAACTCTAACTTGTTAAATGATTTAAGAAATTTTTGTTCGGACTATTCCTATAAAATTATAATGGGAGACTTGAATGCCGATCTCCTTGAAGAGAGCAGTGATGCCAAGTTTCTAAGTAAGCTATCGGCTTAGCTTTCGTTACAGTAAGTTCAGCACGGCGCTAGGCATCATACTTCGATGTCTCACACGTGGATCGACCTGATCTTTGTCGATGACAACGACGTGGTGCTTGATGCACGGAACCTACCAACGAGCTTTCACAGTCGGCATAATTTGATTGACGTATGTTTGCCTTGCAACACTATAACTTTAGATCAAAAACCTATCATGTATAGAAACTATAAAAATATTTGTCTATCTGCATTGGATGAGAAACTTGCTGACTGTGATTGGTTGCCGCTTATGACTGACACAGTTGACTCTGAATCTGCACTTGGTTGCCTCTATGATAATCTCACTACTGCAATCGGGAATTTGGCGCCGTTGAAAGCGTTCAAGCCTACTAAGAATAAGTTTTCATAGATAGATAAAGAATTGTCACAGATGCGGCGTAAAAGAGATGCTACATACCGTAGATACAAACGGACAGAGGACAAGCAGAATCTCTTTGAATTTCTGCGGTTGCGTAGGGTGGTAGACGAACAGACAGACGATGCTGAGACTGCTTATATTCACAATAGACTGTTTGGTGCTCTTGCGGGTGGTAATGTCTGGAAGGAGTTGAGAGACCTGAGACTGCTATCTGGACCTCAAGGGGTTTGAATGGATTTACTCCGGATGAGCTAAATGCGCACTTTGCTGGGGTATCTGTCTCGCCGCAAGAGGATAGTGAAAAGTGATTGAGAATTCTTTCTCAAAGCAATGAAAGTGAGTTTACCTTTAAACCAATTAGTTTTAATGATGTTGTTCTTGCAATTTCACATCTTTTCTCACAGGCTCATGGTGAGGATGGCGTTCACCAAAGCGTGAAAGTTAAAGCTTTACCATTTATTGGTGAACATTTTGTGGCTCTGTTCAATTCCTCTTTTGCACGGGGGGTCTTCCCTTGCCGTTGGCAGCCAGCACGTATTATACCATTAAAAAAGTGTGCCACACATAAACAGCCAAGGATCTTACGCCTATAGCCATCTTATGTTTTCTTTCAAAGGTCCTTGATAAGATCGCCCATGATCAACTGCAGGAGAACATTACATCCAGAAAATTGCTCGATCCTATGCAGACGGCTTCAGAAAGAACCATTATACGCAGACTGCTGTACTTAAACTTACAGACGATATTAGGTCAGGTCTAGACAGGAAACTTGTCGCGTTACTACTACTTTTTGACTTTAGTAAGGCATTCGACACGATCTCTCCCTCCAAACTTCTTCTAAGGCTTAGATCGATGGGATTCTCCAGAGCCGCACTCAGATGGATTAACTCCTATTTATCAGATAAGAAACAAATGGTTTTCCACGCAGTTAAAGGAGGAATCGAATTGGCTAACAACCAGTTTATGAGTACCTCAGGGTTTGGTGCTGGGGCCGCTGTTGTTTTGCCTTTACATAAAGTAAAGGCAAAGCCAGTGCGTCACGTACGTGACGCACTGGACTCTGATCGCGTCGAGCATCTGCTGTATGCGGACGATCTTAAAATTTTTAGGCAGGTCCCTTATGATGATGTGGATGAGGGGATTCGTATTTTGCATAGGGTGGTCAGGGTGGTGTCGGAGTTGGCTGCTGGTATTTCTCTCACTTTGAATGCTAGTAGAGCAAAGGCGATCGTCTTTGGAAGTAATCGTTTCATTGAAAATTTTTATTTGGGCAAGCCAAGAATGGTTGACCTGGGGAGTGGTATCGGTATTCCTTTCCCTGACACCGTTACGAGCCTTGGTGTTGTGCTGGACTCTAAACTGTCGTGGGAACCGCTCATTAATATGATGACTAAAAAATTCAATAAAGTGATTTACAGCCTGCGGTCTTTCCGTTGGTACACCACTGAGGCTCTGCGTAAACAACTCGCAACTGCTCTGCTGTTTCCACATCTTGATTACTGCTCAGTGGTTTTGCTCGATGATTTACAGGAGTTACAAAGACGGCTACAGAAAATGCAAAATTCATGTGTAAGATATGTATTAGGCGTGAGGATGGATGATCATATCTCTCCCCATATACATGCTTTGGCTTGGCTACGTACTGATTCGAGGAGACAGTATTTTATGACTGTACTTATGTACAAAATCGTAGGTATGAATACTTCCGAATATTTAGTGGGTCTCTTCACTAGATATTTACCCAGAGCAACTACTAAGGGTGAGATTAAAGATCTTGCGATGCCCTTCATGCGCACTGAGACTGGAAGAAATTCTTTTCAAGTTCAAGGTGCGCATGTTGGAACTGTCTGCATGCTGATATTAAAAATCTTCTATCAATCAGCAGGTTTAAAGCCGCTCTGAGGAGGTATTTACTCGACCTCGATTAAACAGTATTATTTTCAGACTATATCATATGTGTTAATTTATTATGTGATGTACCTTTTATAGATTTAAGGGATGATTGTATTTATTGGCGTGATTGTAGTAGGTGTGTGGATAGAGTGAATTCTTATATTTTTATCAGCTTGACTTATACATTACTGTACATTCAACTTTGTTCTGTGATTTCAATTTACTGTATACTGCTGATATTTTGACTGTGCTTTTTGCACGCTTGATTTTATGTAATTCTTTTGACTGATGGATATTTGAGGCACTGATTTTTAATTATATTATTTATACTTGTTGCGTGTATTCATTCGTGTTCTATTTTCTATCTGTGATATCACTTTTATTTAAGTTATTGACTTGCTATTACAGTATTATTAACTTTAATATGTTTCATGCCTGTAATATCATACTGTACTATTTTAATTTTATATATGCAAAACTATTTCAAGTATTTTATGTATTTTAATTATATTTGTAAATTTATTGCATTAAACGCTTTTTTTGTAAATACAATACAAAATTAATAATATCTAATCTAAAAAAAACTAACTTCTTTATTAATTTAATATCAATTTTTAGACTATAATGATTTGAAATGTAACATGAACTAATGAAATATAAATTTTTGTACTACGTTATTTAATTTTTTTAATATATTATTCAAATTACATGAATATATCTTAAACCTTGTATATTGACTATTTTTTTTGATTGGAATGAATTAAAATATTTAAATTACATTTGACAAATATATTTACTTAATCTATTTTTATTCTAAACAAAATTAAATTTTCTATTTTTCCCTCAGTATGAAGAGTTAAAATGAATTTTGAAATCAACTAAACTTTTCATGAAATTAAATAAAAATATTAAGGTTAAGTTACTACAAAAAACGTTAATAATTATACTTACAGAAAAAACGGAATAAAATACCGTCTGAATTTTATTAGATCTGATTTCAACTATAAAACATAATCTCATATGAAATAAAAGAAAAAATGTGAATTATAACTAATTTAAATCCACGCTGAATGATAAAAAAAGAAATTAAGCGATTATGTTGATCTGATTTCTGATAAACGCCGAAATAAAAAAAAGTATGTGGGGAACTTTCGGCACGGGTATAAGAAACAATCGTATACGCCACACGGATCGATAATACGACTTCTTTCCACGGGTGTTGCCGCCCAAGCTGAAGGCTTGGGCGACAATCTCACCCATGAAAAAAGTCGTGTTTTCGCCCCTAGTGGCATAGTATACTATTTCTTAATCCTAAATCTATTATTCAAAATGCATTGATTTGTTATACGGTTATGCAATTAAATGAATAAAAGGCTCCTTCAGAAGTTAATTGAATAAGTATTTTTAAGAAGTTAAATATTCTCATTCAAATTTCTTCTGGTCTTTCAAAAATTGAATTTTTTTTCGACTTGAATTTGAAACCTACTGTTTGATGCAATGCAATAATTTTTTGTACGGTTTTGCATATATTGTGGGATATTACAATATTATTCTAACTAATTTTTTTGATCTCCTTCTTCAGAAATTATGCATGAACTAAAAGAAGAAAAACAATGATGCTGAAAATGGTGGCAACGGCTCCAACACAAACGACGTCAATGTCAATAAAAATTTAAGAAATACAGAGGCAAATGGTAATTAAATTTATCTTTGTTGAAATATTAAGATTATTTAAAATTCAATATTAAAGAGTTTAAACCTGATTTTTTTTTAAAATTAAAATTAACAAAAATTCAAACATTAAAACAGAAACTTAGAAGTCAGAGACTTATTTAGTTATTTATCTACAGCTGAAGGAGACAACACTGAGCCACAGACGTCAATCACCTCCAGAGACATTCCATCTTTCGTTCTGATTCATCATCCATCGGCTAGGATCAAAATGGACACTTTATACACCCTGCGTCAACTGACACGAATGGAGAAAGACACCAAAGCTGCCCAGGAGGTTATGGCAGACACTTTGAATAAGGTGGAGAATCTCGCCGAACAAATGGATGAGATGATAAGCAAAGCAGAAAAAATCAATGCTTACGATCTGGAGGAGGAGAATCTAAGGTGTAAAGCTATAGAGAATTTTTTTCCAAATTTATGCTCTACCGCTCACAATTTCAGAGATGATTCAGATGGAATGACGTCTACTTTCTCCAGGGTTAACTCGTCTTAGAATCAAAAATAGACTATCAAAAGAGATTATCAGTTACCTTAAGGCGACTACGGAGGTTAGGCTAAAATTTCATTTCATAGTTTACAAATTACGCTTTAAGTTTGTAAAATTTTTTGGATTTGTAAGTTTTCCACCATTCTGTGGGTATCAAAAAATAGTAAAAAATTAAAAAATCCAAAAAATTTTATAAATTTAAAGCGTAATTTGTAAACTAAATAATAAAACTTAACCTCAATTCCGAAGTCGCCTTAAAAGACTGAATTGCATTTCTGACTGGATTATCTATATTTAAAGTTGATGGTATCAAACCTATCAAATGTCTTAGATCAAGAAAATATAAACAAATTAAATTTAAGTTCAGGTGAAATAGAAAAACGTAAAAGATTGGTTAGGGATATTATAATTAATAGACTAGATGAACATTACCATAAAAATATAGTAAATTTAAAAAATCCTATTGATATGGTAAATAAAATAAAAGAAAGCAAAAGAATAGAAATAAATGTAACGGCAACATCTATAAGAGCAAAGATGTATAAATTTAATATAAAACCAGAGGAAAAGATCGAGTCATTTGTTGATAGATTTGAGATAATAATTAGGGATTACGAGAACAGTAATCCAGCGGAGAAGCCCCTTTTTCTAGATCCCTTTTTCTCTCTACAGAGAAAAAGGGATCTAGGAATTTATCTAGATGACAAAATACTAGAAGCATTTAACAAACATACTGGAGTCAGATATATGACAGGAAAATATGTAAAATCAAATTGGTTAGTTTCTTTGGACATTGTAACCAAAAATGACGGTAAGCGTCAAGAGAACCATGAAGAGTACGTGTGCGAAGCAAGGACAGTTTTCGAAGAAGATAGAGAATGAAGTCAACAAAATGAAAAGACACAGGCAACAAATTCAGAAGATTTTCTGAAAGGAAAAATTACAGACTTACACAATATAACTGACTCTAAAATATTAAACGATCTACTAAAAATAAATGGAAATTCAAAGGTTAACAATAGTGAATTAGATGAAGGTATGCCATAGCATGTGAGACTAGGACATATGTTCCCAAGCTATTTAAAACATCTACAAAAGTCAACTTACTTCTTGAAAAAGATCAGATTCAAAGACAACATATTAGATTGCAAATGGCTTATACTGGGAGTAATGGTCTTTCTTTCTCAGAAATAAGAGACAGAGCAACCAGTTGTCTAGAATTAATTCATACAGATTTTATGGGTCTTATAAAACCACTATCTTATCCTAGAGACAATAAGTTTATAATGGTATTTATAGACGATTTCTCCAGGTTTGCCAAAGCCTATTCTATCAAACACAAGAACAAGGCAGGAGACTGCTTAGAAATATTTCTCAAAACTATGAGAAACTTCTTGAAAGAGGTCACAAAAGTATTCTATATAAGAGCAGACTTTCAAAAAAATTGAAAACAACACAATGGAACAGCAGAAAGGTTTAACAAGACGATTCAAAACAAAATAAGGACAATGATGATCGACTTAGGTCTACCTGGTAGTATGTGGATCCTGACCATAGAAGCAGAATTACACATATACAACAGGTTACCGCATCGTTCGCTAAACTTTATTACTCCAGTTGACGTAGTTCTGTATAACAAGAAATATCATAGGGACAAAATCAGAAGATTTAGATGCATAGCGTATGCTAAGATTCCAAATACAAAGTCAAAGTTGTCAGAGAGAGCAGTCAAGGCTGTTACGGTAGGATATACCACAACAGCCTACATCTTATAGCATCCTGAAACAAGAAAGCTTATCAACTCCAGGAATGTCAGATTTTATGAGAAATTATTATACAAAGACGTGTTTAAGCGAACACCACAGGACTTTTAAAAGATTGGAATTTCAGATATAAAAGAAACAGAAGAAATTAACTTTAGAAAACTAGAAAAATACTCAGACGACTTAAATAAAAATTCAGAGACATTAAATAAAAGTACAGAAGCCAGGGACAAACCCAAAAGAGGGAGACCGAAGAAAAGACTCTCAAATGGACAGGAAAAACACAAACCAGTCGAAAAAAAGCTGAACGACCTGAAAAGGCAGCCAAAACCAACTGGAAGTTCAACATAAGAACAAAAGAGGTACAACAGGACGAGCCAATCGATGGTGAATCATAATATGATATACTAGCCAAAGTCAACAAGAATCCGAAGGACTACAAGGAGGCTGTGTCTTTAACAGAAAAAAATGAATTGCAGAGCGCAGTGGAGGAAGAACTCTGTTCTATGAAATAAAACAAAGTCTGGGAGATAGTTGACATACCAGTCAATACTTCAGAAGGAAACAGAGTAAACATAATAGACTCCAGTTAGGTGTTTAAAAAGAAAATCGGTGAAACAGGCAAAACCAGCTATAAAGCTAGGTTAGGCGTCAGAGGATTCAAATACAAGACAGAATACAGCCTGAGTGAAGCATACGCTCGAGTGTCAAGAATGTTTTAGATTAGATCAGCCCTATGTATCATTAATAAATAGGACTTGGGAGCTACACAGCTGAACGTCAAAATAGTGTTTCTACATGGAACCTTAAAAGAAGACATTTACATGAAAATTGCAGATGGACTTGAATATGATAATGCGACTAAATGCATTAAAGTATGTAAAGTACACAAGTCCTTATACGGACTGAAAGTAAGTCCAAAAAGATGGAATAAAAGATTTTCAGAAGAAGCTCAGAAACTAGGATTGGAAAAAGATGTCAACGAACCTTGTCTCTTCATTTGGAGAAAAGATGGGCAAGTTGTCTTCATAATATTGTATGTAGATGACGCAATATTGGCCAGGAACAACAGAGCCTAGGTGAACAGAGATTTAGGTGAACCCAGATGTTTTTTAGGAATAAACATCACAAGAGATCGTTCAAAACAAACATTGTTGTTAAACCAGAAAGATTATACCGAAAAAATGTTTAATCGGTTTGACATGGAAGATTGCAAACTGCAATCAACATCCATGGTTACCAGACAGGTCAGAAATAGAGAACACAAGCAGTCAGATGAAAATACTTCAGAAGAGATGAAAATCAATGAGAATATACCATTCCGAGAAGCCATAGGTAGCCTATTGTATTTGGCTGGCACAACCAGACCAGATATAGTGTATTTGATAAACTACCTACCCAGAAGACAAACACAAGCTGCAGAAGATTATTGGAAAGATGTGATAAGGATTTTTCTATATCTCACAAGGGTCAACGGAATTAGAAATTTATAGAAAGCTATGACAGACGCCAGCTTTAGAGATTGGCATGACTCCTAATCTACAGGAGGATGTATAATAGAACTGTTTGATGACCCGATCTCATGGAAGAGTCACAAACAAGTACGTGACGCTATCCACATGCCAAGTTGCGTATCTAGCTATGAGCGACGCCTGTCAAGAACTGGTTTTCATTGATAAAGCAGCCAGAGATACAATCGGAAAGACCTTATACCCTGTAACCATATAATGTGATATCAAGTCAGCAGGTGAGTGTACCGAAATAGATGTCAGTCACAGACTAAAGTATTTCGATGACAATATACTGACAAGAGTTATAAATGAGAAAATGGTTTTTCATTTAAAATAGACAAGTAATTGAAAATGTTCGCCCCATTTACCATTTACACAGCAAGTAAATGGTAAATGGTCTGACCATTTACCAGTTACTGGGTAAGTAAATGGTGAATGGTTAAACCATTTACCAGTTACTGGGTGAATAAATGGTAAAAGGTCAAACCATTTACCATTTACAGAGCAAGTGAATGGTAAATAATCTCACCAGTTCCCAATTACAGAGCAAGTAACTGGAAATGGTCGGACCATTTACCAGTTACTGGGTAGATAAATGGTAAATAGTTTGACCATTTACCAGTTACTGGGTGACTAAATGGTAAATGGTTTGACCATTTCCAGTTACTCACCCAGAAACTGGTAAATAGTCCGACCAGTTACTCACCAAGTAACTGGTGAATGGTCCGACCATTTACCATTTACTCACCCGGTAACTGGCAAATGGTCCGACCATTTTCGGTTACTCATCTAGTAACTACTAACTAAACAGACCATTTACCATTTACTCACCCAGTAACTGGTGAATGGTTCGACTATTTACCATCTACTCACCCAGTAACTGGTAAATGGTCCGATCATTTCCAGTTACTTGCTTTGTAACTGGGAACTGGTTGGACTATTTACCATTTACTTGCTCTGTAAATGGTAAATGGTCCGACCATTTTCAGTTCCTCACTCACTAACTGGTAAATAGTCCGACCATTTACCAGTCACGTGCTCTGTAACTGGGAGCTGGTTAAACCATTAACCATTTACTTGCTCTGTAAATGGTAAATGGTGCGAGTATTTTCAATTACATGACCATTTCAAATGAAAAACTATTTCCACATTTACAACCCTGCTCGTTATATAACATTATTTTATAGGAATATCAGAAAATATATATATATATATATATATATATATATATATATATATATATATATATATATATAGACGTGTTGCGGAGGCCATGTGTGCATGTGTGTGTACATGTTTGTACGTGTTTGTATGTGTTTGTACGAGTGTGTATGTGTTTGTACGTGAATGTACGCGTTTGTACGTATTTGTACGTGTTTGGACGTGAATGTACGCGTTTGTACGTATTTGTACGTGTTTGGACGTTAATGTACGTGTTTGTACGTGTTTGTACGTCATTGTACGTCTTTCTACGTCTTTGTACGTGTGTGTTCGTGTATGTACGTGTTTGTAGGTGTTTGCACGTTAATGTACGTGTTTGTGCGTGTATGTATGTGTGTGCACGTGTTTGTACGTTAATGTGCGTGTTTGTCCATGTATGTATATGTGTGCACGTGTTTGTACGTATTTATATGTGTGCGTACGTATTTGTGCGTGTATTTACGTGTTCGTACGTATTTTTACATTAATGTACGTGTATGTACGTGTGTGTATGTGTGTACACGTGTTTGTACGTGTTTGTAAGTGTTCGTACGTGCGTGTACGTGTTTGCACGCTAATGTAGATGTTTGTGCGTGTATGCATGTGTGTGCACGTGTTCGTACGTGTTTGTACTTGAATGTACATGTGTGTACGTGTTTGTCCGTGTTTGTACGTCTTTGTACGCCTTTGTACGTCTTTCTACGTGTTTGTACGTCTTTGTACGCCTTAGTACGTCTTTCTACGTGTTTGTACGTTAATGTACGTGTTTGTACGTTAATGTACGTGTTTTACGTAACGTACGTGTTCGTTCATGTTTGTGCGTATTCGTTCATGTTTGTACGTATTCGTTTATGTTTGTACGTCTATGTACGTTAATGTACGTGTTCGTTCATGTTTATACGTGTTTGTACGTTAATGTAGGTGTTTGTGCATGTATGCATGTGTGTGCCCATGTTTGTACGTGTTTGTACTTGTATGTACGTGTTTTTAAGTGTTTATACGTTTTTGTACGTGTTTGGTCGTGTTTTTACGGGTTAGCACAAGTTTTCACATAATTGCTAGTGGTTATACGTGTTTGTACGTGTTTGTATGTGTATTCACGTATGTGTACGTGTATGCACGTGTGTGTGCCTGTTTGTACGTGTGTACGCACCCGGTAAATGGCAACTAGTTAAATTAGTCATCAATTTCGTACAGTGTTGTGAATAAGGAAATGGTTTTCTATTCAAAATGGTCAAGTTATTAAGAATACTTGCACCAGTTACCACTTACAGAGCAAGTAATTGGCAAATAGTCCGACTATTCATCCTGATCCTGACGAAAACAAGCTATTACCCTGTAATAGCTTGTTTTCGTCTGCAACAACCCTTGGATTTTTGTTATACAAGCATTAGTGATGATTATCGTTAATAACTGGCGAGGAAATTGCGTTTCGTAAAATATAGGATTGCAAAAGTTCCCATACTCAGTAAGTGGTAACTGGTCCGGTCATTTACCAGTTACTAGGTAGGTAACTTGAAAATGGCCAGACCAATTTTCAGTTGCTGTGTAAGTAATTGCAAACATTTGCAACCCAGACTTTAACGAATTGGTGCCTACCAGTGTTAAAATTTACAATATACTAACCGTAGTGGAAAAAATGAAAGCAAATGGGAATATCTGTAAATAACTGGTAAGAACTAAGAATAACTGGAAGCCACTGGTATAAACTTTTTAGTTTTACACAGAAATACCAGTTATTTTCAGTCGTTCCTTGTTATTTTCAGTTATTTCCAGTTATTCTCAGTTTACTGGGCATTACTATTGCGCAACTCCAAAAAGCTATTTTAACACAGCCATTTATATTTTAACGTAATTTTGTAAGCGAGACAATGAAAAGTCTGTGAACGCATCCATACGATGCAATACATACTGTTATAAATGCTCGCGGTATATATATATATATATATATATATATATATATATATATATATATATATATATATACATACTAGGAGGCGTTCCCCCCTGCTCGCGCTGCTCGCCAACCCCCTATTTATAAATCCCATTATTTTAAAATTATATAATTACATCTTAGTCACTATATTATTTTAATACCATTTTAATTGTTTATAACTATGGTTGAAGATTTTCATTTAATTTTAAGAAGAATGACAGATTTCCACACCACCTAAAGAGGTACCGTCATTTAAACCTTACATTGAATAATTTTTAACATAAGTTAAATAATAAACGATGTATGATATTTAATAGCGCGTTGGTTTTTTTTTGTTTTATTTGAAATAATTATATGAAAATAAACATAATTATTTTAATTAATTTTAAGATATGTTAAAATTAATTAAAATTATTTCAATATTTTTATATAAATATTTAAAATAAAACCATGGTTTCCTTCGCCTGTAGGCCTACATAACCATGAGAGCTTATATTCCTTTCTCCTTATACCATAAGCCCAACCTACAAACCATCCTCCACCATTAGGAACACACATATTTAAGCAAATTTTCAAAAGTTATTAATTTTTTTAAAATTGTGTTAATTAATTATAAAAATATTTTATTTAGAATCACATTTTTTTATATAGAACTATTTTGTTTTTCAAATTGTGTTATATACAAATTGTACATTTTTTTTTATATATGTTTATTTTTTTTATTTTTTTTTTTCATGTCACTATATACACGAATTTTATATTTTGTTATACATAAATTGTACATACTTTATCAAAAAAAAATTGTTTCAAAAACTATTTATTTCGAAAAGTTATTAATAATTTTATGCTGAATAGTTACCAGATGTGAAGGGATATGGAATAAAATTACAATGTTTTTGTCTAGAGTTATACGAAGCGTTATACGGAGGGGTATATTAAAGGGTAAAAGGAGCTAACATTTTTTAAAATTTCAATGTTTTTGTAAAGAATTTTGCGGAGAGGAATATGAAAAGTTAGACAAAGTCATAGATGGAGAGGTAAACGGAGCGGTATGTGGAGGGGTACATGGAGGGGACAAGGGACTAACATTTTTCAAAATTTCAATGATTTTGTGAAACATTTTGTGGTAGGGAATGTGGAGGGGTAGACAAAGTCATAGACGGAGGGGTAAACGGAGCGGTATATGGAAGGGTACATAGAGCCGTCGTTAGCTGAATGGAAATATCGTAGAAAATATTAATGGAGGGGTGAGGGAGGGGCATGCGGAGCAAAATTTACCAAAAAATAACGGAATTTTAACGTTATTTTAAAAAGTGTTATAGGGAGCGGTAGATGGAGGGGTATAGGAATCAAAATTTAAATTAGCATTAAAAATTTTCACGGAGGGACCCGGAGGGGAATGGAGTCCCATGGAGCGGCATGGAGTCTCATGGAGCGGAACGGAGTCACCTGAAGTCGCCGATTACTTGAAAAATAATGAAAAAAAAACATGAATTTCAGCTGGTTTTAGGAAAGGATACTGAGGGTAGTATGGAGCTGGGGGGAGGGTAGTGGAGCAACTTGAAGTGGAATGGAGCAGGATGGAGGGTGATACAGCGGGTGCTCCAACGAATTGACTATATAATATAGGTAGATATATATATATATATATATATATATATATATATATATATATATATATATATATAAATTTTGTGAATACGGCGTGCGCAAACCCGAGAAGCATCTGGAACAAAGTCGATGTATTAGGAAAGTACAAAACAAAGATACTCTTGTGTCTTTTGTGCCAGACGACTGTGAGGACTTTGATAATAACGGATTTTACTTCCTTCAAAATCACCACTGTCAACTTCACTGTAATCCTTCGAGTCACAAAGGCGATTATTCGAGAGCCAACGTTTTATTTCTGGCAGGTAAGATGAAAATATTTAATGCTTTACTATGAATTTTATAAATTGAAATTATTTTGATTGTTTAAATAAGATTAAAAGTATTATTTCTAAATAAATTAAAAGTATTATTTTCATTGTTAAAATATATTAAAATAAATTGCTCCGTTATAATGAAATTTATTATAATTGAAAATAGATTAAAAAATAAATAAGAAAAAATTTTATTTTCAATAAACTGATTATTTCTTAATGAAGAAAATAATATTTGTAATTTAATCTATTCTGAATATATATTCCAACCATATGAATTTTTATTATCATAGACAATCTTAGGCTCCTATTCATAGATCTAACTTAAGTACCGGTTGTTACTTGAATCTAATTCTGTCATTGTCTCTCCATGATAAGAATAAAAGACAGATGATACAACTGTTACTTGATCTAATCGCTACACTGAAAAAAAAATTTATGAGTAACGAAAAGAATTTTATTGTATCGAATATATTCTTTCGGGTAATCGGTGAAATATTGTTTTTATCAATATCATTTATTCCGTCATTAAAAATAAAATTTTTAAATATCAATAAAATATATCTTGACATACATAAGATATTTCTTGAACTTAACAATATCCCACACTGGGAATTATTAATCTTATTTTAAATTTATATCTCATAATGTCAAAATAAAAATTATATTAAATAATTAAAATAAAATTTTTTTCCTTCAATAAAATATGTTAATGCATATAAAAAATATTGCATATTAATCCATTTCTGCGTATTACATAGAAGTAACTATTCATTGAATGAATATTATTTTTCTTAAAAAATATACAGTACCGGTCAATAATTCTGAGCAGGTTATCAAATTTTTGCTCTGACTTTGAAAAAGCGTATCTTCTTCAATTTTTATCCTAGAAAAAATTTAAAAAAAGCATTTTAAAGTATTCGTTAAATGCTTTCTTTTTAGCTTACTTACATTTTTTTAACGATTTAAAAAAAAAACGTGGGGCGCATGTTTATTATTATGTATTGTATGCGCCCCACGTTTTTTTTATTTCAAATCATTATTCATTTTTCATTTTATCACACATTATTTTATACTTTTTGGTTCATCATAAAAACGTAGTACATTAAAAAGTTTTTTTTTTATTTTTAATATTATTATGTAGTAAAATTATTAAAGGATTTTAAAATATTATTCTACAACTAATAAATATAAAATAAAATATTGAGCGTCAGTGGCGTAACCGGCTAAGGCGCACGCCTTATACGGTCTCTACACTTTCGCTCCAAGCGGTCGGGGGTTCGATTCCCGGTGAAAACCTGAAAGAACCCCGGAAGATTCTTATGGGTTTCTGGGTCCCAGTGAAATTTGATAATATTATGCCAAATTGTAGCTTATTTTTCTGAACATAAGTCTCCATGGGCTCAAGTCCGAAAATGCACAGATTTTAAGTAAATCATGTTAAAGTCGTTGATTTCTGGGAAGGTTAGAGTGACCGGCGTAACTTATTTTTGATATGCTCATTATATAGTTGTTACTTAAATAATTAATTAAAATAATTTTATGTTAAATAAACTTACAATTATATAAAATATAATTTTTAAAATATTTTTAAAAACTTGGAACATAGATTATTCACTATTATTAATCAATAAATAATTTTTAAATTTTTAAAGAAAAATTTGTCTTGTGAGTGTTTGTGTGGTCGTTGGTTGGGTGTTTAGTTTGGTTTTTTTGTGGGATGTTTTTCGTTGTTTGTGTGCTTTTTTGATGTTTTTTGTTTGTGTTGGAATCGATACGTGGTAAAGTGGTAAAATTGAAAGTGTAAATGGGTGCTCGTGACGTGATGAATACTCAAAAAAAGTAAAAAAGGTGTTTTTTTATTAATTTTTTCGAGAAACCGTTTATCTTTTTTTTCGGGCGGGGCTCCCGCAACCCGTAGGTGCTTCACATTTTTATTATGTTATCATATTTATCCGCTACTCACGTATATCAACAAATGTATACTAATCGCTAATATGCGGGTTTCTTATACACGAGGTTTCGTTATTGTGGAATCCTCTGAGATTCCTTTTTCCAACATCGACATTTCTTTTGACTCGGAAAATATTTTGCTAATATAGTTGTTGAAGATTGTACAGTTTAACGATTCAATTATAATTATTACTTCGTAGGCCAAATACATAAAGAAAAAGAACAAAACACACACAAACTATTCAAATGAACAACCATACAAGGAGTACAAACGTACAATAAATTATCACAAAATTATACAGAGCACCACTTCAAAGATTACCTAACCAATTTTACAAAAAAGTAAACAACACCAAAATCATGGTACGTACAGTAAACGTACATCATTAATAACACACAAGCTAACACGAAGCAACTGTACGCAAGAGATGCAGTCCAAGAGTGAAAAACACTGCTAGTTGCACCAAAGAACGTGGTATAGAGCTTTTGCGTAGATGCACGTAATTTGTAAGTGAGGATAGTTTAGATCGTTTGCGCACGCTAACTTGAAGCCTATCTGGGCGTGGTTCAGATACTATTGCACAGATTTTTCCATACATTATAGCACCGCTAATTTATCAGATCAGCAGGCCCGTGGAACGCTAAGCGCTAATGGGTATTTTCATGATTATAGGCGTCTTCTGTGAATCGTAGCGGAGCGCGTTTTCGCGGCGGAATGTGACTACGGGTATTTAGATCTGGTTGTGGTGTGTTGGTTTAACGTGGGTAGAAGCGAAATGTTGGGTCAACTTTTATTTACGAACGCTAAACAGCGTGGAAAAGCGTGGAAAAACTACTACGGTGCAATCTCGGTGGGCGAAATTAAGGAAGGGACAGTGAAGGTGTGATGTATGAGCGACGTGAAACAAGCAGGCTTTTGACGTTGAGACATAAAAGTGGAAAGGGAAGTGCTGAATGTATGGCAAAGCTGGTGTGCGTGGTACAGTTCTGCGAATAACGTCTAACTGTGCTTCACGTCAGAAGGGAAACGGGTCTTTGAATGGTCCGTGCGTAAACGTGGTTGAGTGTGTATCATGCTCACGGGCGTCATATTTGCCGCTTACTACATTTGTTGTGAACGTGAGTAGCGGCATTAATATATGATAACTGAAAAAAAAGTGGCAAAGCACCACCAGTTGCGAGAAGCCTCCGCTCCAAAAATAAATGAAAGCTAAACTAGTTTCTACAGAAAATTTTAATAAAAAAGCACCTATATTTTTCAGTACAGTTATTGGTAATTATATTTGAATAATTTGTTCCAGATGGCAGCTCATATTTTTACGAACAATTCGAGTTATTCATCTTTTTCCAAGTAACTCGATTAATTTCGACACAAACTCCTAGGTCAAGTGATTTATTTGAGTTTTCATATTGAATACTCGACAGTAATTATTACATTTTTTTACGCATAAACCATAAGCCCATAAACAACAAAATCATCAATAAACCCATAGAGCGTTAAGTAATAAACCATAAACCCAAATCCAAGAACCATAAACCATTAACCCATTAACCCATATATCACAAACCCAAAACCATAAACCCATTAACCCATAAACGATAAACCATAAACCCATAAACTATAAACCATAAACCGTAAACCAAACAAGACCATATAATCAAAACCTGAAGCATAAACCCAAAACCCAATACCAAAAGCCAAAACCAATAAATCGTCAACTCATAAATAGTAAACCCATAAACCTAAACCCACAACCAATAAAACCATAAATAATTAACCCATAAATTGTAAAGCCATAAACCCATAAACTATAAACCCAAAACCGGATACCCATAAACCATAAACCATAACCCAAAACCCGAAACATAACCCAAAACCATAAACCAAACACAGCCAATAAACCATAAACCCAAAACCAAAACCCAAAACCAAACCATAAAAACCAAAAGCATGAACCCAAAACCAGAAACCATATACCATAAACCCAAAACTATGAACCATAAACCCATATACCAAAAACATAAACCAAAAAGAACCATGATGGTAAATTCAAAACCCTAACCCATAAACCCAACATACACCCATAAACCAAAACCCAAAACCATAACCCAAAACCAAACCAAACCAAAACCCAAAACCGGAACCCAAAACCCAAAACCAACAAAACCAAAACCAAACAAAACATACCAAACCCAAAACAACCAAAACCCATATACCAAAACCCAATACCAAAACCCATATCAATGAACCAAAACCCATATACCAAAACCCTTACCAAAACCAAACTGAACCATGAACCCAAACAAACCAAAACCCAAGTTAACTCATAATGGTAGACCCATAAACCCTAAACCCATAAACAATAAAACAGTATAACCCATAAATGTAAAGCTAAAACCCAAAACAGAACCCAAAACGAACCCAGAACCAAAACCCAAAACAAAACCAAACCAAAACCCAAACCACCCTGGACCATAAACCCGTAAACAAAACCCAAAACCAAAACCCAAACCCGAAGCAAAAACCAAAACACCATAAACCCACAAACATAAACCCACCGTAAACCCAAAACTAAACCAACAAACCCAAAAAACCCAAAACAAACCATAAACAAAACCAAGCCATGAACACATTAACCCAAAACATGAACCATAAACACATATACCATAAAACCATAAACCAATAAATCGTAAACCAAAATGGATAAACCCAAAACCCTAAACCCATAAACCCAAAACCAGAAACCCGTAAACTAAAACCAAAAACCAACAAAAAAGAAAAACCATAACCAATAAACCCATAACAAAACCAAAACTCCCAAAAAAACCAAACAAACCCAAAAAAAACCCAAACCAAACATAACCATAAACCCAATACCAAAACATGAACCAATAACACATGGATAAACCCACAAACATGAACCATAAAACAACCTAAACAGAACCAGCCCAAACAAGCAGCCAAACAAACAAAACAGCAAACCATGACCAACCAAAACCCCCCAACAAACCACAAAAAAACAACAAAAGCTAAAACCAAACAACAAAAGTGCCACACAAAACAAAAACCAAACACCAAAACAAACCCAAAAAAAGCCACAACAAAAAAAGAAACCAAACCAGCAAAAACAAAAAAGCAATGGTAAACCCATAACCACCCAAACAAAACCAAAAAAACCCAAAACCAGCCAAAACAAACCCAAAACCTAAAACCAAAAGCAGAACCCAAAACAGACCAAACCAACCCAACAAACCAATACCAAAAAAAAATAAAAGGTAAACTCATAAACCCAACCCAAAACAAAAAACCAAAAAAAAACCCAAAATTTGGCTAAAACCCATAAACTATGAACCCATAAACGAAACCCAAACCAAAACCAAAACCAAACCCAAAACAAAACCCAAAACAAAACCCAAACCAGCCCAACCAACCCACCAAAACCAAGCATGCCCAAAACCAGACCAATACCAAACCCAAAACAGAATAACCCATATACCATAAAACCAAAACCAATAAATCGTACCCATAAATGGTAAACTCATAAACCCTAACCCATAAACAAAAACCATAAATAAAAACCCATAAATGTGAGCTAAAACCCATAAACTATACCCAAAAGCGTAAACTCAAAACTAAACCATAAACAAACCCATAAATGAACCCAGAAAAAACCCGACAAAACAAACCAAGCCAGGCCTAAAGCAAAACCAAAACAAAACAGCGAAACCCAAAACGCCCAAAACGAACCCAAAACAAACAACACAATCTAAAACCAACACCACAACGCCAACAATAAAACATAAAAAAACCAGGTAACCATAACCCACCCAAAACAAAAAAAAAAAAAAACCATGTTAAAGCCATAAACCCAAATGACCCAAACAAACCGTAAACAAACCATAAACAAGCAAGGCCCAAGCATAACGCAAAACCAAACCAAAGGTACCCAAACCGAACCCAAACTCCCAACCCAACCAACACACACCAACCAACCCACACAACCCAACCAAACCCACATGACAACCCAAAACAAAAATATTAACCCATAACCAAAACACACAAAATATTTTTCTTATATAAAAATTTGAAATTAATTTTTTTTGTATATAAATAGTGTATAATTCTATGTTCCAAGTTTTTAAAAATATTTTAAAAATTATATTTATATAATTGTAAGTTTATTTAACATAAAATTATTTTAATTAATTATTTAAATAACAACATATAATGAGCATATCAAACAATTGAAGTTACGCTCGGTCACTTAACCTTCCCAGAAATCAACGACTTAATCATTATTTACTAAAACGGCATTTTCGGGATTGAGCCCATGGAGACTTATGTTCAGAAAAATAAGCTACAATTTGGCTAATATTATCAAATTTCACCGGGACCCAGAAACCCATAAGAATCTTCCGGGGTTCTTTTTTTCAGGCTTTTTTTCATCGGAAAAAGAATCTCTGAGTGCGATGGGTCAATGTTCCTGGCGTGGGTTTTCTCCTGGGGGAGTTTTCCCTGCGTCACAGGCCTGATAAGCCTGGGTAAATGCGGGAACCGACCGTAGAAATCTGCTTACCGACTGCTCTGGAACGCGGCAGTCTAAGATTTCTCGGGGATGTGGGCTATTAGGTAGCTTAGGATAAAGATATGTAGGACATAAGAAAATAGGAAAAAATGAAAATAGGAAATGTGTGCTAGGAAACACCCTCACACAAAGGTGGTAAGGGTGCGGGTGCTAGGCCAAGTAAGGCTGCGCCCGGGCCAATAGGGCAAAAAAAAAAAAATAAAATAAAATAAAATATTTGAATGTGTTTTTGATATAAAATAATTATTGAAATTTATTAATTTATTTTTAATTTTACTAACTTTTTATTAGTTTCTTTCAATATATATATAAATTGACTATAAGATTTTTAAATTTTATGCAGTACTTATTGTTTGTCAGTAATTTATTTTCAAATGCTGTGGAAAATGACTACAAAAAATTGACAGATAGAGAAAAAAAAGAGCGTGCTAGTTGCAACGTTGTCGACACAAGACGAATCGAAACCATTTGCAAAAAATACGTATCTTCCCACGCACTTTTCTCACGAACTAAACATAACAACAAAAATTTTAAAGTATCAAAATTTTCGGCAGATAATCTTCTTTCAATAAATGAAAAATTGAATAATTCTAACATACGGTTATAAAATGGTCGTCATAAACAACTTTAAAAAGATCGCATAACAAATGGTGCCCTATTTCTCCCACGTTCAAAACCGAAACTTTAAAGTGCAATAAAAATCAAACCACATACAAGAAATGACTGAAATTTTTACAAAAGATAGATAAAGATATTATAAAACCTTGGGCCAAATTTGAAACAAAACTAACATAAACTGTTTGCGCGATAGAAATACCTTAAACAGTTTTGAATACTTTAAAACTATTTCAATTAGTAACGCACATTTTATATTTCCACTAGGGATTGGAGATATCATCTTCTCCTCTATTTTATTGACAGTGGGTCTCTTGATCGCTGTGGACTGAGACCCGTGATTTTTATTGGCCAGGGACAGTTTTCAATTAGTTTTTCCTGGTCTCCTAGTAAATTTGAAGAACAAGTTAAGAAAAATCATCCCCACTGAAAATTTTGTATGAGCTCTAATGTGGGATCTCATATGAAATCGCCTATGAAATCTCATATATATTCGTTGAAATTTAAAAAAATATTAAAAATAAAAAAAAACTTTTTAATGTACTACGTTTTTATGATGAACCAAAAAGTATAAAATAATGTGTAATAAAATGAAAAATATTAAAAATAAAAAAAAACTTTTCAATGTACTACGTTTTTATGATGAACCAAAAAGTATAAAATAATGTGTAATAAAATGAAAAATGAATAATGATTTGAAATAAAAAAAACGCGGGGCGCATGTTTATTATTATGTATTGTATGCGCCCCACGTTTTTTTTATTTCAAATCATTATTCATTTTTCATTTTATCACACATTATTTTATACTTTTTGGTTCATCATAAAAACGTAGTACATTGAAAAGTTTTTTTTTATTTTTAATATTTTTCATTTTATTACACATTATTTTATACTTTTTGGTTCATCATAAAAACGTAGTACATTAAAAAGTTTTTTTTTATTTTTAATATTATTTCATACTTTTTAGTTCAATTAAAAAACGTGGTAGATTGAAATTTTTTTTTTTATTTAGATATTATCTTATACATTCTGGTATTATTATTATTATTATTATTAATATTATTTATCGTGTTGTCCAACAGTACATATTATATAGCATATACATTGTTGTCAAGAGACTAAAACGTATTTCATCTATTTTTTTTAGAGAACACGTAATCGCATGGTGAGTTTTCCGCCATTTTGACGATAATGACGCCATTAGAAATTCAACCAAGATTTATTGTTTTATGCATTGTTAGATCATAAAATGAATAAAATACCGTCTCAAATTTTATATGTAGAATATAAAATGCTGTAATTTATGTCTAATTTGCAATATATGACAAGTTAAAGAATTTTAAAAATTTTCGAAGATGGTTAGACACTAATGGTAAAAGTATATCTATATATAAAATCTTCTAATCTTCAATTTTGCCAATATCTCCGTATATAATTAAATATATTAATATATTTTTTGGTGGGAATATATATTTTTCATTATATTATCCAACAATGCGTGCAAAAATATAATATTGAATATATTAATATATCAAAAAAGGATTTTTAAAATTTTCTAAGATGTTTAGACACTAATGTTAAAAGTGTATCTATATATAAAATCTTCAAATCTTTAATTTTGCCAACATCTCCGTATATGATTGAATATATTAATATATTGTTTGGTAGATATATATATTTTTTTTATAATATTGCATTGTCATCCAGTTCTGAGCTATATTTAAAATTTCAAGTCTCTAGCTCATCGGGAAGTTAGTTTACAATCGGTTGCAAAATTTGTACCGAACAGACAGACAGACAGACAGACAGACACCAAAGCGAGTTAATAAAAACGTAGTAATAATAATAATAAAATAAATATATGTAAGATCTCATATCAGATCGCACATATATTTATTTTATTTTAAAAATTTAACGAATATACATATGATTTCATATGCGATCTCATAGGCGATTTCATGTGATATCTCATATGCAATCTCGTGTGCGATCTCATATGTGATCTCACATGGGAGCTCTTACATATTTTATTCAATTTAAAAAATTTTAAAAATATATTTATTACTTTTTTAGTTTTTTTGTCTTGTTCTTTAAATTTGAACAAATTTTGACATTAGCTATATTATTACAATCATTTTAATTAAAGTAAAAAATCCTTTGAAGTTGTTATTTTTTCATGAACTTGGATCGCAAATTGGATATCAAAGTTGACAATCCTAACCTCAAAATACTATAAATTGAAAACTTTTATATAACTTTTTCAGTATAAGATTTTGTTAGATTTCTTTAGTTGTCCGCACTCAAGTTGAATCCTACTGATTTTTTTTTTGAAGTGAAAAAAATCCGATTAAATTCTAGAACACTAGAACATTATCATATTCGATAAATTTAGTGGAGCCATTAGACCCCAAGCATCTTGCCCGGGGTCAGTAGTTCTTATTTTGGCCACTTCATTTAATTTGCATTGTATTTTATGGTGACACTTTCCAATTATAGATCAGCTTTCGACTAACTTTACCGATTGAAAATAACTGAATAAGATATTTAGTTTTTATTTATTTTTTTTTGGCTTGTTCTTTAAATATTAACAAATTTACACGCTTCCATTTTTGATTTGTTAAAATGAATAGATATTTACAAGTGAAAGCAATTTTGATATACATTTTTATTGAAAATAAACGAAATTACTTCTTTCGCTACTTTCGATCAGTAAAAAGTGTCTAAAACCTTGTCTAAAACTGACCTTTAAGAGGACGTTGAATCTCGCTATCCTTTTCTAATTATATAATATAGGTTGTTGGAAAAACTAGTGATTATTAATAGAAATAAAGAGTTATCCGCAACTTGTATAGTAAAAAGCAATATTTTTCCTATGAGGATAATTTAATTGTGATGCTTTGTTTTCAAGAGAAGTTTGACATACTTGAAGAATCATAAGTTAGGCTAGAAAATATGATGTTTAAGTATGTCAAATTTTTCTTGAAAACAAAGCATCAAAATTAATTTGTCCTCATCAGAAAAAATATTGCTTTTTACTGTACAAGTTGCAGGCAACTCTTAATTTCTATCAATAATGACTAGTTTTTCCAAAAACCTACATTTTTTAAGTAAAAAAGAATGGGAGATCCAGCGTCCTCTTAACATAACGAATAGTTTAATAATAAAATATGTTTATTACCTTTCTTTTAACGTTTAGACTTACATTGCATACAAATATAATTCTTATTATAAAAACTACGTGAATTGTCTGTATGGATATGATTATATATCATGGTTTGAAATTATATTCGAGCACGATTTAACAATTTTTGAGATTACGTTAGATTCACGACTGAATTAGGAAAACAAGCAATAAGATTGCGATAATACTCTAAAATAAAAGTAAAATCAATAATTCTTGAGTTATAAAAACTTATATTATTTAAATCTGTGTGATGCAATTGTAAACGATATGTAAAAATAATTTATCAGCATGATAAAAAAAAGTTTGTCATAATTTTCTAAGACGTAAATAAAACTGCAACTGTCTTTACGGCGACATGCAAATTGTGTAACAATTGGTAAGACGTGTTATGCCGTAAATCTAAACCAGATTCAGCGTGCGTTGTATAACGATACCCTACTAAAAAATCTCAGGTGAGAAATCACCTGATTTCTCAGGTGATTAATCATGCCAAAATCTCATGTGACGATTTTTTTGGTTTTTACACGTTTTAAAGGATACTTAGTCAATTGCGAACTATTTTTAAAAATTTTTGAAAAATTTGAACTTAGAAAATTTTTTTAAAATTTGGTCTTAGAAAAAATTTTGACTCATTTTACAAAAAATTTTCTAAGTTCAATTTTTCAAAAATTTTCAAAAATAGTTCGCAATTGACTAAGCATGGTTTGAAACGTGTAAAAACCTAAAAAAATTATCACATGAGATTTTGGCATGATTAATCACCTGAGAAATCAGGTGATTTCTCACCTGAGATTTTTTAGTAGGGTAATACCTATTGATTAAAAAAACTGTCATTAATCAGTGAACTGACCCCGAGCCTCGTATACATGATTTCATCTGTGATATGAAAAAAGTAACTCAATTTGTGAATACACAAATTCTGTACAAACCTTTGTATACGAACGGCATCACTCCAGACCTCACTGAAAAGTGATGGCCTTCTCGAGTGTAAAAGGCGATATGCATAATTGTAGTGACTAGTTTCTGAACTATTACTTGTAAATATCGTCTAAATCTTTGTAAAAAATTAGATTGTTTTTATTATTATTTAATCGCCAAGTATAATAGTTTATACTCGAATATAGTTTGAAACCATAATTCATAATAGCATGCTTTAGATAACAATTGTTTTGTAGATGTAGAGTAGAATCATTTAATCGTAATGTTAGAATATTTAAAAATTATTTAAATTGTAGACCAAATTTCAGATTTGATGATTCCCAGTTACTTTCTCTGTAACTGGGAACTAGTCAGACCATTTACCATTTACTTGCTCTGTAAATGATCAATTGTACGAGTATTTTTAATTACTTCACCATTTCAAATGAACAAACCATTTCCTTATTTACAACTCTGGTAACTGGGAAATGGTCGAATCAGTTCGCTGTAAGTGGGTCGGTTAATAATAAATGATTCAACCAGTTTGTAGTTACGATCTGGGTAAATGGTAAATGGTCGAAACAGTTACAGAGCAGCTGGTAGATGCTTGAACCATTTACCAGTTACTGGATGAGTAAATGGTAAATGGTCGGACCAGTTGGTAGTTACTAAATGAGTAACTGGAAATGGTCAAACCATTTACAAGTTACTGGGTGAGCAAATGTTTTGTTAATAAAATAAAATTAATCAATAATAATAAATAATCGATGAATAATAAGTTATTAATAAAAGCAGATAATAAATAGAGGCTTTTAAAACTAATTTTCTTGTATACGAAAATTTACTTTTTTATTCAAATGAATAAATATTTGTGAAAAAAAAATTATTATTTTTACACTAATATCATTTCTTTTACACATAAATTAACATTTTAAAACAAAAGATATCACTTTGCATGAAAGAAATAATTATAATTAAAATATCAACTCATGCAATTTTTTCAAAATTATTTTTCTAATATGAATAAATCCGCGGCCAGAGATTAGTTAGCTTTAAATTCCTATGTAAACCTTAAAATAACCTTTAAACCTTTGTGCTATCAGCAGAAAACCAAACCTAACTTAGGAGGAATTAATTTTTTATAAAAAGATTTACGGATCAACAAATAAAAAAAAATTATTATTCATAATTGGATAAATTCAATAACTCATTAAATTGATTACTTATTATTAATTCATTTAATTTTACAAACTGGAAAAATTATTCACACACAAATAGATTAAAAATGATGTACAAAAAGAATGTTTGTATGAATGTAAGAAATATATATATGGGTAAATCTTTCATAATGTTAAAATTTCACCTGCAACAAATTAAAAAAAAAAAAAATACAGGCACACGTGTAAAACTAATTTTCTCTGAATGTTGACGTATTATAATGAAAGAAAAAAATCGTGTTACTCACTTTTAAGGGTAGTCTTTTTAACAAACATCAAAAGACAGATTTTCGAGTAAATTTTTCATAGTGTTAAAATTTACTTTCAATAAATTAAAAAAAATTGAAGACACATGTATCAAATTTATTTTTTTTAAATGTTGATATATTAAAATGATAATAAAAGAAAAAATCGCATTACTCACTTTTGAAGATAGCTTTTTTTAATATAAGACATTTAAATATATTCATTATTATCACACCCAGGTATAATATTTTACCTATCTCAGATCAGTTTTTTAAGTATTTTGGGCTATAATAGATCATTTTCCATTGAGCTTTTTCATTTTTACATGTTTAATATGTTACAGAAAATATTTAAATACGCAATTTACATTAATAATTACAAAATTTTTTGTAATAAATAAAATATGCCAGAAATGGCAATTTTTTTGGAAAATTCATTTTTGGCGATTCGGGTATTAAAATTGAGTGATATTAGTTACCGATTGGCTTTTGGGATTCCTGATTACGAATCATAAGTGAGTGGAATATCAATTTATTTTTGCTAAAATTGTCAATCTTAGGGTATGAAATTTGACATAGATTTGTGTAGTTTATGTTTTCGAATAAAAATACTTATATTCCTTTTAACCAAATATTTTAGTTTATTTAATAAACATTAAATCTAAAAATTTTAAATTTAAAATCTAGAAATTTCAGTGATGATTCAACTCAACGTTCTAGGTGTAAGCTATTAAATACATACTAAAACTGAGCTTTTTAAAGTTTAAACTCTTTAGAATTAAAACATTGATAGAAACTAGGTAATCGATGTAAATTTGGAAAATTTAATAGCTGGGAAAAATTCAATGATTTCCAGAATACTCGAAATAATACTTCAAAAGCAACTTAAAGATTACATTGAGTATTATAAAATAGTAAATTACAAAGTTCACAACAGAGAAAAGATGAATCAAAGCTTAGGTTTTCATATTAGTGGATGAAAACCTATTTTCAAAAGTGAGTCACGTTTTTTAAGTATAATTTCAAACGAACAAAGAACTTTATCTACACTAGGCACACGTTCCTAATAAAAAAATTTCTCTTTGTGATTCTAAATATTACCTTTTGATGTAGTTTAAAATGTCACCGCTGAATAGTCTTTTTTACAGCATCGTATTTTCCAGAAAAAAGTAAAATATATAAATTTTTGGTAACATTTTAATAACCTTTCAGAAAGTACTTTTGTTAACAGGCACACACCCATGCTCTTGATTTTCCAAAAGTATGTGTATAGATAAAGCTTTGGTGTGAATTTCAAATAAAAAAAGCAGTAGTCATTTTTTTTATAGCGGTAATTTATCATTTTACATGGCCTGGTAACATTTAAATTTCAAAAAAAAAACCTCTTTTCCCCATCCGCCATAAAATGACACGTCTAATTATCATTAAAAATATAACAAAATTAGTTTCTAATAACTCAATAAATCAGTGAACATTTGCTAACAAGATGTGCTATCTCATATTTAGGAGAAATGACGCAGTAACATGATTTTTAAAAGTATGAAAGAATTACCCATATGCTTAAAAAATATTGAACAAATTCAGAAACTTTAAGAAAAAAGATTCTCTCACCAGGATTGGATACTGAGCAGTAAGAATCAAAAGCGCACGTACTAGTTATTAGATCAACGCCGCATTGCTTCTCAACAAGAAAAATATTAAGGATGTCCTACCAAATTATAAAATCCCTACAAGGCATCTTAAAAGAGGCGCTGCATGATGTCATTTTTTTGTAATTTTTAATCCGGAAATTTTGAGAGTCTGATAGGATAGCCTTATTTTCGTAAGTGCCCTAATGTTAACCTTGTACTACCTGACAGATACCGGACCATTGATATTGAAAACATTTAAAATTAAAACTTGACTTCTTCCGATATTTTCTGTATATTAAGACTCTTTCATAGATTTTTTACATTATCATCAACTTTAAAAAGAAATACATTGCAACGTACATTAAATAAGTACGTATTATATTCTATGTACAGAGTATATGATAAGGGAATAGTATGAAACTGGAAGTTCAGAGAATTGCGATTCCAAGCTCCCAAGCTAAAAGTTGCACGGTGCATGAAGTGCTGAATCAGCACTTCGTCGCGAGCAACTTACATCGTCGTTTTAGACAACGACGAACGTCAGACCATCGCCGGACGCGCTAGAGTAAAGTCATAAGTAGTCTCTCTCACATTGTATTGTTTTATAATAAACATCAAGTCAACTTTATATTAACTCTCTTCAATTATTTTGCTCCTTCTCACTTCCCATAGGAGTGCGTATCATTTAAATCCCACGTGACAAAATGAATTAATCATTAGAAATATGGAATAAAGTTATTTATGAAAATAAATTAAAGTTTGTAGTGAAAATACACATGTATGTATTTTATTTATTTGTATATAAATGAAAAATTTTATGTCAACTATTATGAAATGATTATTATTATAATAAAAACAATTTTTAAGGTAAATAAATGAGTATAAAATTATTAATATAATATGTAAAATTTTCAAATCACTTGTAATTAATTTTAAACTTGAAATCTAATTATTTTAAACCGTTCCTACACTGAAAAAAAAAGCCGAATGCACACGCTTCGAAGTCGATTGTTGTGAATGATTCGGACAACATTCGCAGCTATTAATAACGGAAAATCGCAATATAAGAGTGCGTAACAATATCGCAGCCAATCATTCCAACTTTCTGTATAAAAGATTACATTGATCGGAGCAGAGCGCTGCGACTAATCTGCGTTGTGGCTCGCTACGGCTCTCCGTAGTCTACGGCACAGAAAGCTGAATACAAGCCCAGCGACTAAACTGCTTTGTCGCTCGCTACGGCTCTCCGTAGTCTACGGCACAGAAAGCTGAATCCGAACACAGCGATTTATTGCGTGGTCGCTCGCTTTAAATGCCGATCTCAAGTATAGCGACAACGCTTTGAACACACTTGCTTGATTAATAAATAACATTGAAAAAATGATAATTTTTACTTCCTTTTATATATTTTTTTTAATGTTCATGTAATTATGCGAATTCATAATTTTGAACTATTTTTAAAAATTTATAGTTATTAATGCTTTAATATTTTTGATTATTTTTTTTTTATTTTTAGATTTATTAGGACATTTAAAGTTAAATAGTTAAAAAACTATACTAATAAATCTATAACAAATCTAAAAATAAAACAAATAAAACATTGAGAAAGAAAATAACTTTTTTTAACAAACAATTTATGTGATTATAGATAATAATATTTATGAAGTTATTACTAAACATTAGATTACCTTAATTATATTGTTCCAAATTTCATACGCAAGTTGTATTCACTTGCCGTAAAAGGGAAAATATTTACAGATGATTTTTATGCTATTTTAAATTCTTAATTATTTTTGGTACATAATATATAATTAATAAATATTTCCAAGAAAAAAATACTCAAAGCCTGGTAGAACTAAGATTTATTGGTAATATCGTCTTATTTTTATCAGATGATATCTGATAAAAATGTATTTGTACGTTTTCTTCAAAACAAAGTGCGTTTGAAGAAAGAAAATCTTATGATTGATTAAAAATGACTGTTTTAAATACTTTTCCACAAATTCAGGTGTTTTTAGAAATTTTCTTTGTTATCGCTGAAATTTATTCGTTCTTTATAAAAAAATATTAAGTCAAGTCATTAAATATCAAATCAACTTAGCCAGTTTTTGTGTATATTCAATAGTGATTTTTCACCTAACAGGTAAGTTAAAAAGTCTACATATTGTCATTTAAAAAAATTCAATTATATTGTACACGTTATTTTCAACTAATTACAAGGAAAATTTTATATTTTGTGCATTCGTTAAAACACATATAGACAATAAAGTATTAAAAGCAGATATTGAAAAATGTATTAAAAATTTGAAAAGAATAATTTTGAAAATTCCTTACTTTAGCGTGGTGAGAGATTTGACAATGCTTTTAATTACCGACTAGACATATTTTATAGAAAGTTTTAACGAAATATTTATAAATATACCTTTGATAGCAGTATTTTATTAAAACAATATTCCAGTACCACCGGTAGAAGATAAATATAGGCTGCTAAAGGAATATCATGAAGCAGCTATAGGTGGTCATAGAGGTATAAATAAAACATACAAGAAAATAGCAGCTGATTATTATTGGAGAAATATGAGATCAGACGTTAGACAATTCGTCTTAGGCTGCGAAAATTGCCAGACAAAGAAGGTAGTACGCGTCAAAACGCGATTGCCCATGCTGATAACGGACACACCATCGAAAGCTTTTCAAAAATTATTAATGGACTTTTATGGGCCCTTAACACCCACGAAAGAAGGGTACAGATATGTTCTTACAGTACAAGATTGGTTAACAAAGTATTGTATTTTAATACCAACAGTACATGCAGACGCAGAAGAAGTAGCACACGCTCTTACAAGAAAAGTACTAGCATATTTCGGTCCGCCATCTGATATAATCACAGACCAAGGCAGGCACTTTATAAATAAATTATTCGAGGAATTTGCAGAAATATTCAGAATAAATTAATACTGTACAACTGCGTATCACCCCCAAAGTCAGGGAAGAATTGAAAGCATGCATCATACAATAACAGAATATTTGAAAGCATACATGAAAGAAAAATCGGACTGGGCTGAGTGGCTAGATTTATGCCAATTAGAATATAATTATACAGTATATGAAGCAACGGGTTATACACCATACGAACTTGTTTTTGGTTATAAAGCACGAACACCGCCAAGCTTTCCATCAACGGAAAATCTGCAAACATACGACGAGTATGTAAAAGAGACAGTAGACAATCTTTCTCAGCTGCAAACATTAGCAGCAATAAATTAAGTACAAGCAAAGTATAGATCAAAATATTATTATGAGAGAAAATTAAATACGAAACATTTCCGAAAAGGTGAAAGCGTTTACTCGTTAAAACAACCGCAAAAAGAAAAATATGACGCGCAATATGAAGGGCCGTACGAAATTATTGAAGTAAATAACGCAAAGCATAACGTGACGATAAAGAACGTTAATAAGATAAAAACGGTTCATGTAGATAAAATAAAACGCGTAACTACAATAAAAGCACCTCCTTCTTTCACAGATGAATTAAGCAATTAATTTTCAAATAATGAATATAGCGAAAACTTTTATTTTTTTTTTCTTTTCCGCGGACTTTGGACGAGGAAAAAGAAAAATGACATATGGTCACTGCTTATTGGAAAAATAAATGGGAAAATTTATGAAAATAAAAATTAGAGATAAATTGAAATTACCAAATGGAAATAATAAGATATCCTTGAAGGCGCGATAGTTAAATAGGGTATTATGCGAGAATGTAAAAAAATAAAGTAAACACTTAGTAAATAAATTAAAAAAATAATATAGAAAAAATAAAAATTAGTAAATAAGTATTCAAGTGCACAGCAAAGCATCAGGCAGGGTGGAGCTGCGAAAACCTTTTAATTAACGGGAATTAATAGCCAGTTAATTAAGGAAAAGTTGTAACAAAATACCTTAATAATTAACAAAAGAAAAACAAGTTACGCAACTCAAATATTAAGAATTAGTATAAATTAATTGCAAATCTCGCCTAAAGTTCCTTATGAACATTCCCTTATTCTTTACAGAAATTGAAGTCCAATGAATAAACAAAAAAAAAGATAATTAAATATGTGAGTTTAAAAAAAGAAGAAATGAATTGCACAAAAAAAATAATAATGACGAGAAGATAATCTTCTCTATGTCGTAAATAAAACAACATGATAATGAATTAATCAATAAAGCATGCATGAAAAATTATAGGAATAAAAGTGAGAAAAGTGCAAAAAGCATAAGGCTGCTTAACACAGTAAACCGACACATGCATATAGCATCAAATTTCTCAAAAAAGAAATTGAATAATGAATAATTATATATTACCAATATATATGTTAAGAACTCAACAATGAACTAACATCCTGGAAGAAAATAGAATACTGACCTTATATAACTGAACTTATTTTAATGTTCATAGGAGAGTTTTTACTATCAAGCAGTAAAAGAAAAAAAACAATTGGAAAATTAATGGAAAATTTGAGTCGAGTAACAACGCTTATAAAACTGAAAATAATAACTATAAAGAAAAGTATTATTCACATTAATATTTGAAAAAAGGAGAATTGTGAGTTAACCGCGTTTGAAACCGTGGCCGTATTCTGATCGACGTAGCGTTGCCTTAATAATAAATGTCAATAACAAAAAAAAATGAGAAAAAAAATAAGCGTCAAATAAAAAACACATAGATTTAGTGAATAAATTTTGTTAGAATATTAATCAGTGATCAGTTTAATAAAAAAAAAATGTTTATTAAAAAGAAGGAGGAAATCAAAAATTAAAATAAATAGATAAATAACAGTTAATCGATTAAAAATATAGGGGGGACCCTTTTCTACTAATTAGTTAGTTTATTGTTTCAGATAAGTCATACAATTTCAAAAAATCATGTAAACAATTTATCATAAAAGTTCAGCAAAAAAAAAAAAAAAAATACTATCCACGTTCGAACCCCGACTCAAACCTAAACAAAAAACAGCAAAGAAGAAGAAGAGGATTCTTTAAATGAGTTTAAAACCAAAATAAATATTATCCAAAGAAGTGTTGTAAATACTACTCTTATCTTATTGAGTGCAAAATGATGCGCACGTGTATCTTCAAAAGACAAGAAAGAACTTTTGTAGTCAAGAATATTGTATTATGTGTTACTTTTATATTAATTAAAACTTGTAAATTTTTATAATATTTTTTTACATTTTCTATAAAATTGTATATAAAAATGGGAAAGAGAGAGAACGTAAATTCGTATTCAGAATAAAAAATTATTGAAAAATAGAAGATTAGAATAAGATAGTACGCAAACAACATATTCGAAACACGAAACACCAAACATGAAAAAAATAGAGAAAGCTAGAAATTTTTGTAAGATGGGACGGGCATCGGCTCGTGTAGATGCACAAAAACAGATACCAATAACACATTAGGAATTTAATTATAATTGTTTTTTTATTTTATTCATGTGTACGTTCTTGGCTTCGGGGGCCGAAGCCTTGCGGCCTAAGTACGTATTATAGTCTATGTATAGAGTATATGATAAGAGAATAGTATGAAACTGGAAGTTCGGAGAATTGCGACTCCGAGCTTCCAAGCTAAAAGTAGCACAGTGCGTGAAGTGCTGAATCGGCACTTCGTCGCGGGCAACTTACATCGTCATTTTAGACAACTACGAACGTCAAAGAGTAAAGTCATAAGTAGTCTCTCTTACATTGTATTGTTTTATTATAAACGTTAAGTCAACTTTATATTAACTCTCTTCAATTATTTTGCACCCTCATACTCCCCATAGGAGTGCGTATCATTTAACTCCCACGTAACAACATGAATTAATCATTAGAAATATGGAATAAAGTTAAATTATTTATGAAAATGAGTAAAGGTTCGTAGTGAAAATACACATGCATGTATTTTATTTATTTATATATAAATGGAACATTTTATGTCAACTCTTATGAAGTGATTATTATTATGATAAAAAATTTTTTAGGTAAATAAATGAGTATAAAATTATTATGATATTTGAATTTTCTAAATCACTACTAATTAATTTTAAACTTAAAATCTAATTATTTTAAACCATCCCTAGCAGAAAAAAATAAATGCAAACAACAGTAAATAACTAAAAATATCAGAAGAAAACTGAAGAAAATAGATAGAAACTAAAGAAAACGGAAATTGACTGTTAGAAAATGTCGAAGACAAAGGCAACAGTTATCTTCTGATATCTACAGATTTCTTAAGTTTTTATCAGTTTTCTATAGTTCTATATAATTATCTGCAGTAATGAACATTTATATTCATTTTTGAACATTTTTTTTCAAATATAAAAGTCGTTAAAAAAGTAAAGAAATCTGAAGAAAACTGCAGAAAACACTTACATTCCGAACACAACTGTTAAAAAGTAAAGAAATCTGAAGGAGACTGGACAAAATAGTTATATTCTGAACACAACTGTTGAAAAATAAAGAAAACTGTAGACAACAGTTATATTCTGAACACAACTGTTGAAAAGTGAAGAAATCTGAAGAAAACTGCAGAAAACAGTTATATTCAGAATAAAACTAGTAAAAAATAAAGAAATATAAAGAAAACTGAAGACATCAGTTATACCCTGAACACAATTACTAAAAAATGAATGAATGTAGAGTAAACTGAAGTTGAAAAATTTTTCTTGCATGTAACAAATGAATAAAACAGAACATAACTAGAGAAAACTAATAATATTAGCAGAAAATTGAAGAAAACAGTTACTTATTGTTTTTAAACGAAAAAAAGTGAAGAAAGTTGTAAAAATATTTTTTTCTTGCACGTTGAAAGTGAAGAAATCGGAACATAACTGGAGAAAACTGATAATATCGGCAAATAACTGAAGAAAACCGTTATTAACGGTTTTAAAACAAAGAAAAGTGAAGAAAGTTGAAAAAATATTTCTTCCTTACACGTAAAAAGTGAAGAAAACTGAATGTGTGTGTGTGTATGTGTGTGTGTGGGCGCGTGCGTGCGTGCGTGTGTGTGTGTGTGTGTGTGTGTGTGTGTGTGTGTGTGTGTGTGTGTGTGTGTGTGATTTCAGTACGCCAAAAATATCTCGAGAACTACTCGACGGATTTGCTTCAAATTTTGCATGCAATTTATTTTTTTGTCTAACTGAGGGGGAAGCTATTGAAAATTGATCTTCTTAGTTCAGTTTCCTTTTTAGAGCTATTTTAATAATTTTAAAAAAATTTTGATTTCTGATTTTTTTGGTATTTTACGTAAACTATTCGAAGAATTTTCTTGAAAATTTGTATGGACATTATTTGTGACTGCCAAAAGAAGAAAAACTTTTATCAACTGATTTTCTTAGCGCACTTTTAATTTTAGAGCAATTTGAAAATTAAAAAAAAAATTTTTTTATTAATTTTTCTTTTATTTTATGAAAACCATTTGATAGATTTGCTCCAAAATTTGTATGCAAGTTAGTCGCTATTGTCTGAGGAAAATTAGCTTTAGAGAATTCATTTCTTTTGCTTTAATCTTAGAGTATTTAGAAAATTTTTGAAAAAATGTTTATTTTTCATTTTTTTTTATATTACACAAAAACCATTCGTTAGATTTGCTCTAAAATCATTATGCAAATTATTCGTTATCGCCTTAATAAAACGAGCTTTGGTAAACTTATTTTCTTTGTGCAGTTTTAATTTAAGAGAATTTTGAAAATTTTTAAAAAAAATTTTCATTTTTTTGGGTCTTACGTAAACTACTCTAAGAATTTGTTTAAAAATTTGTATAGTTATTATTTGCTACTGATCAAATAATAAAAACATTTGAAAACTGATTTTCTTGGCATACTATTAATTTTAGAGCATTTTGAAAATTTTTAAAAAAGTTGTTATTTTTTATTATTTTTCTATTTTACGAAAACCATTCGATGGATTCGCTCTAAAATTTGTATGCAAGTTAATCGCTATTGTCCAAAGAAAATAAGCTTTGGAAAACTTATTTTCTCAGTGCAGTTTTAATTTAAGAGAATTTTGAAAATTTTGAATTAATGTTTATTTTTTATTTTTATTTATATTACACCAAAACCGTTCGATAGATTTGCTATAAACTTACTATGAAAATTATTCGTTATTGTCTTAATGAAACAAACTTTGGAAAACTTATTTTCTTAGCGCAGTTATAATTTTAGAGCATTTTGAAAATTGAAAAAAAAATTTATTTAAAATTTTCCATTTTTTTGGTTCTCACGTAAACTACTCTAAGAATTTGCTTAAAAATGTGTATAGAAATTATTTGATACTGTTAAAATAATAAAAAAATTTGAAAACTGATATGTATGCAAGTTATTTGCTACTATCTGAAGAAAACAGGTTTTGGAAAACTATTTTTCTCAGTGCAGTTTTAATTCAAGAGAATTTTGAAAATTTTCATACAAATTTTTATTTTTCATTTATCTTCTTTCTTAGCGTGGTTACGGTTAGAAATTTCGTTGTCATCATTCTTATAAAGTACAAATTTATAAATAAATGTTAATGTTAGACAATTTTTTTATATTAAAAGCACATTTGAATTAATATAAAAAAATTAATGAAACTCAAAGAGCTCTATGAGAAAGGATTTCGCCAAAGCACTTGGCAGCGTTTTTTCCACTAGGGGTGGGGTAGGAGAGATGAATGTGTATCATTTGACACCAGATTTGATCCAGTGTGTAATGTACGCGTTTTTCATTTTAGATGCTCTGTTTCAGATCTTGGCTCAAACACCTTTTTTCATTTTTTTTTAACTTATTATAATAACATATTCTGCTGTACAAAGTATAAACTTGGTCAATTTCACAGGGATCCCAACAGAGTTACGGTTTTCTCACTTTGAACGGCAGCATCCTTATATCTTTTTTTATTTGCATTTTCTTAATTTTTAATTTTTTTAATATCATAATCATGGCTGATTCCATTTCAAATCGAACAGTCAGTATACACTCAAGTCACCAATTACTGCGCTAATGGAGTATGTTATTCTACCCCAAAAATAAGGGTATACGTATTTTTTTATTTTGCTGAAATATCAAAATTGCATCAGATATGCACTTTTGAAAATTGCATACAAAAACTAAATGTTAAAACTGAAAATGTTGAGAATAACTTTAGAGGGCTATCGTTTTACCAATTTTCAATGAATTTTGGTAAACCTTATTTTGTTTTATTATGTTTTAAGCCCTCTTTAATTCAGTGCAAAAATTTCAAAAAAAACTAAAAAATGACTAAGATATGTGCATTTTACCAAAAACCTTCTACGTCCACGTCGTTGTTCCTGGGTAATGCTCAAAGAAGGATAGTGTTTAAATCTACAATGCTTAAAATTTCCGAACGTGTATACAAAAATTTTTCACCAATAAAATTTGTGAATTTTTTTTCTCGCTTCAAACAAATAAGTACGGGATCAACCAAGTACCATTAGATAGGTAATTTGGTCCTCCATGAGCACAAAAAATTTCAGCAAAAAAAAAAATGGGTTTTTCGAGAAAAATGCATGTGCATAAAAAGTGCATTTTTTGGTAAAATGCACATATCTTAGTCATTTTTTAGTCTTTTTTGAAATTTCTTGCACTGAATTAAAGAGGGCTTAAAACATAATAAAACAAAATAAGGTTTACCAAAATTCATTGAAAATTGGTAAAACGATAGCCCTCTAAAGTTATTCTCAACATTTTCAGTTTTAACATTTAGTTTTTGTATGCAATTTTCAAAAGTGCATATCTGATGCAATTTTGATATTTCAGCAAAATAAAAAAATACGCATACCCTTATTTTTGGGGTAGAATAACATACTCCATTAGCGCAGTAATTGGTGACTTGAGTGTATACTGACTGTTCGATTTGAAATGGAATCAGCCTCATATATAATATCAGAATTAATAAATATAATATCTATAGATTTTTTCTTATACAATATTAAACAATCACCAGAACAATTACGTAATTTGGAGAAAAGATACGTATCTTTGAGGCAGGTTTCGTAGTCAGAACACGTAATTCTGCCTCAAAATAAGTATCTTGCAAAGATCTTGTGATTAAAATACGTAATTTTCATATATATATATATATATATTTATGTCCTCGTAGGCCGTATTCGTGTCAGTATGTAAAGAGCATGCTAAATTTGTATTGGCATCGCATATGTCTCAGACGCGCCCCTCGACTCTTTACAAGCTTTACATGTCCTCCTGAGACATATTGAGACTCAATATGTCTCAGGAGAAATCAATATGGCATCACCGATCCTACTATGTTTCGTTCAATATGTCAAAGAGCAATCACATTGAACGTAGGTTAGTGAAAAAAAAAATGACTCGCGCTTCGACAGCAGCTATACTCATTACAAAATGTCAATCTAAGAAAAAAAAGAAAAAATCAATAGAATTAAAATTTAATTTTAAAATTATTGGAAAAAACATTAATATTTTCAACTAATAAGTTATAGTTCCTCATACGGCCCACTTTGGATATAAAATCATCTATGTCCTTTGGCCGTTTATTCAGGTGGAATCTGAATCTCAAACAACGTTTGCCGCTTGAGCAGAAATCTACCTCGGGCACGCTTCGCGCGCCCTCGGCAATTTCAGCTCAAGCGACAAACATTGTTCTCGATTCATATTCCACCTGAATACGGCCAAAGGACATATATAACTAATATATATATGCCCAATATGTGTATTTTTTATACGTCCTTTATGCGAAAATTACATAATTTTCTAACAAAGGGCTCCCTATTGAAAATAGATACGTAATTCTGTTATGTAATTTTGTTACGTTACAAAATTACGTAATAGAATTACGTATCTTTTTCAACAGGGCTTGGACACGTATTGCCAGTACAAATACGTAATTTTAAGCAAAAGGTACGTATCTATGAGGCAGGCATTGCAGTAAAGATACGTAATATCTGCGACATACGTATATTGAACACATTTTGATACTGGAATACGTATTTTCCATCAACATTTATGCATGAGATATTGATTTATGATATGTACTACATGCGAATAATATGTAATTTTCAAGCTCAAATACGTATCACCTGTAATTGTACTTGCAATACGTATTCAAGCCCAGAACTACAATGTAAAATTACGTAATTTCCACATAATGTGTGTTAATAAGAAATACATGTCAATAAGATATACATTGGGCATACATATAGATGAAAATTACGTATTTTAATTACAGCATGTGTTCAGAATATATATGAGACAAATATTACGCATCTTTACTACAAAACCTGTCTCAAAGATACGTATCTTATGCTTGAAAATACATATTTGTACTGACAATACGTATTCGAGCATAAAACTGCAATCGTAAATTACGTATTTTGCGCATTAAATACGTAGTTTCGACATGTGTGCAGCTTACAATTACGTATTCTATATACGAATCCATTCTTATAGATACGTATGTTGTGCTCGAAATTAAGTAACTGTACTGCTAGTGCGTATTCAAACCCAGAACTGCAATTTAAAATTACGTAATTTCCACTTGAAAAATATATCAATAAGATATATATTGAGAATGCATATAGATGAAAATTACGTATTTTAATTACAGCATGTGTTCAGAATACATATGAGACAAATATTACGCATCTTTACTACAAAACTTGTCTCACAGATATGTATCTTATGCTTGAAATTACGTATTTGTACTGGCGATACGTATTCGAGCCTAAAACTACGATCGTAAATCACGTATTTTTTGCATTAAATACGTAGTTTTGATATATGTACGGCTTACAATTACGTATTCTGAATACGAACCTTGACTCGTAGATAGGTATCTAGTTCTCGAAATTACGTATTTCTAGAATCAATTCGCATTCAAGCCTAAAATCCGAATAAAAAATCACGTATTATGCGCATGAAATATGTATCAAAAATACATATATCTAGCACAAGTATTTATAAAAATTACGTATTTCAAATATAAGATGTGTAAAGATACGTATTATGTGAATAAATATCCCTGTTGAAAATAAATACGTACCAAATTTGGACTTTTTATAACTTAATTTGATATGAAATACGTAATTTTATAATGTAATTTGATTTCGAATACGTAATTTTATTATGTTGAAAATAATGAATTACGTAACAAAAATACGCAATCCATTGAAAATTACATAATTTTGGTACATAATTTGTGATGAAATTGTGCTAGAATTACGTAATTTTCTGCTTCTGTGAGAAAATTTAAAAGTAATTAAAATTGAAATCAGAATGATTTTGTTGTTTTTCATTGCGACCGACAAAAATATCTCTGACCACTAAATACAATAGAACGTGAGAAAACAGGCCAAATGATCATTCTTTTAGACTGTATGAAACTGTAGTATTTATGCTCTAAGCTGTCTTATTCTATTCGTGCACACTCGCTTGACATAAGAAAGTCAATAGCTGAAAAGCGCAGTAGCTCTCTAACGGTTGAATATTAGTACTATTATATAAATACGTGTATACATATTCGAAGATTAACTGTCAGAGGGCTACTGCACTTTTTAGCTATTGACTTCTTTATGGCAAGCGAGTGTGCTCGAACAGAATAAGATACCTTAGAGCATATAAACATACAGTATTGTTCAGTCCAAAAGAATGATCATTCGGCCTGTTTCCTCGCATTCTATTTTATTTAGTGATCAGAGATATTCTTGTCGGTTGCAATGGAAAATGACAAAAAAATTCTGATTTAGATTTTAATTACTTTTAGATTTTCTCACAGAAGCAGGAAATTCTGTAATATTACGTACTGAAATTATGTAATTTTCAACGAATTACGTATTTTTGTTACGTTATTCATTATTTTCAACATAATAAAATTACGTATTCAAAATCAAATTACATTATAAAATTACCTATTTCATATCAAATTAAGTAATAAAATTACGTATTTAATATTAAATAACGTAATCATAAGTCCAAATTTGGTACGTATTTATTTTGAACAGGGATTACGTACCTTTACTACGAAACCTGTCTTGTAGATATGTATATTATGCGAAAAATTACGTATCTCTTGTATGGAATACGTATTAACGTTTGATTGATTCATCATTGAATTTTGCTTAATGACGTATGCTCCCTTAGGATACGTATTAAAACTACGTATCATTAATATCAAATACGTATCTCATAATACGTAATAAATTCGAACGCTTTGTTACGTATAGATTATGTAATTTTATTACGTATCTGACAAGGAAGGGTCCCCAGAGGGGCGATTCAACCTATGCTACATATGTATGTATCACGGTGATATGTATGTACGTTCGAACGTAAGTTGGTAGCACTGCTAAGACAAGTCGTCGCGCGCAAAAATTGTATCTACATGGAAACGGAGACTTGAGATCTTGACGGTTCGACAGACGATTCAATGCGCGCGACGACTTGTCTTAGCAGTGCTACCAACTTACGTTCGAACGTACATACATATCACCGTGATACATACATATGTAGCATAGGTTGAATCGCCCCTCAGGTTTACCTCACCGATTTTGATCATTTTGTGATATGTTGTAGTACTTGAGAAGATATTGGACATGTGTTTTTCTTACGTGCTAACTCGTCGATCTAAGGGGTGAAAATCACCCCTGAAGTTTGCCCCCAAAAACAGGTTTTTTCTAATATTTCAAAAACTTTTTGGAGTTTTTAAATAAAACCAACGCCAAATTCTTTATTATAAAAAAAAAGCTACTATAGGCATAACTCTTACCCCGAAGGGTGTCAACTGCTAATTTTTTAGGGGTACATGTGCAATTTTTCGCTATATTTTCAATATAAAATTGATTAAATCGGCTAGATTTGGTTAAAAATAGCACTATCATCGAGAAAATAAAAAATTAAAGTTGACGTGTTTCGAAATTTACAAAGAAAAAATTTTTTTTCTTGATTGTTCTACCCTTGAGGTTATTTTTTTATTTTATTCTTAAATGAAAAATTATATTCTTGAATTATTTTTAAATTTTTTAAATTTATTTGCAGATTTACCCATTGATTATATATTTTTTCATTTTTAATGAAACAACATTGAATATCGATGAAAATCATTTCATTTTACAATGAATTATTGCAGGTTCAGAATAAATTAAAATTTTCTACTCTTGTGTAATCAATTTTATTTTGAATACATTCTACAAACTTATAATATTACAATTATTTAAAACATGCAATTAATGTGTAATTCATCGGTAATTGAAAATTGCATAATTTTCTTAATTGTTATTAAGGATCATAAGTAGAACAATAATGATAATCATCAAAAAAGTGTTTCAAACATAAGGATTTTTTACACCATGAACATCGAACAATTGCGAAATTGAAGCACCCTGCAGTTTCACAAAGTATATTAGATTGTGATCTAAAAGCAAAATTTACTGGATTTTTAAAATTTTCAGGATGACCATCCGTGTAACCACTTCTATACTATTAATATTTAAACAGATTTATGTATCTCGGGGAAGATAGTGGATGCATATAATGAAGATAGTTAGTGCACTAATGATTTAAGTTTAATGATATTGTTTCTGAAATGAAGATTCAATTTTTTATTCATTAATATCACGCTGTCCGAAAAGTGTCTTACATAATTTTTCCGAACCCTAAATCCAAAAACATCTAGCGGTTGGAATTATTTCAAAAGTTATTTTTTTATTAATAGGTTTTACTTCTTCTACGGCTGAAGGACAGTGCTCAGTCCATGAGTCTACCAAAAGTACACTTGATAAACCAACATTCGGAAAATATACTTCTTTGAGCCATGTTTTAAAATGATCTAAAATCAGACGAATTTCAAATTTTAGTTATTTTTGCTAGAATACAAATTAAAACAAAAAAATTATCACTAATAATATTACAGGATGCCTTCTGAATTCAAAATAGTATTATAATTATTCAAATACGCCTAATATGAAATCATACCTGAAGTTAATTTTTCTGATTTAGAAGCCATTGCATAAATGTTAGCTGGTCTGAACAACTCTTGTGATACAACTGGCCCAAATTCACCAGTTTTTGCTTTAAGAATGATAAAAAGAGGAAAAAGAAGTCTACCATCACCAGATATTGTTGGTTGTATTGTATAGCTATGAGTCGTAGCAGCTACAGATTGCACCAAGCATTCTACTTGCCTTTCCCCTTCGATTGCTAATGTACGGCCAGAATGGACTTCTAATTGAAATCCACTGTGATCTGAATTATAAACATTTTATATTCCTTTTCACTCAATAAGATTTTTCACTACAATAACAAATTCATTAGCTTTTTTTTGTAAATAATCTGCTCCTTCTATTATTTTTTTTTATAGTAAATTTATTAATTTTTCTTCCAACAATTCTATGGGCTCTCTTAAAATTTTTTACCCAATGTTTTGATGCTTTAAAACAAAAATCTTCATGACCAATATCCTTTTGTGCTTGCAGGGCCCATTTCTGTAAATCTATATTATTGATAATATGTCCAGCATCGATAGCAGCTTTGAAATTTTCTAACACAAATGAACAAATTCTAGCTATTTTTTCTCTATAAGTTTCGTCTTTATTTTAAGTTTTTGCCCAACGTTTTAATTGTGTTATTGATGTTACCTTTCGAAATCTATTTTGTACGGTTTTTAAATTTAAATTTTTATTAACACCACTCCTTCAAAACTCTACTGCTCTTGCTTTATAATCATGATCTAATTTTTCAACGTCTGATGTGCACTGCTGAAAACTTTCATCTGTAATATTATCTCTTTCATCATCTTCTATAACCTGCATTTGAATATTTTTATAAGATTTTGCAAAATTAAGAGTTTCATCCTCAACAACTTTAAATTCATTAAATTCATGCATAGAGTTTAATAAAATTTGTTCAATATACTCTTTTAAATCTCTTTCTCGCTGTGTTATTAGAGTTTCTTTCAAATTAAGTGCTTGAAATGTTATTAAAAGCAAGTTTAACACGTTCGTGGGATTTACCATCATTTTATTCGACTCTAAAGATTTAATACTGTAAAATGAAAAACTGATCTTGTTGTTTTTATACTGTTATATTTAACATGTTGATGTACACTTTTAAACTCAAGGAAACATAAAGTAGAACTGACCAAAGTAATTAAAAATGCTAATTTCAATGCTTTCACAAATTGCAGTATTACAAATAAAAATAAATTTATCATGAAGACTCACGGATAAATTTATCACAGATAACTATTATCAAGAGGTCAATAGCATTATCTTTAGCATATGATATACGGCAAGTACTATTATCAAATATTATTGAATATTTAGATATACTTACTTAATTTAAAATGTACTTCAATAACATATCATCATATGCGTTTTAAAAATTTAATGTGATGTATATATATTGTATATATTTGGAAAATTTTAAAATAATAATGACTCCTATAATTTTTTTATAAGATTTCCTATAAGGTTTACGTGTGAATGCACTTTTAATGAATAGTGCATTTTTTTTATTTTTGGTATGATACAAATTTTAAGAATCCTGAAATATGTCATTGTTTAAAATTATCTCATTTAGTTAAAAACTTTCAGAATGATTTATAAATAAATAGTTTAAAATTATATAATTTTAAAATAAATCATCAAAGAAACTCTACAAATAAATGGAAAACAAATTAGGAAGTAAATGTTTTAATTCTATATCGCTTACCAAACATTTTAAAATTGAAAAATTATTCATGGATATAATTTTTTATTCAAGTTTAAAATAAAAAAATAACCTTAAGGGTAAAACAATCAAGAAAAAAAATTTTTTCTTTGTAAATTTCGAAACACGTCAACTTTAATTTTTTATTTTCTCGATGATGGTGCCATTTTTAACCAAATCTAGCCGATTTGATCAATTTTATATTGAAAAAATAGCGAAAAATTGCACATGTACCCCTAAAAAAGTAGCAGTTGACACCCTTCGGGGTAAGAGTTATGCCTATAGTAGCTTTTTTTTTATAATAAAGAATTTGGCGTTGGTTTTATTTAAAAACTCCAAAAAGTTTTTGAGATATTAGAAAAAACCTGTTTTTGGGGGCAAACTTCAGGGGTGATTTTCACCCCTTAGATCGACGAGTTGGCACGTAAGAAAAACACATGTTCCAATATCTTCTCGAGTACTACAACATATCACAAAATGATCAAAATCGGTGAGGTACACCTGGGGACCCTTCCTTGTGAGGTACGTTACTAAAATACATATATACTTTCACAGGGTATATAATTCGAATAAAGTTTTATGAATAATAAAATGTTAATACAATATTAGTAAACATAATGTTTTTAGAAGAAATGAAAGAATTATAAATGTATTCAAATTACGATGAAAACATCGTGAAAGCGTTTTAAATACAGAATTTTTACTTATTTAAAAAAATATCTCTACGAAATGTTAATTATTCTATTTTTAATGAAAACATATCAATATATCAATTAATATATTAATATCAGACGTATGGTTTTTTAAGTGATCTCAAAAAACAAGTAAATTTTCAATTTACTTTATAAAGAAAACAAAAAAAAATATTATAAAATTCAATTATATGTTGAGGATTCAATACAATGAATAAATGTACTTAAATAAGATACTTACATTTTTGAATGGTTGCAAATATCAAAAAGCAGATTATTATAATAAATTTTTATCATTTGAAAAAATATATATTTGATATATTTTGGCTACAAATTTTACTGTATTGTAAAGTATTTTAAGATTTTATAAGTGTAAAAAAAAATTTCCTATTTCTTCAATCAATTTAAAAGTTTTATAAGCACAAAAGACAATAATGTATACTAAATTTTATTAATAAAATGTTAATTAAACTTATTTATAATGTATAAAATAATAACTAACAAAGAGAGTGTTTCACCTTCAAGTCACCAATTTTGCTTAAATTTCGGGAATGTTTTCTGGATGCAGAAAATTTCAGAGGCCAACGCTCAATATTTCCCTAGTTACAGGCTGTTGAAAAAAATTACTAAAAAAGTCATTAGATTTTCAAATGCTTATAGTATTTCATCACTGTTAGCTAAAAGCTTATACCTTTTTTTAAATAAAAGCTGAGCTTAAATCCTTTCGAAATAGCACCTATAGTATCTCGAAATATTATTTTTTTCCAAAGTTAAAGCATAATAAAGATTGGGCCTGAATTTTTTGTTTAAAACATTAATTAATAATAAAAGCTAGAATTGGGTTCAATATTTATTACGCTATAACTTTGGGAAAAAATAATATTTCGTTGTGCTATAGCTACTTTTTCGTAAGGATTTTAGCTCAGCTTTCATTTAAAAAAAGAATGCTGAGGAACTATAAGCGTTTAAAAATCTAGTAACTTCTTAAGTGATTTTCTTTAATGGCCTGTAACTAGAGAAATATTGAGCATTGGCCTCTAAAATTTTTGCTTCCTTCATATTTCTGTATGCAGAAAACATTCCCAAAATTTGAGCAAAAACGGTGACCCAAAGGTGAAACACTCTTCTTGTAAATATATTTGATTGAGGTATATACTTATTAAAATTATTGAATCCGTGTTGTGAATTGTTTGCAAACTAAATTTTGTTTTATTATTGTATCAATATGCTTTTTTTAGAAAAAACGGAATAAAAAAAAAATAAATATCCTAATATTTTTTCATATTTTAAATGATGTTTTTTACATAAAAGAATGCATACACAAAAAAATATATACACTTCCGCATAAATTACATTTCTTCATGAGAATTATTTATGGATGATATTTCTTTATCACTGCTATTGTTGCTATTTGAACCCATTCTGAGACCTCTGAAATCCAACGTATTCTACTTTTTCGGCAGATGTTCACTTACTTTTAGTGGGAATTTCGATATTATAAAAAATAAAGATAGCTTTGCTACTTAAAGAACTTACCTTTTAAAATGTCACTCGTTCAATTATTTTATGTTATAATATCCATGATTAAATTGATTATTTATTATTAGATGTATTATATTTTTCTAATCAAGTTTATAATAGTGAAAAATAAAAATATTCAAGCCCAAATAAGAAATATGTTTATCTTTATAAAATTACAATACGGACTTGTTTGCATATATGGGTACACGCAATACACCCAATATACACGCACACACACACACAGATACATATATATATATATATATATATATATATATATGTACACTATTTCATGTAACAATGAATAGGGCAACATTTTTTACAACATAATACGTGATTTTCATCATATTATACCACATTTTTTGTAGGATATCAACCCACACAATATAAAATATTTCAGAATAATTTCAGAAATATTTCAAATATTTCAGAAATATTTCATAGAATATTTTCGAAATATATACATGTCCGCAAAAAATCCATGAAAAAACATTTCATGAAATAGTTTTAAGGGCACAAAACACCTTTTTTCCGGTCCCACCATCGAATTTGGGTTTATCGTTTTTTTTATAGGAAATTTACTGTAGAATAAGCCCCAACAAGTTTATTTACTTTCTCTCATTTAGTTTTGTTTTTATGGAAAAATTAGTAGGATAAACTTTTAATTGATTTTTTTGGTAATTTTGCTATTTTGAGATTTTTCTCAAACTTTTAGCTAATTTTATTAAAACACTATAAGAACTTATTTTTTTATTGCTTGATTCAATGATTTATAAATCAATAATTAATCTCCAAAAAGTTTTTTTTAAGAGATTTAATTTTGTTTTTATTTATTAAGTCTATAATGATATAATTTTTAAAAATTTAAAAAAATTTTAGAATTATTTTAAATTAAATTTTTTATATTTTTATTGATTTTTTTTAGGTTTAATTGAAAAAAAAAAAATTATATTCTAATTTTAACAAAATATTCATCTTGATTTAAGTTCTAAAAAGTTTTACATCCATATTTAATTCCGTTTCGAATTTGTAAGGAAACGAGTGGCCCATAGTTATGTATGTAATTTTTTATCAACTTGAATTTCGCGCGTTCGCGCTTTCAGCTTGTATCATTTCGGTACATGACAGTCAGTCTCAGCTAATTGTATGGTCAGTTTGCAGTAAGTTTGTTCATTTGAAATGCATTTGAAAAATCATTTGTAGGTTTTGTGGTTTAATTTATGTAAAATTATTAATTTTTGATGAATTACACGTTCGCAAGTTATTTCATATTTTTTTATGTGCGCCTGAAATTCTACGTTTATTTAAATAGAAAGTGTATTTAAAGTGTAAAAAGCTTGAATTGACATTAAGAATACGAACCTCAAAAATGTCAAATAATGAAAGAGATACAAGAGGCAGATTTCATAACCAACATCAAGATAGAAAACAATCTACAGGAAGATCTAAAAAAAGGCCGAGGAAATTTCTTGGTAGGAGTTAAAAAAATTCTCCTGAAGCTAAGAGAAGTAGACCCTCTACTTCTTTTACTAAACTGAAAAGAACAGAATTTTTAAGTTACAGGGCAAAAAATGATAATGTTGATATCATAGTTCTATCTTCTATGTTAGAAAAATTGTGTTGTAGTGTGTGCCATCATAAGATAAAATTTATTGAAACCTCTTTTCGAAGATAAGGATTCAATATTAATATGGCTTGTGATTTTCGTGATGAATAAGCAACTGTAAACTCTAACAAGAGAGAAAGTGCTATGGACAATACGTATAAAGTTAACAGATATAATGTTCTTGTTGCTCGTGTACTTGGCCATGGAGTGACAAGTTGGTCTAGTTTTTGTAGTTTAATAGATTTATCGAAGCCAGTTGCCCAGTCAGCGTTCAGTGCTATAAATAGTTAAATAACAAAAGTATACGAATAAGTGGCAAAAGGTTCTACATCTGAAGCTGTTAAAAAATAACTTGAATCAACTTCCCCAAATAGTGCTGATCTTGATATAACTTTCTCAAGATGTTGGAGAAATTGAACATCGAACTTGGAAATGTATCTGTTGGGTGGGTCAGGACTTTAAATGATAGAAGATAATTCAATGTAGAGTGATCAAGTTAGTCTCATTCGAAAGAAGCACATACTCTGAAAAGAAAAGTACGAATAGGTGTGATGGATTTCTATACACCGGGTGCATATTAAATTCATGTAAGTGTATAATTCTAATTATTATTACATAATTGGATATAAATTCTATTTATAAATTTTAACATTAATTAAAATATAAATTCTAAATCTAAATTTTATTTCTTAATTTTGAATTCGAATTATAAAATAAAATGTAAAATGATTACTCCATATTAAATATTATTTCTTAGTTTCTAGCTGATTCAAGGTTAGTACGAGTAATTCTAACAACTCTCAGAGTAACAAATAACTATGTATTTGTTGATTCTTACAACAAATACATAGTTTTATTGGTGAATAAGGGTTAGTACTGATAAAATATCGTATAATAAGAAAGATTATTATTATTGATTATTTTAATAACATATCTTTTTGCATTTCAGCTTTATATAGTCGATAACAATGTAGCGTCAACTACATCGAAATATGAAATTTTCGTGGTCTTATTTCAAAGTGAAACTTTGAAATGAATTTACCCTTTTTTGAATGTGAAGCTAACTTATTTTTTAACTAACACAATTTTCCCCCTTTTAGCAAATCTAATTTTTACTGAATTTAACATAATATATAAAAGTTGATTTTACATTTACCATATACAAACTAAAGAATTTAATGTTGACTTTACTTTAAATTTAATTAATTTAACTGTGACTTTATTTGTTGAGAAACTAAAATTTACTATTTAGAATTTCAATGAATTTACTAACACAACACTATTGGAATTTAAGATTTTACACTAGTTGAACTTTATTATTTTATGAATTCACTGCACTATAATGAAAAGAAAGGTTGAAATGAATTTAACTCAATTTGAGGGAAAAAGCCTTAAAGGCATAAAAAACCCTTTTATTAAATTTTACACTGCACTAACTTACAAGTTGAGATTAAATGAGAATTTACGCACGAATATTACGCTCGCAGGTACACGCGTGTAACCTTATGATTTTCTGTGTTTAGTGTGAGTGCAACGAACGTGAAGACGTTGTTGGCTTTGATGACTTCAGAAGTCGTTAATGCGTACGCGCACGGCTTTGTTTTATGGTGTATATCTGTTCGTTAGAGAACGAATACGATTGATTATGAATCAGCTCTTTAGTACAAGAGCAGCCCTTTAGTACAAAGGCAAGAGTTGTTAATTGTAAGCGTAAGTGGCGCTCGGTCGACAGAGAGAGATATTGCGTGTTAGGCGGCTGACTCTGAACTGAACTGAATTGACGCGTGTCTCTACTTTTATACTTTGACAAAAAGCTGTTCCGAACGTCTTAGAATTTGACAAACTTAAGGTTTGCGTTATCTCTCTGTGCCGGCCGCGCGCCCTTCGGGAGAGCTGTTTTTAAGAAAATGTATTTAACGAACTTTGTGTTCGTAGAAACGTGGTGCGACGCAACAACAAGGTTCTCTCGTCTGGTATTTTTTTTTATATTGTTAGCTAATATAAATAAGAAATAACAGGAAAGAATTATTTTACGAAATATAAGTATAGCATGATAATTTTAAGATATAATAATTAAAAACTTTAAAGCTATTTTTCTCAAATATTGAATTTTTAAAATTTTAGGTGCTGCTCCGTAAGATTTGAGCTGAACCGCTGGATGGATCTAACTTTTCCGAACTGATTAAACTTCAGTATTAGCATCATTCTCGCGTGAATGGAGGGTTTTGAAATCAAATGACTAGAAGTTGTTAAAAAATCCAAAAATAAGGTAAAAAAATTAAAATTTATTTGATAAATTAATATTTTTTGTTGAAAAGTAAAAAATTTTTTGTGTTTCAGGAATTCCATTATTTACGCGAGAATGATACTAATACTGAAGTCAAATCAGTTTGGAAAAGTCAGATCCATCCAGCGGTTCAGCTCAAATCTTACGGGGGAGCCATTATAAGAACAAGAATTCTTTGAATGATTATGGGACTACAGCTAAAGCAAAATGAGCTTATAAAAGCTTAAAAAGAAGGTATTTTAGTCTACTTTTAAATATAATTTTCATTTACAAAGAATTTAGTTGAATCTAATTAATACTTCATGCAATATATTTTAAAAATATTTTAGAAACATTTTCAAAATGTTTCTAAGATACATATCATAAACATTGATGAAATATTATAAGAAATATTTCTTAGAAACATTTCAGAAACGTTTTTGAATTATTTCTAAGATACATTTCAGAAACATTTTGAAAATATTACAAGAAACATGTTTTAAAAACATTTTGAAAACATTTTAAAAATATTTTGTCGAAATATTTATGTCTGCGAGAAACTCATGTAAAAACATCTCATGAAATATTTTCAAGAAGTATTTTAGAAACGTTTCAGAAATATTTCATGAAATATTTTTTAGAAAAATTTTGGAAATATTACAGAACTATTTCATAAATATCACAGAAATATTCTCAGAAATATTTTTTAAAAATATTACAGAATTATTTCAGGAATGTTTCAAAGAAATATTTTACATAAATATTTTTTAAAAATATTTAATGAAATGTTTCAGGAAACATTTTTAAATTGTTATAGAATTATTTCTTTCATATATTACAGATTTATTTTTTTTTATCGTAGCAATTACTTAAAACGCATCCAAAATAAAAGGCACGAGTATTACGCGCTCAATCAAAACAACTACACGGAATGTAAGGCGTGCAATGGTATATTTTAATTTGCTCCCTCCCATAGCTTTCGAAAGTTTAAAATTAATTTTTAGTAATCTAAAAATTTTACAGATTATTAATATTTTTATAATCATGAATTTTCCTGAAAAATTTTATTATAATAATTATAATTTATGAAATATTTGTAAGAATACAATTTTTTAATAGTAGTTTATATTAAGAGAATATCTTAAAAATTATTTTAATTGAGAAAAAATATAACTTGTTATTCTTTTTTATTAATTATACCAACGAAGATAGACGCTTATAGAAGCGTACTTCTGGGTTAACTTTGGGGGCTCAGCTTTTGGAGGACACTTTAACATTACGTGTATATCTATATATATGAAAACATCGGTATATATAGATATAGAAATACATGGCATTTTAGTAGCGCCACCACGCGGCTGGAGGACATAAGCTTTAGATTTTGAGCCCCTGTCCGCCCATTTAAAGTACGCTTCTATAAGCGTCTATCTTCGTTGATTATACTTATCAAAAATTATCTCAACATGTATTTAAAATCATTAGACATTTCACAAAGTTCAAACACAGAATTTGTGTCGTTCAATAGTACAAAATAGTCGAAGACCTCCATGTTGTGCTTCTAAGACTCCCAACGCTGAAATAAGTGACGTTAAACGTCAAGTTACGATTCTTCGATCAGACTTTGAATTAAGTTATTTCAATTTTAGGATGAATTAATCTTAAGTTATGGATTATATTTATTCAGATATTTATTAACGTTACTTACTTTTACTTAAATCAAAACAATTTTAAAATTTGTGTAAAATATGTTTAATTTTTCCGAAGCGAAAATTTCTTTCCGGTCACTATACTTGAATTGCTGATCTCTACGTTATCGACAATAGTCGTAATAAGTAGATTAAAAATTCACTTACAGCAGTGCGGCATTGGCTCTGTGGTTAAAGAACGCGTGTTGAGATCTTGAAAAACAAAGTTCGATTCCCGGTACCCGCTTTACTTTTAATTGCATTTATAGGTAGAAATAAATTCTTTTTTATAAATTACTATTTATACAGTGTCTTTCCAAAATTCCGGGGTACTTGAATAATTTCAGAACGTATTGAGATATCAAATCGAAATTTTCAGGGGTTCAATAGGGTTACAAAATCTATTATTTAAAAGAAAAAGTACCCCCCCCCCCAAGGGGTGGAGGCAGGGAGGGGTAAAAAATCTGAAATGGGATAGGGGTCAAATGGAGGCTCTTTCAAAAGAGCTATTTGAGACCGAGTTATGATCTTTTAATCGGCTCGTGTGTGTGTGTGTATGTGTGTGTGTGTGTGCGTGTGCGTGCGTGCGTGCGTGTGTCCGAGCGTTCGCGCGTGTGCACTTCAGAATTAGATGTACTTTTTGAGGATTAAACAACGATATTTTTTTCAATGGGATGATTTAAAATCAACTAAATATGATTTTCGGTTGACCTGAAAAATTTACAAAATTCATTTTTTGTTTGAATTTAAATATTAATGCTTGCATCTTGGCGACCTATTTCAGATATTTAATTCTTTAATTGCCATTTTCTCAGGCATTTCTGACCAATAATTGTATTTCTGACTAAAAATCAGTATTTAATTTCCTTGATTAGGAATTCGAGATAGTACAAGGTTACTTTAATATGTGCTTTTTTATTTTTTTTAATTGCATTTTCCAAAATTCATTTAACTGATACAGAAAGGATTACTGTACTGATGATGAAAGAATATAGTGCTAGATTAAGATCCTACTGAGAAGGAGCAAATTCATTTAATGCTACATATCCTGATCGTGCGCCAATTTCAAACTCTGCTATTAAAAGAACTGTTGCTTATTCTTAAACAACTGGTCTTATTAAAGAGGCTCCCAGGCCTGAGAGACCTAACACTGCTACTAATCACAAGAAAGTTTTAAATGTTTTATCAAGTGTACGGCATAACGTTCACATATCAATCTAAAAAGTAACTCCAGAAAATGATATAAGGTCAACATCAGTCTATTAAATTTAAAAAAAAAAACATCAGTATCATCGTCACAGAATATGCCTAGTCCAGGAGTGATCTGAAGACGATTATGACAAAAGAGTGGAGATTCGCATCACAATGATGACACAATTTGTTGAAAATCATCAATTTTTCAACTGAATCTGCTTTTCTGATGAAGCAACATTTTAGTTGGATGGTTCTGTGAATCGACAGAATATGTGATATTGGTCCGATGTAAATCCACATTGGATGAGAGATACTCATACGCAGTATTCTATGAAGCTTAACGTTTGGGCTGGGATGATACTTAATCATATTATCGGGCTATTTTTTATTAAAGGAAACAGAAATTCTGAAAATTACTACAATTTGTTGAGAATTGAAGTAATACCGGCTATACGAGATATTGTTGGAGAAGCTTTTGTCAATGTCTGGTTTCAGCAAGATGGAGCGCCGGCTTATTTTTCACTACAAGCTCGTACTATCCTAAATAATGATTTCACTGACCAATGGATTGGTAGAAGAGGCACAATAGAATGGCTAGCGAGATCGCTAGATTTAACTCCTTTAGATTCTTCTTACTAGGGGTAGTTAAAATCAAAAGTTTATGAAACTAGGTCTGAAAATTTAGAAGAGCTAGGCGGAAAAATAATAAACGTTTAAAATTGCATCACGCCCGATTTCTTAACTAATATAATTGAAACGTTTTACGTTCGCTTAGGACACTGTTAAGTTGTTAAAGGACATCAATTTGAAAATTTATTAAAATAGTGTTATTATTTCTTTACATACACTCATAGACACAGATGTGCACATAAACACACAACCAGAAATGCACACTGCAGATGTGAGAGGTAAGGGGACTCACATTAATAAAGCACCCCGAAGAAAACTAAAACTACTACGTCTGAGTCGTTGTTTCTAGGTAACACCAAAAGTAGTATTATTCATCTAATCGGAACGTTCGATAAATCTAAATACGCCTTCACATAAGTACACACGCACGCGCGCACACACACATACACAACACGTACATGTGTAAACAAAGACAAACATTCATAACACATTTATACTTATATTCATCTTGCACATTTCACTCTAGGGTGATTGAACTTCGTACGCATCATATGTCAAGTCTTCTACCTTGAGACTGCGATAGCAAACAATAACGTTATACATTCGCGAGAATGCGACACACAAGAATGCGACGCACAAGAGGCAATCGAACTCTAAACTGCATCACATGCAAAATTCAATCAATCTTTTCCCCGAAATTATAAAAGTATCAATAATATCATACATACGAAAGAATGCAACTGTCTTTTACCCATAGTATAAAAATCCAAGAGTCTTTAGCTCGCCAGCTTAATTTCATACTTACCGTCTAAGGCTACGCTTCGCCTAAAATTATTGTACTAAAGGTTAAGGAGGAGAAATAAAGATAAGTTCAATACAACACACACATATATATATATATATATATATATATATATATTATTTTATTCTTGGATACCTATCCTAAAGAACCAACGTCCTAAATTACAAAAATAAGTTATAATAATAATTAAAATTTATAAAAATTAATAAATCAAGTTTATTAAAAAAAGTTTCATAAATTAAACTTCACAAATTAATAAATACAGTTCTAACGGTTAACATAAATTGGTGGCAGCGTAAGGGGATAGTGAAGCCAAGTGATAAAAGTGATTAATTAAAACTCCGATTTCTTAAAATATTTTCACTCAGGAGAAAACGGAGGAGTTTAAAAATTAAAAGAAGCCAAGTTATAAAAGACAATTAAACAAATCTCTGATATCTCAGGATATCTTCTCTCAGGAGGAAACAGAGAGTTTTAAAAATCAAGAAAACTTATCTTATCTTTAATCTGGTGACAATAGCCCACACTCTCAGAAGTTGACTACCAGTAGTTGAAGGGTTCATCAAGCTACGTCTGCATCCCCAGGGATAAAGAGAGGATCATCTATACAATAAAAGAGGATTTCTGCACCGCCAGCGGTTAAAGAGACACAGCCAACCAGATCTCCAAAAACATCATCTCTTAAAAACCTTCAAGTAAGTCGTACAATAATTTTAAGCACACAGCGGGAATCCGAAAAATAAAGGCATGTCTAACTTTCTGTAACATTCATTTCATTTATAAGTTATTTATAAGACATACAACGTCTCAAGCCAGAGCACACACGCTTGAGAGGTTGACACATAGGAACATCACCCGCGTATGTATTGTGTTTATAGTGAAGACGATGACGATAGTGTAAGATCGGAAAATACCCCACGATCACCTACTTCCCTTTCTGACGTTTCTAACAATTTCTACGACACTACAAACGGTCTTTATAAATTAAAAATAAATTTAAAACCCAGTAAGATGGACAGTTTACTTAAGAAATTTAAATCCAATGAAGACGTAACGCAATGCGATGAAGACGAACAAAATGTAGTGCAAGAATTGCAACGTCAAAAGAAAAAGGCCGACGCATTAGAAAAGCAATTAATATTATTGACAGAACAATTACAAATTTTAAATGCTCAGATGACAGAAAATAAAAATCCACCACCAATCCCAAGTATACCACCTGCAGTTAGAGACAACAACCCTAGATTAAACGTTCTCCCGGGATTAACGAGAGAACATCATTTATTAATACGTGAACTCTTAACAGAGATAAGGGAATATGATGGATCAACAGATGTTAGCGCATTTATTGATCAAATCATTCGCGCCTCCCGATGACTTAGCTCTGAGTAGGAAATATCAGCGCTCATACGGAAGGTAATAGCAGTTAAGCTAAAGGGAAAGGCACAAGAAGTAGTTGAAAAAAATCAAGTGACTACGGCAGTGCAACTCAATGTATGCTTAAACACACACTTTGGAAAACTAGAACTTGAATACGATCAATTAGCTGAAATGCGTAACTCTATGAGACAGAGAACAAATGAAAAGGTGGCGGACTATATACAAAGATATAATAACATAAATCGTCGAATACAGATTGCAATAGATGGTTTAAACGACGATTTTAGAGATATGCACCGGAATTATGAGAATAAAAACGTGATTTCGAAATTTATAAGAGGATTGTATCCAGAAGGCTTGCGTTTAGCCGTACAACAAAATCGACCACACACTTTACCGATAGCGTATCAACAAGCTTTATACGAAGAAAAACTCCGAAAAAAAGATGAAGAACTTCGAAATAGAAATTATAATAAACATGAGGAGAGATCCAGAAGAGATAGATATGAAAAACATTTAAGAGATAGGAGTCATTCTAGATATGATTCAAGAAATCGTGAGAAACATTCAACACCGGATAAAAATTACACACATGATAGAAGCTTTTCACGAGATCAACAAGAAAATTATCGATCAGATAAAAAGGAGGATAAACCTACATGCTTCCACTGTAATAAATACGGTCATGACAAAGAGCATTGTTTTAAACATCAAAATGCACAAAGAGTAAATTTTCGCCTCAATGCCTCAAAAAGCAAAACTTATTTAGAGGATCCGGCACCATGGTCGAAGACCCCACCCGATCGTCAGAATTATTGGGAAAACCAGGATTACCAGACGCAATCTTTCCAACAGATGGAAAGCACTGGCATCTCTGGATGCGACCCTCAGGAACAGGAGGAAAATCATTAAAATTCTTAGTGGACACAGGAGCAGGCATAATATTCATTAAAGACAAAGTGTTGGATCTTAATACCTGCAATCCCATTAGACAAAAACCAGGAGAGAGACAAACAATACAGATAGTTAACGGAAATCACACAATGCTTGGCAAATGTAAATTGAATGTTTTTGGAAAGGACTTTATATATCATGTCGCAAGCAATAAAATACCTCTCGATGCTGATGGGTTATTGGGCCGAGGATGGCTACAACATTCTAAAGCATTAATTGATACAGAAAAACAAAATATAAAAATTTTTGATGCACAAGACAACCCTTTACAATTTACATTCAATGAAAAACCCGTTTATGTAAATCAAGGAATCAATCTTATAAAAATAGATATAGATATACCAGATGGAGAGTACGTAATAACCGATCCGAAAAATATAATACACCAGCAATATATACAGTACAAAATAAAAGTACAACACTCAACGTCGTTAATGAGTCAGTGAAGGAAATGAAAATAGATACTGAAATAGAGATAGAAGAATTTCAAGAACAAAAACAAAATGTCTATGAAACAATTTTCCTACAGAAACAAGTGTATAATAAACAAACGTTCATGACAGAAAAACATCATCGTGATGAATTTATTATAGACGGTCATCGCATTTGCCGAGATAACAGGCATTAGCAATACAAACAATAATGCACCATCGCTCAAGAATATGTATCATCGTATAGATTTAACAATAAATCAACCAGTTGTTTCAAAATTATATCGACATCCATTATCTTTACATAAGGAAATAGACAGACAAATAGAGAATTTTGAAAATGAAGGTATTATAACAAAGTCAAATTCGCCTTTTGTATCACCTGTTTGGTGTGTTCCAAAGAAAATGGATGCATCAGGAATACAAAAATATAGAGTTGTAATAGATTTCAGGAAAATTAAATAAATACACACTTCAAGACAATTACCCATTGCCGTCAATAAATGAAATCCTTGATCAATTGGGAGGTATGAGATACTTCTCAGCATTTGACTTGGCCTCGGGCTTTTATCAAGTACCGGTTTTTCCAAAACACAGAGAGCGTACTGCATTTTCTACTCATGAAGGGCATTGGGAATTTAAACAAATGCCAATGGGCCTTAAAAACGCACCTGCAACATTTCAAAGAATAATGAATTTAAAATTACAAGGACTAATAGGCACTATATGTTTCGTATACCTAGATGACATAATAGTATACTCAAAAACCTTTAAAGAACATCTGAAGAACTTACAGATATTATTTGATTGTCTCAGAACTGCAGGCTTAAAGTTGTAGCCTGATAAATGTGAATATGTAAAACCAGAATTAGAATATTCAGGACATCTCATAACAGAAAAAGGAGTATATCCTAATCCAAACAAATAAGAATGTATAAGAAATTATAAGCAACCTTCCAATCAAAAGGAAATCAGACAATTTCTAGGATTATGCGGATACTATAGGAAATTTATTAAAAATTACGGTAAAATCACAGCATCTCTTAATAAACTAATGAGTAAAAATGTCACGTTTAATTTCGACGATAAATGCAAAAATGCTTTTGAAATATTAAAGCAAAAATTAACATCATCACCGATATTAAAATACCCTAATTTAGAGGAGATGTTCATACTGACAACAGATGCGAGTAAGGAAGGACTTGGTGCAATTCTTAGTCAAGGTGATTACAAGAAAGGAAAAGATTTACCTTGTGCCTATGCTTCAAGAACACTCAATCAAGCTGAAAAGAATTATTCGACTACCGAAAAGGAATTATTAGCAGTAGTATGGGCAATGCGTCATTTTAGACATTTTCTATATGGGAAACCTTTCATTTTAATAACAGATCATGCACCATCAGCAGGTCTCATCAAATCAAAATCACCAGAAATCGGATCTAGAATTTTTAAACTTTTATTAAAAATTACAGATTTTCAACCTATAGTAGAATATAAAAAGGGTAAATTAAATACTAATGCCGATGCTCTTAGCCGAGCATTTGTAGCAAAAAGAGAAAATCCACGAATAAAGTACGTTAATGTTATGGAAGGTGACATAATATACAACAATACTGATAATCAGGACATAAAACAAGTTTTAAAGGAAATATTGTCTAAATACACAGAGGGACAAATATTGGAGCTCAGAGGTTTTAACAGAAAAAAATTCTTCGATGCTGCAGATCATTTAAAGGCCATAGCAGCCAAGAGCGGTATAAAGGAAATTACACTTGTATATTTTCAGACAGAAAAAGAACCTAAATATGGAAAGATAGAAATAAAACAGGCATGTAAAGGAGACATTATACTAACTCCAAATGAAGAATTAATACGATCACCAATAAATTATTTACGTAATCATTACCCTAATTATAAAGGAGAAATTATAGAATTAAGCAATTTTGACGACGCTTCGGCTCAAGATTTATTATCAAAACTTGCTCGTTTTCCAAGAAGAATACGAATTAAGAGTCTAGCACAGACTCATGTGGATTGTGAAAAGACTAGAAAAACATTAATAGCAAGAGCCCATAGCGAAGCTCATTGGGCTTATGATAAAACTATGTTTCAACTTCGTGAATATTGTTGGGAAACAAAAGCAGAAGAGGTTGAAAATTGTATCGATACCTGCGAATACTGTGCAGAAAGAAATTTTAATAGTAGATTCAAAGCTCCAGGTACTATTATTAATGCGCCAAAGGAAATCAACGAATTATGGTATATAGATCATGCCGAAGAAGAAGGAATAAAATTACTTTTTATTATAGAAGCGCTTTCAAGATATGCTAAAGTTTATCAATTGAAAAATCTAGATCAAACTACGCAATCTATGGAAGATTTAATGAGTGAATGGGGAACACCAAAAAAAATAATCAGTGACAATGCAGCTACGTTTACATCAAGGGCATTTCAAAATTTATTAGAAAAACATAAAATAGAATATATACCAACAACTCCATTACATCCGCAATTGAATGGTATAGTAGAAAGACTTATAGGAACTTCGAAGAAAAGAATAATTGGAGCAGTTTCAAACAATAAAAGCTTTTACCCAATTATTACTGCTTATAATAGAACAATACATCCTATTTTACCTAAAGAAAATTTTAACTCTGACAAGTTAAATTCATTCAATAAGCGATTGGAAGAAAATACAAAGGAAGCAAAAGAAGCAAGAGAAAATATACAAAGACAAAAGGAAATTGATAAAAACACAGTAGATAATAAACAAACTTCAAGAATCAACCCACAACCAGGGGATAGGGTAAATTTTAGAACATCACGCGGATTTATAGGGCCAGCAACAATTCTCACAGTCAATAATGAAAGTCATACAGTTCAGCTTTTATTTAAAACAAAAATTCTCAGACGACATTTTAATAAGATCACGTTTATCTCGAACCCCTTCTTTGTTACAGATAAAGGTGACAATGATAATATTAACAGTCATTCTAATTGACATGTTTCATCACTGCGAAGCAGATATAGAAGTTACACCAGCTAATATACCAATACTACAGAAAAATTACGGAACTGCTTATGTGTTCGAAGATACTTGGACTATTGTTAATTATATAAATCTTACAGCCCTTATACAAAATAAAATAGACATGCAAAATCGATTAACAAAAATCAAAGAAGTATGTAATAATGTTCACTGTACTGCAAAAGATTTTATAATGAATCAAGAAAAACGACTACATGAATTATTCGCAAGACTATCTTTATTTTTACACTCAGAAGGCAACAGAAAGAAGAGAGGATTATCCAACTTTGTAGGAACAGCGAGTAAATTTTTATTTGGTACCTTAAATTCTGATGATGCCGACTCTATAAATCAAGAGATAGACAAACTATACAAACATACAGAAAATTCGTTAATAGCAATTAAAAATCAAACATTGTTTATGAAAGAGACCTTCGATTCATTTACAAAGGAGTTCTATATATTTAAAGAAAACGAAGATAAATTAATAAACTGGAGTCTTGGAATATCAGTAATGCTCAACAATTATCAAGGCAACCAAATTGTATTACTTAGTTATCAAGAAATTGATGTATCGCTAGAAGAATATGAAGCTTATATAACGGATTTATTCAATTCTATAAATATAGCAAGAAACGGAATATTATCACCTGCATTATTAAAACCTGAAATTCTAATAAATGGTCTACAAAGCTTATATAAAAAACAGCAATACGATGACATGTTAATAGCACCAATAATGAACAATTATTTCTCAATATTACAAGTTATGGCATTCATATCCTACATTAAAACAGACGGACTCGTAATAGTTACTAAATATCCCATTATCCACAATGACCCGTACAAAATCCTTAAGTTTGAACCTTTAACTATTGAAAGACGTTTTGAAAACACGGCAATATTATATGTAACTAACTAATATGTATTAACAACGTATGATATATCAAAATATACGACCTTATCGAGTATAAATGATTGTAATCAACTTGGCAATACAAAAATATGTAAACTACAAATTTTACCTAGGCTAATAGACTCATTATCCGCTTGCGATAGAATATTATTAAATGACACAAGCAAATGTAAAGAACATTATTTCTCTTTAACTCATGATTTTGTAAAACGTATAGAAAATGATAAATTTTATATTGTACCTATAAAAGAAATGTTATTCAGTGTATTTTGTGAAAATTATAAGAAAGACATAAAAATATCACAAGCTAGTATTGTAAAGCTTGATGATAAATGTTTTATATCAAACACTGCGAATTATTTACATACGTCACATGACTCTACTACATATACAACCACACTCTTAAACTTAACACTTAGTAAACCATATGAAGACAACTTAAATATAACCCTTCCTTTATTGGCATTTTCGGAACATGATCTCGGTAGTCTAAGGAGTCATGCTTATAACCTAGAACAAATACAAGACGAAATTGAAAGACTAACTTTACAAAGACGTAATCATTCTTTTATTTCAACTGCGATAGACTATCTTCATTATTCGGGATACGTAGCTCTCTCTATGATTGCTGCCTTTATCGGGTATAAGTTAAACATACACAAAGTAATAATAATAATCAGTTCTTATCTTTGGGCAAGATTAAATAATTTTTGCTGTTGTCACACTAAACGACTCGAACCTACAGTAACTTAAAACCATTGTGCCAACATTACCACCGCTGCAAACGTTTCCTCAATACAACCTACCGTATCCTCTTCTTATACACCCAAAACTCACCTGATTCCTCCATCATATGACAATTTACTATAATTTTTCGGGACGAAAAATTTTAAGGAAGGGCGTGTAAGCAAAGACAAACATTCATAACACATTTATACTTATATTCATCTTGCACATTTCACTCTAGGGTGATTGAACTCCGTACGCATCATATGTCAAGTCTTCTACCTTGAGACTGCGATAGCAAACAATAACGTTATACATTCGCGAGAATGCGACACACAAGAATGCGACGCGCAAGAGGCAATCGAACTCTAAACTGCATCACATGCAAAATTCAATCAATCTTTTCCCCGAAATTATAAAAGTATCAATAATATCATACATACGAAAGAATGCAACTGTCTTTTACCCATAGTATAAAAATCCAAGAGTCTTTAGCTCGCCAGCTTAATTTCATACTTACCGTCTAAGGCTACGCTTCGCCTAAAATTATTGTACTAAAGTTTAAGGAGGAGAAATAAAGATAAGTTCAATACAACACATATATATATATATATATATATATATATATATATATATATAAAATAAATATTATTTTATTCTTGGATACCTATCCTAAAGAACCAACGTCCTAAATTACAAAAATAAGTTATAATAATAATTAAAATTTATAAAAATTAATAAATCAAGTTTATTAAATAAAGTATAATAAATTAAACTTTACAAATCAATAAATACAGTTCTAACGGTTGACACATGCACACACAAGAACGCTAGTGCCCATGTTAATGTACGACTTTACTTCAGTTGTTGTCATGGACCTTGCTTTCACAGAAACTACATTTTTAGAAGATCATAACTTAGTAGGAGAGGGTCTGACCTCCAGATCACGGATTTTGCTCAAACTTTGGAATAAGTTTTAAGTGTCAAAATATGGAAAAAAACAAATTATTAGACCCTTATGCTCAATATTTTCCTAGTTACAGGTAATTAGAGAAAATCACTGGAAAAGTTACTAGATTTTCAAACGCTTATAGTTCTTCAGCAATAATAGCTTGAAGCTTGAACCTTTTTTTAAATGAAAACTGACCTCAAATCCTTTCGAAATATCACTTACAGTATATCAAAATATTATTTTTCTCCATAGTTACAGCGTTATTGAAATTTGACCTAAATTTCCCTTTAAAAACATCAATTAATAATAAATGCTGAAATTTAGTATATTATTAATATTCTGAATTTATATTAAATTTAGAATATTGAAATAGAATTTTAATTAGAAATTTAGAATCTAAATAAGTTATTATAATAATAGAATATTAATAATATTCTATTATTATAATAACAATTATAAGTAATTGAATATTATTATAATTAGTAATATTTTATTATTATAATTGTAACTGGACTAATTAATAATATCAAGTTTTTTCACTGCATTTCATTTATATTCTAATATTGAATTTCAATAATGAAAAAAAAAATTATTATTATTAATATTTCATTAAGGGGATGTAAAACAGACACTACACCTGTACTCATAAATTTGGCCTATCTTTTTATTTTATTGCAAAACTTAAGGAAAAAAATGCTCTAGCTTGTAGTATTTACCACGAAGATTATTTAGTTCAATTTTCAAATGAATTCATTCATTAGTTATTGAGAATTTTGGATTCCAATAATGATTATTATAATTTTTCGTTTTTCTACCAGAATCCAAATATTTTAAAAACTAATGAATACATTTCTTCGAAAATTTAACTAAATAATCATTATGATATATACTACAAGCTAATGCATTTATCTTCTGAAAATTTAACAATAAAATGGAAAGACAGTTAATATTTATGAGTACAGGTGTAGTGTCCACTTTACATCTCCTCAATATAATTGCAAACATAACTAATTGATAATACAAAGCTTCCTCTCTGCATTTTCTTTATTCAGATTAATATATAATATTTTTATTTCTATATATTGTATTTTTATTTTTATTATTGAAAAAATTTACTCATTACAAACGTAAATTATAAATTACGAAATGAATTTAGCTTAATATCCATAGGTACTTTATTAACACTTGGATTTAAATAAAACATGTTTTTTTTTAAACTAGAAGTAAGATATTTACATATTTATCTTTTTAAAAGATTTCTGAATTTGAAACCAGCATAAAAATATGTGGCTGCATTAAAAGCTTTGAAAGCTTACAAATTCATTTTTTATTGTCGCTGAAGCGTACAGATCTATTATTTGTTATCACTAAAAAAGCTTATAAAAGAGTACAGATTTATTATTTGTTGTCGCTAAAAAAGCTTATAAAAAGCATACAGATTTATTATTTGTTGTCGCTAAAAAAACTGTTTTAACGGCAGGCCGGAGTAGAACCTGATACCGACCGAGTAACAATTGAGTTGTTTGTTATTTACTCAAGTGTTAATCGGTGTATCTTCAAAATAAAGGTTGATCGCAATAGATATTATTATTATGAATATCTATGCACAAGAAAAAAAAAATCTACCGATTTGTTTTTGAGAAAAGTAAGGAACGCGAAAATATTATAAACATAATCTTTTACTTCGGCGTTCCTTACTTTTCTCAAAAACAAATCGGTAGATTTTTTTTTTCTTGTGCATAAATATTTGTAATAATAATATCTATTGCGCTTAACCTTCAATTTGCAGATACACCGATTAATACTTGAGTAAATAACAAAAATGCCAATTAGACAAGGACAGCGAATCCGGCCTGCTCTTAAGATCTAAGGAAACTATATGAATTTTATTTTCAAATAATTATATTTCTTAAAAATTTGAAATATATTTTTATGTATCTTACATCTGTGATTTGATTCCAATCTCTTGATAATTCTACTTTACATCTTTTTAAAATATTTATCATTCTTTTAAAATATATATTTTCTTTGATCTTATCTAACAATATCAATACTTTGTACTTGATTTTTAATTCTTAAAAAAAAACTATTATTCAATTATTAGTAATTAATTATAAAACTTTTATATCATGTCATATTGCCTGTTGACATATATTTTTATAAAAACAGAAAACCTCCTATCCAATTACGTTTTTGAAGTATTTTTATCGATGAAATTAATTAAAAATTATATATTTCAAATTCCTATTTCCGTTAAAACTTGATCAATACAAATTATTACAGGTTATATTCCAGGAAGACATTTTTTTCAATCTTCTTAACTTTTACAAATAAAAAAGAAATATGAAAAACTAAGTGAAAAAAAAGTATTTTTATAGAAATCAACTTTCAAATTTACATTATTACCATCAATTTTATGCGATTCATTTTTCGTGAACCGACAGTTTTAACAGAATTAGATACAAGAAACTTATTCAATTCTACTTTTTTCGGTATTTAAACACAATATCATTATTTTAATTTTTGTGCAGTCTTCAAATACTCCTACAATTTTATAAAAAAAATTAATAAATTTAGCTTAAACTTCTTAAATCATCTTCTAATATTGAATAATTTTTTTGCAAAAATTATATTACTAGGTTTGGTATCTACATTGACAAGTAATTCTCAAAACTTTACTAAAAGATATATTAAAATTGTTAAATCTTTTATTTGTTTCCTAATTACAATAATGATTTACAATTTTAAAATTATAAAATTAAATTAAAGTAAATAAGCTATACCGATTCGAATTCATACCGATTCTAATTCACCTGAATTAGAATTGATATGAATTCGAATCGGTATAGAGGTGGGGGGCCAGTTCGAATTCACCTGAAGTAGAGGTGAAGTAGAATCACCTTAGGATTTTTTTAAGTGAAATCGGTATAGAGGTGGGGGGACCAGTTCGAATTCACCTGAAGTAGAATTGCAGAAACGAGTTGGAGTGGGGAGATTGATTCTAATTCATGTGAAGCAGAATTATTTGTCCATTATCTACTTAGTTAAAAACTTATAGCTTTTTATATTTTATATCCTTAGATGGCATTTGTGATTTATATTTTTCATAGTACTCTTTCCATGTTGTTTCCTGATGCTTCACCTTTTTATCAGGTGGAAGAAGAGGAGTGTACTCTAAACAATTTTGAGTGGTATGACTTGAAGTCTGTCTCATAATGAAATGAATGTGAATCATGATGTGTTAGATTTTTATAGGAAGTGATGGAAGCCCCAACCTTCATCCCCATCTGTGAGGTACAAGAATCGCCACTTGTGAACCTCTTGCTCCAAGAAGTGCACCTGTGACTCGTTTACCTCTCCGTTAACTTCCAAGCGCTTATGCCAAGGAGAACTCGAGACCTTTTCCGTTGTCATCATCTAAATACTTCACAAACAACTTAAAATTTTTAATGGCCTCTTGCAACTCGAAGTAAAACTCCTTATTCCCCTATAAGGCTCTGCACGCGCGAGATGGAATAAAAATGCGCCATTCGTGATCTAAAGTTGCCATCAATCTAAATTCATCCTTACATTTAACTAGTCTAAACTCACTCACATAATAAGTCTGATCTTTCTTTAAGGGGAATATATTCCCAATGGCATGATGGACGCGTCAACGAACTGCCTCGTTGAATTTATCAAGATCCATATTTCTCTGATGAAGAATTCTAAGTTTACTTAGCAAAGTCTGATAAATGAATGACTCGAGCTGGTTCGGGAGTTCTCTTGAGTAGCGGTTGAGCCGTGACTACTGCGCAGATCTCCCCCTCCATAGAATGACATTAAACAAAAACTTTGTTTTTAGGAAGTGGTGAGAGCCCCAACCACCGCCCTCTACCTGTGAGATACATACATTAAGCATTATCTCGCCTTTTACTTCCTATGGTAGCATAAATCAACTTATTTATTTTTAGTAAAGTATTTTTCCATAAGTCTGACATTGTGCAGAGCACAACGAGCTTTGTATGTATCATTGTGATTAGGGCAAACAGACACAAGCTTTATTTTATCAGTTGGTGAAAAACCCATTTCTGTGACGTCATAAACTTTTAACTTGAAGCGTTCTAGCCATTTTTTTCTTATGCTACCCACGACAAAAATTTTGGTCGCATCATGTAAGGCTTCTCTAAGAATATTGCCTACGTCAGTATAGGGAATGGTACCAGAGTTCCATGACAAACCATGATAGTAATATTTCAACCACGTATTTTGTTTTTTGTACTCGTCCGAAAGTCTACGTCAGGAATATGGTTTGTTGAAAAGGAGTACCAAAGGTTTGGTATCATCGTTGAGCGGCATTACAGCCAACTCTATGAGAATATAGTCATCACCAGACTGTTTGAAACCCTGCATATCCACCAAGTACTCCATGCTGATAACTTTTTTTACAGTTCTGATTCACTGCCGGTATTTGCACGAGTATCTTCCCAGTCCATAACCCAATCACTGAAATCACTGAAATACAACTATTGTATTGATTTAACGTTTTTAACAGCACATGTATTTTTATACATGCAATTATGATGTGAACAAGAGACTGTTTTAGTTAACCGTTGATCAAAATGGGAAATACCCAGTTCACTAATATCCACAACTTTAAAATCAAACTTCTCTGACCACTCTTTTTTCACTTTACCAATCACAAAAACTTGTGTAGCGTTCTGCAGAGTTTGTCGAAGAATTTTTTCTATTTCAGTATAGTCGTGATCTCCAGAATTCCAAGCTAGTCCATGATAGCAAAGCTCGAGCCAGAGATTTTCACGTTTGTATTTTGTAGTTAACTTTTTCCAAGGAAAAGGTGGTTTGAAAATATGCACCGTTGGTTCAGACGACTCAACAAGAGGAACAACAGCCAACTCTTTTAAAACAAACTCTTTACCTGGCTTTTTAAAACCTTGTAAGTCCACTGCGTATTCCATCTTGTTAAAGAATGAGATCTCAGCTCGCTCTCGCTTTCTTATATCCTACTATCCCCACTCCTTTGCAGACTATCCCCACTCCTTTGCAGACTATCCCCTCTCCTTTGTAGACTATCCCCACTCCTTTAGACTAATTTTCTGACATCACCGCTTATGGCGTTGTATTCTATGATTCTATCATGTAAGATTAGACAGTAAGCTGAAGTTCCAACTGGGAAGTTTTGTTTGGTCTCGAATCCAAGACGAACATCAACTGGAGCACTCTTCAGAGAGTCATTTTGTTTGAACAATCGATGACTATCAGTGGCGTGTGATTAATATAATCTGATTTTTTCAGCATTGGCTCGGACTCCTTCCCATAGTATGCATTTTGAAAATTAGCGTACATATCGTATAATATTGCATACTGATTATTGACAATATCAAGATTCATATTTCCGTAAGGATAGTATGTAAAATTGAGAAATAGTTTTACATTGCTCAAATTGCAGTGATCAAACTGACTAGCGTTAGCAGTTTTTTGTCCTTTTCGATTCGTCTGGAAACCAAGTATGATAAAACAAGGCTTTTCCAGCTGATTAGATGTTTTGACTGTCCATACATGTCTCGTTGATGCCGGTAATAATGGATATTCGTATTATTCCCAGGAACGAAAACTCATTGAGATAGGTTTATTTTTCTTGATTTGTCAAAGCATGCGAATTTTACATTCATTGGATAACTGTATGTGAGGCATAAGCCACTCGATCCTCAAAAGATCAATTTTAAAATCTTCATGAGCATTAGTAGCATTCGATGTTTGTATTACTGCGTTAATAGCGTTCCTGGATCTCGTGAGGATAAGTTCATGTTTAACATTGACTATGATTTTGCGATAATCTTCGGCAAAGCCTAAAATCATACTGAGAGGTATGAAAATATCAAAATAGCCATTGTTATTAATGATCTTCCGAGTTTCCGTTATATCAATCCAACCAGCATTTTCTATAATCAAACTCTGACTAAGGTTGAGTGATACCCAACCCTTCATAACGGTGGTCAATCCAACATTCTTACAGCGATCGATCTCTGTAATATTAATTTCATAGCGAACTTCCTCGAATAGATGACAGATGCCATTATTAATTAAGTTAGTTCTTGCTAAAGCAGTACCATCTTGTTGAGTTAATTTTCCCACTATGTGTAGAGAACTTCGCGAAGGCAAAAGATTTAAATCTTGATGTTGAATTGATATGCGAATTTCATCGCTATTATTGAAACTTGACGAGGTGTAAGGCTGGTACGCGTGCACCTCACAGCGAGCTATTGACTCATCCAATGTTACTCCTGTCCTTATGTTTAAAATTTCCTCCATTTCTTTGAAAACAGCAAAAAATTAAGCACGTAATTTTCCACCAGAAGCTCTTATTTTTAAGCCTTGGCTTTTCAAAAACTGAATGTACTGCCGTGTTAATACTTTGACTTGTCGATGACGACTGATGTTCGAATGCCATCTCGATTTACTTTTATACCCTTTGTTATTTTTATTGTTATAAACCACTCCCATTTTTTATACTGATTTAATATATAATCTAACTGTAATAGTTTCTCCACGAAAGTTAATTAAATTCCCGTCTTGATCGAGTATACGCACTTGTAAATGATCTATGCTCTTGACGACGACTGAAAGGTAAATGACTTGTGATGGCACTTCAATGATCTTATATCCTGGTGGGACAGCAGGAAAGAATTCATGTATCGTGTGCACTCGTTGACCGTTTATATAGGCACCAGAGACGATATTACACTCGACTCGAAGAGCGTTGACCTTGAGAATAGCTACAGGTAAATCTGAATGATTCGTGACGCCAGCAGGAAGTACACGTTTTGCAAAGCCTAATAAAGGTCCTATCGAATGTTCAGGTCAAAAATCAATCGAATGATTGCATTTTATTTCACTGCGAAGTGTATTATTGTTTGGTTTAATACTGATTGAGATACTTTTTGTCGTCAATGTTTCACTGAGATCATTCTCTATATCCTCAATTTTATAACTACCAGTTGGTGAAACAATTTACTCCTGTCCAACGTGGAATAGATTACTACCCTTGTCGATATTAGGTATAGAATTGAATGTCATGAAAGCAACTAATCCGAGAACATAATTCTTATCAGGTGAAAGTGCAATTGGTGGAAAATACTGCTCAACCAGTACAGACGATGTACCTGAAAGACTCAAAGTCAATGAATCTACCATGATTGTTGAACAAATAATGAACAAATACTCATCATTCTTTTCTTTATATACCAAGAGTATTACTCAAGAATCTTAGACAAAGATGACCGCAATTAAAAGTATCAAAGTCTTGATACCTCTCGGGATTGTACTTGATGTTGTCTACTCTCAGATATGTCTTTAAATCCAAAGGAGGTTAAAGATCACCGAAGCTATCAAAATACACAATATCGTTTCTTCGTTTGCGATATGCTACTCAATGCGTTCCAGGTCCATCTGCATCATCAAGATTAACAATAGCTGATTCTCTATAGTGTGGTCCATTAATGGGCATAGCATTCCTCATGAATACTCCTCGAAAATTTGAGATTTTCAGGACTTTTGCATACTTGATGAGATCAGCATCAGTGAGTGCTCTTTGAGGTAATTTTACTTTGAGGATCTCTTTTTTTTTTTAAAGAATTCTTTGGTTTCATACGAAGACCAAGATCAGTTTTATATAGTTTCAAGTAAAGACCTTTACCAAGAGCCATTTCTTCCATCTTTATATTATGTCTCTTATTTTCTTCTAATTGTTGTTTAGCAGCTTTGAAATCGTTTACCGCTCTAGCGATTCCAGCGGCACCTCCAGCTATACCACCGACAGCACTCAAACCTGCAAAGATTGGTATAAGAAATGGTAAGAAACCTCCTACTTTCTTTGGAACTGGTAAAGAACGTGGAATTTTTACATTCTTTTTACCACCTGCTTTCTTAACAGCATTACGTGCACCTTTTAGAGCTGACAGAATGGCTTTTCGAGCACATTTTGTAGGAACAATTGATTTTGATGCAGCCTTTACTATTCTATTTAAAGTAGTAGTAGAAGACTTCCTCCTCCTCCTCTTACCCTTCTTCTTCTTCATACTCATTCCAAATTTAGACTTTACTTTTATAATGTTTTTAATTGCAAATGCAGCTGCTTTCTCTCCAAAGCTAGCGTCTTTTGATAAAATCCCATGATTAGCTTTTTTTGCTAAAATTCTATCAGAAGCGTTTCTAGCTTCTACGTTTTCACGATTCTGTGAATAAGCAATGTCGTACTCTTTACAAGCTCTATCGAGAGGATTAATTCCTGGATCACCTCTAGCTAAACGTTTAGCTAATCTTGTACCGGGTCGTGCTGTCATAATGAATTTCAAAGAACAATCCGTTAAGCTACCAATAGAAAATTTTGACACTATCGTGGAGCATGAGAAGAAATTAAAGAGGCATGGAGACTTACTTCCAAACAGTATTCGAGCTGTATTTTGTGGTCCATCGAATTGTGGTAAAACCAATCGTCTCTTAGCACTAATAACGCATCCTAATGGTCTCAGGTTTGAAAACGTTTATGTGTACTCCAAGTCTTTGAATCAACCAAAGTACAAGTTTTTGAAGGACCTCCTAGAGCCTTTAGAAGGTGTACAATACTTTCCCTTCAGTGAGCACGAATCTGTTGTAGCCCCTGATAATGCGCTTCCAAATTCTGTCATGATTTTTGATGATGTAGCCTGTGAAAAACAAGATAATATCAGAGCTTACTTCTGTATGGGTAGACACAAATATGTTGATTGTTTCTATCTCTGTCAATCTTATGCTCAAATTCCAAAACATCTAGTCAGAGACAATGTCAATTTGTTGGTAATTTTTCATCAAGATGATGTTAATTTGAGACACTTATACGATGATCACGTCAATTCCGACATGACTCACGCGCAATTCAAAGAATTATGCTCCAAGTGTTGGACTGATGATAAATACGGATTTTTAATGATCGACAAAGATAGTTCGATCAATTCTGGTAGATATAGAAAAGGCTTTAATTGTTTTGCTATAAATATAGTGCGCACATAGTCCTAAGAAAACAATTCATCCTTTCACGCTGAAGCGTCAACAAGGCTGACATTAGACGAAAGAAAGATGTTCTACATCAACTTGTACAAGCACGCAATGCAGTCAAACGAAAATATAACTTGTTGAAGTTTGGAAAAGAAAATATTAAAAGAGCATTTGGCGAAACATTCAAACCTATCGTTGATCCTCTTCAGAAACTCGTTGCTACTACTGAGAAAAATAATGATTTTATACGTGACATAGCAAAAAATAAAAAAAAAGTCATAAAAAGCAATGATACTTATTCCTTCTTCTTGCAGCCTTCTTCTCATTCCTCTTCATCCATTGATGATGATGCTATAGATACGTCATTGAACAATACTATTCGACAAGTTGATACGGAATTGGAATCAGCTACAAGTGAGCAGGAATTAGAAAAAAAAGAAGATGATTTATTGCTTGATGATAAGAACATTCATATGCTCAATAAGGATCAATCAAAACAATTGGATAAGTTTATGGAGTGCGCAAGGAAGGTAATAGTTACTTAATTGGTGACTCACCTCTATTTTTCGAAGATAAAAACATTCGTATAAAAGATCAAAAATATCCAAAAACTAAAGGATTGTTAGAATTGTTAATTATGAAAAATCCCGATAGAGGTCAGATAAACTCTAATGATATGCAAAATTACAAGAAGATTCTTGAAACTACTAATGCTCACAAACGACGCTACAGAAGTGATGAGTCTATTCGTACGCACAAAAGTAAGAAATTCGACAGTATCATTAGTCCTTTGTTTTCATTGAAAAAAAAGGAGGATCGTCACTTCGATATAAAATTGCAAGAAGAGATACGGGAATGGATTACATATACTGGGATGATCCAAACGAAGTCGTTGATAGACTTCGATTACTCATTGCTGAGAGAGAAGCTGGAAATCCTAGTCATACAAATGAGATACATTCCATCATCAAAGAATTGCGTGAAAAAGGCTATATATATTGAGGTGTAGACACCTATACCATGCATTATCAAAATGAGCGTCGATGTATTCGGACGTAATCTCAAACGAAGTGAGGGTAGTCGAGGACCTCCGGGTATTGGCTATAAACTCACAAAAGATGGACAATACGATATGGAAAATAAGAGGCTTTGTAATTTCGCATCACCTAATCAACTCAATGAAGCTGTAAATTTAGATACTTTACAGCGTATCGTACGTTTGAAAGTTCAAAAATTATTAGATTCAATATCTAGTTTGAGAAGTGATCTCAATAACCTAGATAAAATTGTAGAGGTGCATAGAGACGAGCTAGATAAGAAATTCATACAAAGTCTGTTGGAGCTTGAGACTATAAAAGGAGGCATTATCTCTGTTAGTGCAAAACAGTCAATCGATGACCATCGATGGAACAACGTCATAGACTTGTAGAAGAGCTTCACAAGCCAGCACGTCGTAATTATCCTTGTCGAAAGTTCGATGTGCGAGGTTTGGATGAGTCTTGGCAAGCTGATTTGGTAGAGATGCGACCTTATTCTCGAGAAAACAAAGGCTACAAATACATGCTTACAGTTATAGATGTTTTTTCAAAATACGCCTGGGCTGTTCCTGTAAAACAAAAAACTGATGAAGATGTTCCTGCTGCTATGAAGTCTGTATTGAAAAAACGTAGAGTGCCTAAAAATCTTCACACCAATCGAGATAAGGAGTTCTATAATACCAATTTCCAGAATCTCATGCAACAATATAAAATCAATCTCTACTCGACGTATAGTGACCTCAAGGCGTCTATTTGCGAACGCTTTAATCGTACGCTCAAAAACAAAATGTGGAACCAGTTTAGTTTACGTGGTAACTACAAGTAGATTGATATTATCTCCAATTTGATTGACAAGTACAATGATGAGAAGCATCGGACTATTAATATGAAACCGAAAGATGTTACAGCTGAAAACAAAGCTGAAGTTCTTCGACGATTCAAGCGTAATGTTAATTTAATAGAAAAGAAACCAAAGTTCAAAGTTGATCATAAAGTACGAGTAAGCAAGTTGAAACAAGTATTCGAAAAAGGATATACACCCAACTGGTTTACTGAAATATTTACTGTTCACCGAGTTCGAAAAACAAAACCAGTTACTTTTCTCTTGCAGGATTACAAAGATCAACCAATAGCTGGAGGTTTTTATGAACAAGAATTACAAAGTGTCGAATATCCTGATTACTATCTTGTAGAGAAGATTCTTAGAAGACGTGGAAATGAAGTATTGGTGAGTGGCTTGGTTTCGACAATACTCACAATAGTTGGATTAATAAAGCAGATGCTCAATAAATATTTTGTAATTAATTTATAAAGAATAAAAACTTACAAATAATTCAACTTAATCATGTATCGAATAAAACCGTCTTGAAAGTTTTAAAAATTAGCTTTTGAGTTTTTTAAAACCTGAAGATTTAGCTGCAGCAGGATTTTACTACACTGGTGAAATAGATAAAGTCCGTTGCTTTAAATGTTCTACAGGAATATGTAGATGGGAAATCGATGAAAATTCACTATTAGAGCACAAAAAGTGGAATGGCCGTTGTCGCTTCATCCGAGATATACCTTGTCAGAATGATTCTGCTGAAGAAAATACCAATAGATGTAAAATTTGTCTTGATAATGAAGTAGAAGTCGCATTTATATTCTATGGACACTGTTGTTGTTGTTATTATTGTTCATCCATTGTTCAAAAATGTGTAATTTGTAGAAAAGTTATTAATCAAAGAATTTGAATTTACATAATTTTTTTTTAATTTGAATTTAAGAGGAATGTATTTAATAATGTATATTAAGAAATTGAAATGAAATAAACACTTTTAAACTTAAACATTAAATTTATTATAATGATATCCAATTTTCATTTATACACTCATAACTATACACTTATAATATATATATATTTACACACACACATGTACACACTAAACATTAGAAAATTCAAGGACTTGGCCACCTTTGTACATTATAAAAAGTTTTAATTTATCAGCAGCACTCTGCATTTCCTCTAAAAACCTTAAGTCTTTTTCAAACACTTCGGACACTTTCTTAGGTAAAAAAATTTGGATTTCTTGTTCCAGTTCTGCCACAATCTTTAATCCATATCGAGTGTTCACCTGTCTTAATTTTGTGACCATATACAGGTTATCTTTCGTAAGTTCAGTCAATTTTTTTGTTGGAAAAAATCCTCCTCCAGCGAAAGCGTTTAATTTAGAGATGTCCATTTTACCTATAACAAGAACAAAATTTCATAGTCAAGAATAGTAGTAATTTCAATTTAAGTACTTTTGATACTATATGAATACTGTATCAATACTGTATCAATACTGTATCAATACTGTATTAATACTGTATTAATACTATATTAAAACTAAATTAAAACTATATTGAAACTATATTGAAACTATATTAATACTATATTGATACTTTATTGACACTTCATTTAAATTCTATTAAATCACTTTGAAAACTTTTTTCATAAGTACTATTGAAAGACTTAAACAATTGGCTAAGACTAAATTATCATCAAAGAAAAAAAAAATACTAACCTTAATTTAAGATTCGCTGGTAAATTCAAAGTCTGGATCTTTTGCTACTGCCTGCTGCTTCTTCGCTTGTTGGCTGATGAATTCTTTTGAGTACTTGTTGATCGTCTCTTGAAGAGGTGGTGAACTGAATAACGCTTGGTCGCTCGTGCAGCCGCTCATATAGGGATCTCCCCACCTCAGCAGCAGCAATTTCTCCCACCACAAGTCTCGGCATCTCAGCTGCGGCTATCCCCACCATAAGTCTCGGCGTCTCGGTAGCGGCCACCCCCACCTCAGGTCTCGGCAGCTCGGTAGCTGCTTCCGCCACCTCTGAACTTGGCGGCTTTGCCAAGTAATGACCCCAAGGAAGAGTGTCCGTAGTTTCTGACTGCAGATATCGTTTGTCGTCGTAGGTACTGAGAGCGATCTTCGTTTCCTTCTCAGTGTATAGTTGGTGATTGCGAGATCTTATGTTTCGCTGTTGACGAATCTTGATCTCATTCGTTTTCAAACAATCGATGTATCCGTCGAAACAGATGGTCGCTTTAACTACGGAACTCTTCACTTCCTTGGCTTTTTTTATCGGCTTCTGATTTTCGACTCTGACGCTGTACATTTTACTCCTTAGTCCAACGAATTCCAGCATGATGTTTCCATTGCATTCATCCTTCATTAAACCAAAAATTTTCTTGTTGGCCGGAGGAATGCCGAATTGGTTAGGCTGTTGGTAATCTGAGGTATCGAACTCATGGATGTCCCGTTTCATTATCTTGTACATATCGATGTTGGTCATTTCGTATACCAAGCTATCAGTATCGGTGTACAATAGCTTACAATTAGCTCGATTGTTTGCTACGTTGTCCAGCATATAGTCATAATGGAAGCGGTATACAAGAGTTTTGGACAAATCCAGTACAGAGAGCCCAATGTAGATAGGTTTCCTGATACAAATCTCTGTTCGTAAGAGCTGAACAGCCACAAGATTTTCATCAAAGATGGCACAACTACTGAAGTTAGGTCTGGCAATAAGCGCCTCCGCACCATAGCGTCCTTTCCATTTACTGACGAGCTTGGTGTCCACATGTTTTCGCTCGTTCTCCATGGTTTTTCCATAAACAGCGTTGTTGAAGAGTTTGAAGAGCATCTTTTTGAACTCATTCTTAGCATTTTTTCTCTTCTCGCTGTTCAAGTCGATGTACTTTTTGAGCCATCGACTTTGATCAAATTGAAGAGCTCGATGGATTTTCTTTAGACGTAATCCATGGAGTAATGCCTGCTTCAATGCACGATAATGAAGCACGTAACGCTGCTTATCGAGCAAAGTTGTCATCAATTTCGTCTGCTTGGAATCTGGAGGTACTCTGTGCTCAGCACAAAATGGCATATCCTTGTGTTTGTCGTGAAGAGATTGAGGATATTCCAAGTCCACTTCCAGTATGTAACCGAATAGATAGTCATCAAGAATATCGAAAAAGTCATATCTATCCAGGTTATCCACCCACCTGAAGCCATCACATGGTAAGGGTTCAGTCATGGCCCAACCGTACAAGTTATTGACGTCGCAATACATCAAATATTTTTCATCTTCGTTGGGATTATAATCTTGTCCCATGTACGGATTATTCGCTTTGCCATAGCGATTATAGCACTCACTGATTCCACCTCGTATACCTGGTTCAATAAACATAAGCATGTCGATATCAGTCAGAAGTTCTAATTTTACCTGAGTATACTTTAACATCGCATCCCACGTCAATACAGGAGTAGTGTAATAATGGGCAGGATCCAAGTCATATGCCTCGAGACAATGTTTTCTAAAATTCTCAAAGACTTCAGCTAGAATCAAAACATCCGTCTTGAAATACAAATCAGAGTACTGTCCGAGTGTTTGAATATTGAATGTCTGCTAACTTGTTTTGCATGTTCGTAATCTTCATCACTGATGTGGGCCTTGTACAAGCTACTGTAAAAACTCTCTTTTGATGGAAGTTCAATTTCTTCCAGTTTGTCCAAAGACCTAACGTAGTCATATGGAGAGACACCTTTTCTCTTTAAAAGCATGATTTGATCTGTAGTAAATCCATCAGTTTGCTGGAAAACTCGATCTATCATGTCATGTTTCTCCAAGTATGACGATAACTTGTCCAGCGATGAAGCCATAAACCGAAACGAGTCAATAAAGCGCAAATTAATATCAGTTCCTTCCACAAAATTTGTAAAAGATATATATCTTTCCTTCGTTTGTAGAAGAAGCGACACTCATCCTGGGAAACAAGTAGCGATCTCTTTTATGAAAATATGCGCATCATAACCACTTAGGTTATGAAAGATCACTGGTATCATGCGTGAATCTTGATATTTGATGTTGCATTCGTTGTGCGCAGGTCCTCTGTATTCTCCAGTGAGATGGCAGTGATCTCTAACTTTCTTTTCTCCAGGAGTAAAAGACTTCTGACAAATATGACACAAGCGAGCACTATCGAATCTAATTCTTTCTATCATTGTTAAATCTCTCATTGGTTTCGGATTTTTATACATATCTTGTAGTTTTACTGCTAACACGTGAAGATTTTTCACGAATCACTTGGCTGGTGTTTCATCTAGTTGTTTGCTTTGTCTGTAGCTTTTGCATTCCGATAAAGTGTTATCATAGTTACACTTTACGAAATATCCAACACTGTAAGCCTCATGTAACTGATAGGCGCGTTTTTTATTTTCTATTGGTTGAAGCAAGCATTCAAAATCTGCATAAACCACGAACGGCACAGGGATATTGTTTGTAAAATTTTTAAATTGTAATACACTATCCCTTTTATCAGGAAGAGTAACCTTGCATTCATTAACATTCTCACAATCAATTACATGTGCTGCTTATTTTTCAATTGTTTTAAAATAATGCAAACATCAATCGCAAATGTGTGATTGATGTCCATATGCACTCAATTGTTTTCCTACGAATCGAGAAAGATTTTTTATCCAAACGTAGTAGTGCTTGTATTCAATGTTGTCAAAAGAATCGTTATGCTGCTATTGTTCTTCTTCTTCTTCGTTTTCATCGACATAGAACTTCTCGAATAGAAGAAGATTCACGTGCTTATTCTTCTTGCAGGTTGTAACATGTCGAGGTAAAACAACAAACTTATTTTCTGTTTTTTTCAAAAAATAAACGGTTACGGAAATATCATTTTGTTTTTCAAACTTTCCAACATCATTTGGATCCACAGGAAACTCTATTCCTTTAAAATTTAATTCGTCTTTATATTGCTCGTATAACGAAACTCTATGAGCATTTTGTTGTGCTAGATGTAAAGCTGACAGAATAGCCCAGTTAAAACATTGATCATCTTTATTCTCAACATTTATACAAGCTCTCTTCTTCTTAGTGAAATCAGGCACTTCAACATAAGAATTACTTCCTCTCATGGGATTTAATTTATTGATGTTAACGACTAAATTTAGTATTGTGCGCAGAGACCAGCCTGATTCCTGTTCTGCAAATTCTTCCATATCATTCCTAATGGGCTGCTCGACGTTTAATGAGAACCATTCATTAAGATTAGTTGTAGAATATATATCAGCAATCTTTGTATTAAAATACTTTATATCATAAGTCTCTAATTCATCTTTAATAATCACAAACTCAGCTGCTAACGTTGTATTTACTTTTGAAGCGGGATGTTCTTCAAGAGACTTATTAATTTGCGCGATCAATTCACGTTTAGCATCTTTTAAAAACCGTTGAATGTCCAGATGCTTATAATTGGTAATAACACTAGTTTTAATCCGGTTCTCGAACGCGCTGTCAACATCTTCCCAACTGACTCTTGGGTTATTGTCAGAAGCAGTAGCAGCGCTAGAAGCAACACCATAACCAACGATTGCACCACGATGAGCGCTCAATAACTGCAAAACGCTCTTTATCAGAGCTACAGCAGCTTGTAGTTTCTGCTTATCCGCGACAGCTGAATTAGTTGAACGACTTAACAAATAAGCGTTCTCCAGAGCCGTGTTATCAAGATCAAGCCATCTGTGAATATCCTCAGCATCAGCTTGACCAGCTATCGTATGCTGATACGATTCAAATAGCAAACGTGCTGATATACTTGAAGTACTCTGTGATAGCCATAATGCTCGAGGAAGGAAGTCTTCGAAGGTGATGATTCCCGATGAATTGAGTTGCTCTCTCGAGAACGCTTTCTTATGTAGGCAAAAAATTGAGTAAAATGGTGAGGGAAGACTCGAGGATGAGGAAGAGGGGGAAACGCTACAGGATTTTACCCCCACCTTTATCCTAAACAATGCGAGTTGATTTTTCGTGTATAAAAGGAAGTGAACCTAGTTGCAACAATCAGTCTCTTGGTTCACTTCAGTTCACAAGGATCTCCAGAAAGATGAAATACGTCGTAAATTTTTAAGGATTCAAAGTCTCGTTGAACGAGTTTGTTTTTAAAGAGGTGGCAATCGTCCCCCTTGAAGAAGATGCTATGCCATCGGTATTTCTTTTTAGACCGCCCCATCCATGGAATAATCTACTGGAGAAAAATAAGAGTGAAAACCGTTGGCTGGAGCTATATTTCCATGGGCTTCAATGGAGTTCAGGCGATATCTCTTACCAAGATCTCGGTCGCACTCTACGCTCAATTCTTTTCGAAGCAGAAGTTTTTGTTAAGGGAGTAGAAAAAACAAAGTGGCTGCAGAGATTTTTACCTGATAGGTTAGTATTTATAAATCATATAACGCAATTAACTCTTATATTCACCTAAAAACTTGTGTTATTAGGTCAGTTCATAATGAGGAAGAACTGGGATGTCCTTCGTTTCAAAAACTGATGCTATCTAAAGATTTTGTTGTTGATTGCACACATCATTTTGAAACTCCCAGAAATGTGAGCGCATATAAAAATGTAATTAAATTAAAAAATTGGCTTTTGTTAAATTAACGGTTCAAAGATACAATAAATTCTATGTATAATTAATTTTTTTTCTTTTAATAAATCAATTAAACACATTAAACCCACACTGGAGAGGTAGAGAGCCACATAGTTGGCTGGTTGAACCTCACAGATGAGAGCGTTGGTTGAGGCTCTCATCATTCCCCTTAAAAATAAGATTTTTTTCTTCTATTGTGTTTGAAAATTATTTTTAATAAATAATTTAAATTTAAAAAGAAAAAATTTGTTAGTGTTCATTTTACCTTTTCAAGTATAAATATGTATAATGTGTGTAGTCAAGTATAAAAAATTAAAAAAAAAAAAGAAAGATATTCATAACTGAAAAGTCTATATATATTATTATTAATAAACTATTTATATTTTTAGATTAAATGAAAGATATAAAAGAGTATCTCAAATTTTCAAAGAAAAAAAAATTAAGCTCAAATACATATTATTGTAAAAAAAAATACATTTTTTAAAAAATCACACAAGCTTGTTTTTCTTTTTGACATTAATATGAAAAAACTTATAAAAATTTTAGAGCTCTATTTCATTGGTTAAAAAATCAGGGAAGTAAATAACACCGAACACCAATTAACTCAAATTATATAAAAATTACAATTTCTAAGTTAGATCATGATTTTTTTCTTAATATAGATTATTTTAAGTTCAATCCTATTACATTAAACTATTTTATACTCAAATATCTTTAACAAACAATTAATATTCAGATTTTCTTTAATACGTTAATTTTCACCTCTGTTGAACTATACTAATATTATTATTAATTAGTTCATATTCATATGTTTGTTATGCTTCATAAATTAAAAAAAGGGTTCTGAGATTAATTTTTCACAAATCTTTTATTATTTTACCTTCTCCATGCACATGCATATTTAACAAAATATATAGGTCTAAAATGTTGAGGTATACAAGTTCACAGAAGTGAATGACAATAAGCTTTAAAATTATTTTTTTTTCATTTATTAATTATGACAAACTAATATTCTAATTACCAAATTATTAACTCTCTTAGTTTTAGAGATACGACAGATAGCTACCCTACTGCAAAATCTCACGTGAGATCTCACGTGAGATCTCATACCAAAATCTCATGTAACTTAAAAACGTGTAAAAATGTCAAAATAATATAAACTTTTACTTTTACAGTCATTTGTATGCGTTGTAAAGCATATTTCTTCTCAATCAAATATTTAAACGCAATATTATAATTGAATTTCGAGGAAAATTTTGCATTGAAAATTTTTATGCCAAATTTTTTCTAAGTCCATATATGAGATCTCACGTGAGATCTCACGTGAGATTTTGCAGTAGGGTAAAAGTCAAAGTCTACGAGTCAAAGTCTACGAGTCAAGTTTAAGTTTAAACAAAGATACATAGAAGTTTATGAACTTTATATATTATAATAAAAAAATTTTTATTAAAGCTATTCAATCTATTTATTAAAATATATGACTTACAAGATTGTATAACGATCCAGGATATTTTAAATTTAAAACATAGTTAAATCTCATTGCAAATAATTATTTTATATTTAACATATGTAAAAAAAGCATAATTAATCAGTTTCTAGTTCCTTAATATCTTTTTTAGTAATTTGGACTGACTCGTAGATTTTGACTTTTAGCTATTTCTTGTGTCTCTAAAACTAAAAGAGTTATAGATTTGGTAATTAGAATGTAAGTTAGTTATGCTTAATAAATGAAAAAGTAGGTGTTTCTGAGACTAATTTCTAACAAATTTTTATTTTACCTTCTCAGCGTACTTGTATACATTCAACAAAATATATATAGGTCTAAAATGTTGGGGTACGCAAGTTTACAGTGTAAGAAATAATTGACAATAAGCTATAAAACTGTTTTCTTTTTCATTTATTAAGCATCCCATATGGAAATAATTTATGTGAAAAACTGTGAATAATAGTAAATAATTGTAAATAACTGTTAAAAAATGTGGGAATTGAGACATAAATAATAGTTATTTACAGTTATTTACTATTATTTATTATTAATTACTATTATTTAGAGTTATTAGCTGTTATTAACTGCTATTTAGAGTTATTTACAATTATTTACAATTATTTACAGTTTTTTATAATTATTTACAATTATTTATAATTATTTACAGTTATTCATAATTATTTACAGTTATTTACATTTTCAAAAATTTTTGAATTAGTGAATAATTTAATGTTATTAATAATTATTTACAATTATTTATAGTTATTTACAGTTATTTACAGTTTTTTACAGTTATTTATAGTTATTTATAATTATTTACAATTATTTACAATTTTCCATAGTTTTTTACAATTATTTACAGTTATTCACATTTTTAAAAATTTTCGCCTATATATAAAATTATTGAATAAATTCGTGAAGATTTTGGAAAATGTAAATAACTGCAAATAATTGTAAAAAACTATAAATAATCGTAAATAACTGTAAATAATTGTGAAAAAAATGAATAAATGTAAATAACTGTAAATAAATATAAATAACTGCAAATAAGTGTAAATAACAGTTAAGAGGCGGTCGGAACCAAATCGGTCACTTGCGGTATATATCAAGTCAGCATTTTTCGCTTTACGATAATATTTTGTATATTTTTATGGCTTAAACTATTTCAAATTATTCTTTATATACATGACTAGAGGAAATGACTATATTTTTACCATATGAATAAGTAAATTAATTATTATAAGCATTTATTACAAATATCAAACTGACTTGACATATACCGCATGCAAAAAACTGTCGTGTCGATTGTTAGGTGGCACTTTTCGCTTTATAACAATATTTTTTATATTTTTGTGGCTTTAACTATTTTAAATTATTCTTTATATACATGACTAGAGGAAATGACTATATTTTTACCATATTAATAAATGAATAAATTATTATAAGCATTTATTACAAGCACCGAACTAAGTCGCCGATTTGGTTCCGACCGCCTCTTAATAAGTGTAAATAACAGTTGATAACTGTAAATAAGTGTAAATAACAGTAAACAATTCTAAATAATTGTAAATAACTGTTATTTATGTCTCAATTCCCACATTTTTTAACATTTTTCTACAGTTATTTACAGTTATTTACATTTATTTACATTTATTTACAGTTATTAACAGTTATTTACAATTATATCCAAAAATTTTTTCCATATGGAATGTTAAACTAATATTCTTATTCTCAAATTTGTAACTCTCTTAGTTTTAGAGATACAACAGATAGCTAAAAGTCAAAATCTACGAGTCAGTCCAAATTACTAAAAAAGATATTAAGGAACTAGAAACTGATTAATTATGCTTTATTAAATATGTTTAAACATAAAACAGTTGAATTGAATAAGATTTAACTATTTTTAAGGTTAAATAAGATATACAAAAGTTTATGAACTTAATACATTTATACTAAAACGTTTATATTGAAGCTATTCAATCTATGTATTAAAATATATGACTTACAACTTTATAGCTATCCAGAACTCTTTAAACTTAAGAATAGTTGAATCTTATTCTATTCAACTGTCTTATGTTTAAACATATTTAATAAAGCAATAATAAATCAGCGATTTCATTAAAATTTCTAGTTTTAAAGTTTGGACTACTATCGAAGGAGTTAATTTACACTTATTCTCAAATCTCTAAACTGATAAAGATAGAGGTTTAGCAATTTACATGTAAGTTTATTGTGTTTAATGGATAAAAAAAAAAGATTTTTTTTTGCAAGTTTTTGGCATATATTTCTGTTCTACAGTCTCAACGCACTATTGCATATTTTTAAAATGGTACATAAATATACAATAAAGAAAATTAAATGATTTAAAGATTCAAAACTACTTTCTTTTTATTTATTAAACACAATAAACTTACATGTAAAATGCTGAACTTCTATCTTTATTACTTTTAGAGGTATGACTGGTAGCTAAAAGTGGCTTCAACTGGTCCAAATTACTAAAAATTTGATTTATTATACTTTTAAATGTGTTTAGTATAAAATAATCATATCCAATAAGATTTAACTATTTCTTATGTTAAAAACAATATACATTGATGTTTATTAAGTTTATACATTATATTAAAAGATTGCATAGCTTTGATGAACATCATTTATTATAATGAATAAACTTAATAAACATCAATGTATATTGTTTTTAACATAAGAAATAGTTAAATCTAATTAGATATAATTATTTTATGCTGAAAATTTTTATTATCTAATAGCTATTTTTTCTAACTGATATAGACCAAGATATGAAATTTCACATATAACTTTTATGCTTAATGAATCTTAAAGTAGGTGTTTCTTACATTCATTTTTATTTCATTATAGATTTTAAGCTTAAGTGGTTTTTAGCAAAAATTAATAAGAAGTGAATAAACGACTGAAAAAACCTCCTTTAAGATTCATTAAGCATAAAAGTTATATGTGAAATTTTATATCTTGGTCTCTATCAGTTTTAGAAAACTGATAGAGAATATTAAACATGATTTTTTCTTTTCTTACCCTTTAAAAATCCTAACCTCTAAATTGAAAAAAAATGTATAAAATAGATATTTTTTTTTAACTTGATAAATAAAAAATTAAAATTTAATAAAAATTTAAAATAGAGGTTATGATTTTTTAAAAAATTAAATATATATATATATGCTTAATAAAATTAACACACACACAGAATAAGGACAGGGTTTAGGATTTTTCTTTCTTTTTTTCTTTTTTCAAATAGTTTTACCTTGTTAAAATAATAATTTGTAACGTTGGAAAATAAATCCTGAAAAGGACTGATTTCGAATCAAAAAAATTTGTTCTAAAAAGAACAGATTGATAAATATATATATATATATATATATATATATATATATATATATACGCACATACACACACACACACATTGAGTATCAAAGAGAGAGAAAGAGATAGACATGTAAAAAAAAATAGAACTCACTCATGTATAGTTTGTTCTCACGTTTTAAATATGTCCTAAAAAGGACATTATTGAATATGATGATGATACATGAGTGAGGGAGAGAAAAAGAAAGCGTCTCGCATTGCGAACAGCGTTCAAAACTCGCATGCAAAACTAGAAAAAAAAATCATATAAAAAATAACAAACATAAAAAAAAAAAAAAAAAAAAAAAAAAAAATTCAGTCGAATTGAGAACCTCCTCCTTTTTGAAGTCGGTTAAAAAGAATAGAACACACGTGCACAACACTACACTACACTTTGAAATTTTTTTGTTAGAGACTTCACACGTCTTGGTTTTTCAATTAAAACTGCCACATGATGTTGCTCAAACGCTGCTGTTAAAAGACTAAGCCTACAGATGTAAAAGCAGCTATATTTACCAACTTTCATACAGCTTCGCCGCGTGACTCAAAGATTGGCGCGAATAATTTCTTCTTTGCGACTCGAGCTGCATTGTTTGTAAGCGAAAAAGACTCTTATGTATATCTAGTTGTTCCTACGATTTGCAATCCTAAAAAAGGACAACAAATTAATTTAAAAAAAAATATATACATAAGAGTTTCTTAGAAAAAAAAGAGAGAAAATAGTTTTACATAACGAGCGCGTTCGAAAATCGTATATGCATGAAGAACGAAAAAGAAAAGTCTTACATTACAAGCGCATTCAATAATCGTATATGTAAGACTAAAAGAAAAAAATTTATAAAAGTTGCACGTGCGACTTGTTAACTGACCGTTTAGTTTCCATAGCACGGAAACTGTCTCGCAATACCGACGAAACGCCGCTCTTCAAAAGACTGAGCGTACGGGCGTGAAAGCACCTATATTTGTAGCCTTTCACGCAGCTGCTCCGGACGCGACTTACAGATTGTACAGTCTCTAGAAACATGGATCCTCAGGAGTTGGAAGAGCTTCAACCATTCAGTCCGAGGACTTCGAACTTTTTGGAAGAAGGCCTAGGAGAATTTCAACCGCTTTTTCTGGATAAAATCCTGATGGTGCCGTTGGAATTGAATCTTCAAGATGATGTGGACTTATAGTGCTGCAACCACTGAAGCTTTCACCGCAGCCAGTGCCACCATTACGAAGACCAAAGTCGCCAATCAATGTTGGTCAAGCCATGGAAATGAACATTGAGATTTCTGACACCGAGACACCAAATCTGATTTACAATCCTTTCACTCAAAGGTACGAGATTTTGGAGAAAGGAAAAGAAGAGAAGGAAGAGGAAGAGAAGAAAGAGGAGGAGGAGGAGGAGGAAGAGGAAGAAGAGGTGGATCTAGAGATGATGTCACCGAACTTTTCGCCTGTTGAAAAGACCATAGACATCATCAATATTTCTTCATTGCCAGAAGTAATATTCGAGAAGATTACTTCAACTCCAATAAAAAAGAGGAAACGATACGAATCATGCTTACGCAAAGTAAAGCGTAAGCTAAATTACACAATCTAAGTAATTAAAACAATCGGCCCTTTTCAGGGCCATAATAAACGTGCTCGGCTCTTTTCTCAGGTATCATGGAATTTAAAATCGGCCTTTTTCAGGGCCACAATAACGCGCTCGGTCCTTTAGGGATCATGGAATTCACAATCGGTCCTTTTCAGGGCCACATATATTTAAAACGTTGGAACCAGACATCTGTTCTTAAAAAAAATATAAATATTAATCCTTTTTTATGTTTAATATAATGTTTTATTTTCAGGTTTTTTTATATTTTTTATTTTCAGCATTTTTAATATATTTCATAAATTATTTAGACATTTATAATTATTTATTGTAAATATAAATGTATTTATTTACAATAAATAATTATAAATGCCTAAATAATTTATGAAATATATTAGATCTCCTCAATTCTACTTTAAGTGAATTCGAACTGGTCCCCCCACCTCTATACCGATTCGAATTCATACAGAGGTGAATTTAAACTGGTTTCCCCACCTCTATACTGATTTTACTTAAGAACATCCTAAGGTAATTCTACTTCACCTCTACTTCAGGTGAATTCGAACTGGCCCCCCACCTCTATACCGATTCGAATTCATATCAATTCTAATTCAGGTGCATTAGAATCAGTATGAATTCGAATCGGTATAGCTTATCTACTAATTAATGAATCTTAAAATGTATAAAATTTATATGTAATATAATTTAGGTGAAGTATGAAATTTGAGAAAGATCGATGCTTACTGTTGTAATCAAAAATAAAATTCAATACATGTCATCATTTATACGATTTACCCTAAAGAAAAGAAATATGTAAGGGTGCAGTCAGATGAGTAGAAAAGAGACTGCCGAATAGAGGATGCGTAATAGAAACAACTGATCAGCGCTATTCGGCAAGTTCCATGCGAAGAATATAATTCTATTCTCTTCCACTGTAGAACGGAAAAGCGAATCGCGACACGAAGTAAATAAAAAAAAATAATTGAATTATAAATACAAATCTACTTCATTCATTTCAAAAAAATTGTAAAAAATCGCTCTGTTTGAGCTACAATTTTAAAGAAGTTATGTTTATTTTATCATTATTAAAGGAATTATTTACACTGTCGTTAAACTCTACTAATGAATAATAAGTTATGTTTATGTTTACGCGACCTTATACGCAAGCATCTTCTTTCCATTCCACGGATTTTTTCCCCCTATGGTCACATGGAGAGAAAAAACAGTAGTATAGGTGGTAGAATAGAAAAATGAATATATGGCTAAATGTTTGTTTTAATCAATTCATTTTGTTGTTTTTTCAAGTTCTTAAAAAGAATTGTAAAAAACATGTACTTTTTTCAAATATTATATCGTAAGAATGTGGATGCAGGTATTCTAATCTTACAGAGGGCGGCCAATGCGGTGTCGGAGTGGGCGGCTGGTGCCTCACTCACTTTAAATGCTAGCAAAACTAAGGCAATCATCTTTGGCAGTAATCGTTTTATCAATTCATTTTATGCTGGGGCGCCACGGATGATTGACTTTGAGGGAGGTGTCAGCAATCCTTTCTCTGACATTGTAACGAGCCTTGGTGTTGTGCTTGACTCTAAGCTTTCTTGGGAGCCTCACATTAATATGGTTACAAAAAAATTCAATAGAGTGTTGTACGCTTTGTGGTTTTTTCGTCGGTACACCATGGAGGCTCTGCGTAGACAACATGCAACCGCCCTGCTGTTTCCGCATCTTGATTACTGTTTGATGGTTCTGCTCGATGCTTCTCAGGGCTTGAAGAGAAAAATACAAACACTGCAGAATTCGTGTGTGAGATAAATATTAGGTATAAGAATGGGAGCTCATATTTCTCCTTATAAAGCCGCGTTGGGTTGGCTGCGTACTAATTCAAGGAGACAGTATTTTTTGGCTGTATTTATGTCTAAGATCGTGCGCATGAATACTCCAGGGCATCTAATGGGTCTCTTCACTAGATGTGTACCCAGGGTGGCTACTAGGCGAGAAATCAGGAATCTAATGGTGCCCTTCATGCGTACTGAGGTCAACAGGAATTCCTTCCAAGTTCAAGGTGCGCATTTTAGGAACTCCCTGCCTGCTGAGATTAAACATCTTCCATCTCTCAGCAGATTCAAAGCAGTGATGAGAGGGTACTTGCTCGACCTTGATTAATATTTTTTACTATGAATTTATGTTAATTTATTTAATTTATTTTTGTAACATTCTGTATATAGGCTTAAAGTGTGAGTGTATTTATGGTATAAGTGTTGGCTGAATGATTGGTGAGTGAGAGTTTTCATTTGATTTTATTTTTGACTGCGTTTCATGCTATTGCGTACGCTTGTTATTTTATTTTATTATGTATTAAATTTAATTCTTTTAAATTTTAATATTGTGACTGATAGATATTGTATGACTGATTTTTATTTATATGATTATTTTTATTTATATTGCGTGTATTGTATGATTACTCTGTGATATCACTTTTATTTATTTTTGTTTATGACTTAATCATTTAGTATTATTAGATTTAGTGACTGACTGTGATATTAATTGTGCAATATTTACATTTATATATATATTTGTATTTTTTTATAACATTTTGTGCAATATTTATTGTTTTTATATTTACGAATTGTATTACACGTTTTTGTACTCTTTTACAAAATAAAATAATATCTATCTATCTATATCTATCTATTTCAGAAAAAGAAAAAAAAATACCGTTTTCGTCAACGGAATTTTTAAAAACTAAAATTGTAATAGCAGATCAATCGACGTATGTTTTAAAAACTTTATTAAAAAAATCAAAAATATAATATATGTTATAAATATGTTTGATTACATATAATAAATCTCTGGTTGCATATATTGAAGAAATTTCCGAAGAACAAACTTTTGTCAACAAACAAAAACAAACTGATTTCAGGATTTTGAAATTCATAATGAATGATTCTGAAGGATTCAGAATTTAATGCAATATTTATGATAAAAATATTAAAAAATTCAAGAAAAATCTAAAATCAAACGAAGTAAATTTTTATAATATACAATATTATCAATTACAACATAATAATAAACATTTTTTAATATTTCAGAAAACATTATTAGAGAATGTAAATGTATTAAAAGCAAAAGGATACAATGAAGGAAATAATATATATGACTTAACATTAAAATATTATTCGAATATTATTCATTTAGGCGAATACAATGCATTGAAAAATAACAAACCAATTAAAATAAATTTCAAAGAAATAAAATTAAGACCTGGATTAATAAGTAATTAAATATTATTGAAAAAAAAATATAATAATATATATAATTTTCTATTTTTAAGAAATACAAGGGTATTTAAAATATTCTTTTGCACAAAAACATAAAAAAAATTAATCAGAATACATCGGAACAATAGTGGATGGACAATATAAATTAGACATTTTATTAAATAAATTAGAAAATGAATATGAGAATTGGGTAAGAGGAATAAAACTAGAAATTATTGGAAAAATAGAATAAAATAATAAAAACAATTATAATCTTATATTATATTAAAGTAAAACCACTTTTTTTTCTGTTTCTCCGGTTCTCCAGTTCTCCGGTTCTCCGCATTTTTTAAATAGGTCTAATTTTTTGGTAATAAAAAAAGCAATTTTTTATTGGACCCTATATAATTAGTACTCATTAGTCACAAGCTTCTTTTTGGGCCATATTTTTTTGGGTCTTATATTATTTTGGGCCCTATATTATTATTTGATGCCCATTTTTTGGGCCCTTTTTTTTCATCATTATATTTTCTTGGGCTCTTTATTTTTTTGAGCCTTATTTTCTTGCACCCTATATTTTTTTGGACTCAATATTTTTTTAGACCCAATATTTTATTGGTCTCTATATTTTTTAAACTTTATATTTTTTTGGGCTTTATATTTTTTTGGGCCTTATATTTTTTTAGGCCTCATTTTTTTGGGCCCAATAATTTTTTCATCTCTATATTTTTTGGGCCTCATATTTTTTGGGCCTTATATTTTCTTGCGCCCTATATTTTTTTGGGCTCAATAAATTTTTGGACCCAATATTTTTTTGGTCTCTATATTTTTTGGGCTTTATATTTTTTTGGGCCTTATATTTTCTTAGGCCTTATTTCTTTTGGGCCCAATAATTTTTCAGGTCCTATATTTTATTTAACTCTATAAAAATGCAGCCATTGTGCAGCCGATTAAACAGCGCATCCCAATATGCAGTCACTTTAACTGCGCATCCCACTATGCAGCCGATTCAACAGCGCATCCCCATATGCAGCTGATTTAACAGCGCGTTCTCTTATATAGCTGATTCAACATCATATAAACTATTTTGAAAGCGTCAGTTGATATCATATATATATATATTTTAGTAAATATCATATTTTTTATTATATTTTGAGTTCAACTATTACACAACAACATATACAACATCCCTTGACACATTCTTTATAATATTTCTTTATAAACAATGTTTTTCGTATATATTGTGTTCTGATCATTTTTATTTTTTCCGTTGACAACAGCGTGGTCACCTAAGAATAATTTTAAATTATTTTTAAATTTCGTCCTTAAGAGATCAACATATAATTGCCCATGACTGAAAACTGGTGACGGCAAATAAACACCAACTTTTTTATAAGATTATCCTTGTGATTTATTAATAGTCATTGCGAATCCTAATCTAATAGGAAACTGTTTTCGTTGCATATTGAATGGAATTTCTTTCGTAGATGGAGATAAACTTATTCTTGAAATGAAAACTAATTTACCTTTGTTTACCGAAGTTTGAGCAGAATCCGTGATCCGGAGGTGTGACACTCTCCTAGTAAGTATTGGTTTTCTTTTTTTTTCTTCCATTCCACTTTTTCAGTTTTTCATCAAATGTTTAAAAATTTGGTATTTCTGAATACAAGTAATTTCGTGCTTCAAAATATTCTCTATTCAATTCAAAATATGCTGTTAATATTGTTCCCACATTTTTTTACATGATCATTTCTTTTTTTCCTTTTTAAAAAAATACGTTTTGTTGATTTCCTTCATGAGCGCTTAGACGTTTTATAGTCTGTGAAATAACATGTAAAGAATATTCTCATGATCTGTGCATTGCTTCAGGTGGACATAAATATCGTGTATTAATGTATTGTTGGATTTTGTCATATTCATATTCAACATTTTCACTATTGTCATTTTGAAAAGTATCTTTATTTTCTGATTGAAAATCTACATTTACTTAATGTATTTTAATGTATGCACAATCATGACCTTTATAATAGTATTTGAATAAATATTTGATGCATTGTACAGTGGAATAAACTTCTACGTTTATGTGTGCATTAGATTTCAATAATAAGTAAGGATTGTAAGGAGCAACGAATCCACTATCTACAATTCTTTCTGTAAATTTATTTTTGAAAATAATTTTGACGCCATCATTTTTGCGTTTGTATAGTGGATATCCATTCGATTTAAATGTTGTTGTATTATTAAATTTTTTTGGAAAATTTTTCGTACATTGTTTCGTATTTTTATCCATACAAGGACAATTTATATTTTGCATACGACAGGGATCGCGTATCATAAATTGTTTAACACTACTATATAATTTTGGATAAATATCTTTATTTGGGATTTCTGCACTTATTATTTCATCAACTTTTTCGGGAATATCAAATTTATCATTTTTATCTAAGAGTGACAGCATACGCATATGCGGTAATCCTCGTTTTTAAATTTAATTACATAGCTATATGCAATACATTTTTCTAATATTCCCTTTTTATTACTAAATTCTTTGATTCTTCTACTTTTTAATAAAATACTTTTGTTATCATATCTGGCCTATCTATTACATTTTCATAATTTTCCAAGTTTTCAGTTATTTCTCTCCAATGTGGGTTACAGGTCATAGTTACAAAAAGGTCAGGTTTACCATGATAATTTACAAGTGTCATTGAGTCAATGTAATTTTGTTTTAAAAATCGTGGACTTCCTGTAAAGTTTGACGGTAATACTACCATTTTACCAATTTTTGAAGAATCTAATTCTTTTTTGTTATGTAAATAGTCTATAACACCTTTATAACAATCACTTCTTAATAAGTTTTGGTTTTTTCGTATGAAATATAATCTAGAGGTTTCAACTTTTTCAAACGCATCAACAATGAACTGTTGAGATAATTTTCCCAAATTAAGGAATGGATTGAATTCATTTCTAACACTAAATCTATAATTATAAAATTTTAAATTTGAAATATTAGATTTTCTAAATTTACTTTTTCTATTTGGCATCCATTCAAAACCACCATTAGGATGAATAAGCGGATATGTCATAGGATCTATATATTTGCTAATTGTCGGTATACTAATTGGTTTATCATTCTTAGAGTAAATGACAATATCACGTTTAGTAGGAGGCTGATCGTCTTCTCCAACATATACTATTCCAACTTTATTACAGGCAGATAGATTATATCTATTTTTATCCAAAATATTATTGCGGACAATAGACATAGTAACAGTTCTTGGAGGACAACAGATTCTTGCACATCATTGTAGTTCTTCTTCTTCTACTTTATGCATCATTATATAGACTTTAGCATAAGAGTTAATGTCTTTTATCAAGATATCTAAATGTTTTAATAATGTTAAACTTATATTAAACTCATTCCGTTCAATCGTTGCCATTTCATTATCTAAAATATATAATTGTCCATATTTACGTGCTTCATCTTTATTAGGATGTAACGCATATACATTGTAACGTTCCCTTGTCTATTTAATCCCGAAATTACATTTAATATTAATTAAAAACCCTAAATATTTTATGGAAGCCGCAACGTGGACAAATTGTTAATAGCTAGCGCGCCTTGCCTGGCTATTTCGAATTCTTTAGCGTCCACGTTGTTGAAATATCTTCTATGGATGTCAACCTATAAAGAGCATACATGTAATAAAGTCGTTAATAAGCTAGCGCGCCTTGCCTAGCTTATGTAGACTCTTTTGTGTGTCTTTTGTTATTTATTTTCTAATACAAGTCGTTTATAGCTAACGTGCCTTGCTTAGCTATAGAAGACTTGTTATTTTATAAGAGTTAGTATTTTTTGAATATTAGGTGGAGAGCCCGTTGTTGTTAAGAACCAGGTGTCTTAACATTCGGGGCTCAACACAGGATTAGTTGAATAAGGTATATTTAATAGGATAAGCTCTTTATTTAGTAGTCTAAATTTACAGAGTTATTACAAATCACGCTAACGCGCGTATTATATCTGCCTTGCTATGAGCAATGCAATGGCCAAGCACCTTCTATTGTTCCTAGCAAAATATGATGCGTCTACCGGAAGAGCTGATCCAAGAGTGACGAGAGTCACGAGCTCTTCAAATGTCGATGACCTTATATGCAGATCATCTACGAAAGCCACGCGAACGTAGAAACTGCGAGCAAAAATACTACACTTATTCACTACCCTGGTGATTGAGGATTGCCCCCCAAAAATAAAATGCGATTTTTTCACAATAAAACTAAAATGTATTCTTTTCTATATCATAAATTAACAATGTACTAACATATCGTAATTTTATTTATATAAACTAAAAATGTCACCATTTGTCCTTTTTTTATTTAAGAATGTTCCTTTTGTACTTATTTAAACCAAAACATATTTATTTTAAGACAATTTTCATTAAATTAACCTTTTTCTTTTTATTTAAAAAACTTAAACTTAAAAATCTTTTTCTTTTTAAAACTAACTTTAAAAAAATGTTTATTTTAATTGTTTTAATTTTAAGTGTTACTTCTTTCTGCTTTGTCTTTTGTTTTTTCTTTCCTTCTCTTTTTATAGAACTAAAACTAAACCTTTTTTCTTTTCACTTAAACTTAAACACTTCATTTTTTTTACATAATTAACTAAAAATAAACCTTTTTTCATTTTTGTACTAAATTACATAAAAAATTTATTCTTTTTCTATTTTGTTAAACTTAAATCACTTCATTTTGTCTTTATATTTACTTCTCTTTTTACAAACTAAAACTTAAATCGGAAAACATTTTTTATTTATTTTCTAACTATTCAAATTAACGAGAACACTTTTCTTTTATTATTAATTATTTTTACAAAATTAGAACTAAACTTTTTCTTTTTTATCAAACTTAACAAAAACACTTTTCTTTTATTATTTAATTTTTTCACTTGACTTAAATTTTTCTTTTTATTTAAAAAAAATAAATTTATACTTAAAAATCTTTTTCTTTTCAAAACTTACTTACGAAAAAATGTTTGTTTTAATTGTTTCAATTTTAAGTGTTATCTTCTTTTTTTTTAACTCACTGTTTTATTTAATTTTTTCTTTCCTTCTCTTTTTTTTTTTTGTTTCTACCAAATTAAAATTAAACCTTTTTTCTTTATACTAACTAAATAGTAAATTTCTTTTTCCTTTATAATTAAATTTAACAAAAACACTTTTCTATTTATAAAATTATAAAATTATAACTAAATTTTTTTCTTTTCACTTAAAAATTAACTTAGGAAACACATTTTTTTTACTTAAATTTTTCTTTTTAGTTTTTAACACTACTTTTGTTCAATTTAATTGTTTTTTTTTGTTTTTTACATCTTTTTTTACTTTTTTTTAATCCATTCTTCTATCTCTTCTTCATTGTCTTCTAAGTCTTCTCTGTTTGTATTTATTCCCTTTTTTTCTTTCTCTTCTTTCTCCTTTAACTCTTCTAACTTCCACTCTAAATAATATATCTTTATTTTTCCCAATCCTCTCCTTCATGTCAACTCCTGCATGAATCTTTCTTCTTCTTCTTTATTTTTAATTTTTCTTTTGTTGTTTTGGTTTTTCAGGTTTTTTTCCCAGTTTTCAGGGTTAGGGGTGTTAGTGGTTTTCTCCACTTAAAAATTATTAGTGTAATAATAATACTCCGGCTCAGCAAAGTCCATAGGGTGAGGCTGGATGAATGTGGAGGTGCTGGGATGGATGATGTTGCCCAGATTTCCGCTCCGCATCGTAGGATTTTCATCGTACTCACAATCTAATTCTTCAGTCTTTATTTTATTTTCATCGACCGACGTTCTTATGTGGCGTTGATTGAAATAACGCATTGTTTGCGCACTATTATTTCGTAGGCGTGTGGCCATTTACCCTTTTCTTTTTTATTTTTTTTGAGAGGTGTGGAGAAAGATAACTTTGACGATGCAGCTCACTTGACGATGCGACTAACAATGAGCTGTGTCGTCAAATTTTTTCTAACAAAAAATTTTTTTGCTATTTTCAAGTGTATGTATGTGTGCGTACATTTGTTACACTTAACTTTGTACATTTTTCGATATTGACTTTGACCTTTTCTGTACTTCAAGTGTACGCACGCATAAATACTTGTATACGTTACTAGCATGTGTCTTGTATATTATGTGTATTTTTTTATGTTTTTTGTATTCCTTTGCTATTTAGTGTCTTACTATTTTTTCTTTTAAAATAATATTTGACTATATTATTTTTTAATTTTAAAATAATTTTTTAGCTAAAATACTTTTAGAATTATTTAAAGTATTCTATATGGTACTTTCACGTTTTTGATTTTATAATTATAATAAATTGAATTTATTATTTTTAGTTAATTTAATCATTAGTCTCATAGAACGGTTTAAGGTGTTCTATATGGAACTTTCCACGTTCTACATCTTTTTCATTAGTTAATAGATATGTATCTGGTGCAATGATGTTTTTGATGATATATGGACCTTCATATATCTTAAAAAATTTTGCAATTTTATCATCATCTGCACTTGATACGATTAATGATTTGAGCAGTACTTTATCATTTAAATTAAATTGATAATGAGTACTTTTAGCATTTTTTGCATTCGCTCTATCTTTTATTTTCTTATGCATTTTATTTCTTGCATAGAAAATTTTCCTATCATATGGTACGTCAGTATTTTCTAATTTAAAATACTCTTCCCACATTCTAGTTGGTTTTTCGCCCATGTGTAACTCAGTCGGCGAAAAACCTGTTGTTTCATGGGTGGTTTCATTCATTATGCTCTGTATTTTTTGCATATATGAAGCCCATGATTTATGTGAATTATTTACATATTTTCTAAAGAATCTACCCAATTCACGATAGATTCTTTCCACAATATTGCTTTGTGGGTGTCTAATTGATGAATAAATAGTTTTAATGTTTCCATCATTTAGCTTTTTTATCCATTTTTTGGACGTAAATTGAGTACCATGGTCAGTCATTATTGACTTGGGTTTACCATACTTCGGTACATAATCATTAAAAATTTTTCTAAAGTTTTCTAATTGTTGTTAATGTATTGGCCTTTTTAATAGGGTACATTACAACATACTTAGAAAATACATCTATGGATGTTAGTATATACTTAACACCTCCTATAGATGTTGGCAATGGACCATAAAAATCAATCGATAATATTTCATTTTTTTCGTTTACTACGATTGGTTGCATTTCTGCATTATATTTTACTGTTAAGTATTTTGTCTTTTGACAAGTAATGCATGATTTTAACATTCTATGTACATGCTTTTTTAATTTAGGGGCTGTGAAGCTTTCTATTAATAATCTGTATGTTTTTTTTGGGACCAATGTGCCCATAAAAATCGTGTATTTCTATTATTAATTCTTTTAATAATGATTCAGGTATTATTATTTTTAATCCTGATTTATCTATTTTATATAAAAAATCATTTTCGAATTTATGATTTTTTATTTTATCATTTTTTAATTCATTTAATTTTTTTCTTATTTTGATGCAATATGCATCATTATTTTGCGCTTTTTAAAGCTTTTTAACAATTTTTCTAATTGTTTATTTATTTTTAATTTATTTCTGATATTTGCAATCAATACTTCGTTTTCGTCGTATTTTGCGTTATCGGATGCTTGTCTGCTTAAAAAATCTGCAGCAACATTTATTTTTCCAGGTATATGTTCTGGTTTAATATTGAAATCTTGGATTGGTAAGGCCCATCTTCTCAATCTATAATTATTAAATTTACATTTATTTAAAAATGTAATAGCTTCATGGTCTGTTCTTACAATTATTTCTTTGGCACCTCTCAGGTATGTGTCAAGCTTATGTAAGGACCATACGACAGCTAATAATTCTTTTTCGGTAGTGAAATAATTTAATTCGCTACCTTTTAATGTTCTGCTAATAAAACAGACAATACTTTCGTGATTATATTCGTCTGGTTGTGACAAGATTGCAGCTATTGCATAATCGCTTGCATCTGTCGTTAGTATAAAAGGGGTTTCCATATCTAAGAAATTCAAAATGATATTTTCCGTGAAAAGATCCTTTATACTTTCAAAGGCTTTTTGCTGCCTTGCTCCCCATTCGTAGGGTACATTTTTTCTTAATAACCCAATTAATAGCAACATTTCATTCGCATAACCTTTCGCGAATTTTGTATAAAAATTCACAAACCCCAAGAATGCTTGTAATTCTTTAACATTTCTTGGTATTTTAAAATGTTTTATTGATTTAATTTTTTCTGGATCTGGTGTTATTCCTTTTGACGTTATAAAGTGGCCAAGAAATTCAATTTTTTGCTTCAAAAAATTTGATGTCAAAATATATTTAATTACTTTAATAAATAATTGTTCTAAATGATCCATATGCTCTTCGAATGTCGATGACTTTATATGCAGATCATCTACGAAAGCTAGAACAAATTCCTGCATATCTTTTATTACGTAGTCCAGTCCTCTTAATAATGCAGCGCTGCTGGTTTTTATGCCAAAAGCAGCTACATTAAATTCATATACTTTGTCATCAATTTTAAATGCAGTATATTTTTTGCTTGGCTCGGTTAATTCGATTTGCCAATACTAGCTTGTTAAATCTAAGCTCGACATGAAATTTTTCTCTTTACATCTGAGAAAAATTTCTTCTATTGAGGGTGGAGCTTCGTAATCGTCAATTATTTTCTCATTCAATTTACGAGCATCTAAACAAAGCCTTACACTGCCATCTTTTTTTATTACTGTAACTATAGAATTTATATAAGAGCTTTTTGATCTCCTTATAATTCCTAATTCTTCCATTTTTTCTATTTCCTTTAGTACCTTTTCTCTATGATTTATAGGAATCGGATAAGGTCTAGAATAAAATGGATGATCGTCTTTAAGTTTGATATCATGCTGATATGACTTCAATAGACCTGGAGCCTTTCTAAACACTCTAGTATACTTTTTTATTAATAATTTTAATTCTTGTTTTTGTTTATTTGTGATATTATCACATTCATTTATTTTTTCCTGAATCTCATCATTGGTGAGTTCAGTTGTATTAAAATAATAATTTAATACAACTATTAAAATAATAATTAAAATAAATAATTTTCAGAATTAAAAATTCGATGATTCTCGTTTTCCATTGCGAAGTCGTATGAATTATGGTCATTGTCGCCTTCATACACTTCGGTTATTTGCATAGCTGAGTATGCTAAAGAATTTATTTGTTTTTTGGTATAAGATAAATTTATATCTTTACCATCAACTATTATTAATATTTCTTCTAGCATCGTGTTTATAATCATACTCAAAGCCTTTCGAGTATCATATCCGATGATAACATCCTTGACTAATTTCGGAATTATTTAGTAGATTATTTTTATTCCTACGTTTTTAAACTTTGTTTTTATTAATAACTGCCTCTTTATTCTTGCTTCATTTATACGTATTTATTCCATTTTATCAGTACCCTTTTTTATCTTTGAGCTCATTTTTGTTATTTTAGTATTTTTTAATTTTTCTTTATATTTATTGGGTTGTTTTTTTTAATTTTTATATAATCTACTTTTTTACATGAAGCTCCATTCACACGTATTTGTACCAATTAATCAATACTCATTTCTTCTTTGAATTTCAATTTTGTTATCTTAGTATTTTCTAATTTCTCTTCATATTTATTTAGAATTTTTGCTTTGATTTTCATATGAGCTTCTTTCTTACGTAAAGCCTTATTCGCACGTATTTGTTCCAATTTATCAGTACTCATTGTTTTCTTGAATTTCAATTTTGTTATCTTAGTATTTTCTAATTTTTGTTTTTATTTATTTGGTTGTCCTTTTTTCATTTTCATATAAGCTTTTTTCTTACGTAAAGTTTCTTGAACTCGTCTTAGTTCTAATTTATCATTACTTTTTTTTTCTTACATTTCCATAATAATGTCTTTTTCTGAAATTTTTTTATATTTATATGATTGTTCTCTTACCATTTTCCTATTAACGGGATGTCAGAGCTGCAGCAATTGAGTTTTGCTTTTTTTATTTCATCAATATCTTTTTAAATTTATAAATCAAACAAATATAATGACTTGTCCGCACTAAAGCTATATTAATAAAATAATTTTTGTTAAAATAAAAAATAATTTGGACTTGTTATTTTTTTATGAGCTTGGATTGGAAATTAGATATCCAACTCGATAAACCTAACCATAAAATACGATGGATTAAAAGTTTTTATTACAACTTTGTATGCATAATATTTTGGTGGATTTCTTGAGTTGTCCTCACTAGAGTTTAATCTTACAAATTTTTACTTCGTAGCAAAAAAACTCGATTAAACGCATCGTTTATTCATAAGTTAAGAGTGGAAATATTATTAGAAGGCGGGCAGCTTTGTCATGCTCTTAAGTCCTGTTACAAATAAAGCTTCTTTTTCATCTATTTCTTTCGATTCTTTTTTTTTCTTTATTTAATTTTATCTCAACTGTCCTAATTTCATTATCGTTATTGAGCTAGTTAGTTAAGCTTTTTTCTAATAGTTCAAGCTCGGCGAAATCTAAATTCAATGGTATTTGATTAAGATGTTGCTTATGACAAAAACTCCTCCTTATCATGTCCGGTGGATTATCGTAATTAATATTTGCATTATTATAATTTTGTAAAACTGGAAACATTCTTATTTGTTGCATTTTAAAAATTCTTGACAAACGTAATCGCATTTGAGAAACATCATATCTTAAACAACATGGACCTAAATTATAAAGTATTGCAACAGCAAAAACAATTGCAAAAACGCCACAATTATAATTATTTGTTTGTGATTGTACTGTTTCGAATACTATGCTCAATTCTGATTTGTTTGAAAATAATCTGTTTATATAAATCTTATGCTCATCTTGTAGATATTTAAGATTTAAACTGTCATATATATGAATCACCTTATCATTAGAATACACACAAATCCGGTGACCCTTTTCTAAATTTCCGGAAAATAATTACTGCATTAATTCTCCATCAATCGGTACTGAATTAATATATTATGGTCTTTAAATTAGTGAAGTTAATTGCATGTTGAATGAAGTGCACCATTTTGAAATATTATTAAATTCTAATACATGAATATCAATTAACATGAAAGCAATTCCATTATGCAGTCCCTGTCTCTTAACAATCAATTTATCTTTCTGAGTCAAAACCATTATTGAATATTTAAATTCTTTTCAGAATTTTAATTCATTTTTAATGAACTTTTTTCAAAGATATTCACAAAAGAATTGCTTTTATATTAACTAATTTAATTTACTGCCTTTTTACTTTAAAAGCTGGAAAATAAAAGAAATTATGAAAGATACTATGAATTAATTGTTATATAATAAATACATAATAATAAAATTTGTAAAAATAATATAACGATAAAAAATGCTTATTTTCGGCAACTTTACATTTATATATATGGGACATTTTACACCAACTGGAAGAGCAGAAAAATAAAAATTGCTTAAACTCTGAGAATATATTCTGTTAATTGCCCAAAATATGTAAAAAAATTTTCAAGAATTTAGATTGGAAGGATCAAGAACCATAGATCCTTGAAATTTGGAAATTTTTTAAAATTTTTGGAAAAGTACCAACTTTATGGTTTTTTTTTTAAATCCTGATGTTTTAAAGAGAAATTCATAAGAATGCTTCTTGTTGCAAATGAAAAGGAGAGTTAGCATAAAATTTTACAGACCTAAATTTTGATGTTTTCTATTGGTTCTTACATGTATTACATGGTAATTGAAATTACTCATTGTTTGCCACTTCAGAAATTGCTTTTTGAGGGCTTATTTCTTCTATTTTTATTAACTTCAAAATAAATTTTTGATTGTTTAAGAAATAGCCACTAATAAGGAGTTATGACAGTTTGAAATATATATGTTCATGTATGATATTAAAAATAAATGTATATTTTAATGTATGATTAATTTTTATATTGAAAATAAATGATACATGAAAATATATATTTTAAACTCTCTCAACTCTTTATTGATGGCTCTGATTACATGATCAAAAATTCATTTTAAAGTTCATGTAAAACAGAAAAAAATGAGCCAGCGAAAAGGAATTTCTGAAGTGGCGAACAATGAGTAATTTCAATTACCATGTAATACATATAAAAACCAATGTAAAACGTCAAAATTCGAGTCTGTGAAGAATCATGCGAACTCTGCTCTTCATTTACAACAAGAAGTATTCTCAGGAATTTCTCTCTAAAACATCAGAATTTTCAGGAAAAAAATGATTAAGTTGGGACTTTTCCAAAAATTTTGATAATTTTCCAAATTTCAAGGAGCTATAGCTCTTGATCCTTTAAATCTGAATACTTGAAAATTTTTTTTACATATTTTGGGTAAACAAAAGAATATATTCTTAGAGTTTCAGGGATTTTTATTTTTCTGCTCTTCCAGTTGGTGTGAAATGTCGCATATATATATATAATAAATCATTAAAAAAAGTGTGTTGTAAAAAGAACTAAAATGAAAATTATTTAGAGTTATTTCTAATAATTGTATTCTTCAATTTTTTTTCAGTTATTTACGGATGTTTGCAGTATCTACATTTAAAAAATGTATGAATGATAATAAACAATCATTATTTATCTCCAGCCTAACGCTTTTTTATTGTTATTGATAGTTTTCAATATTTTTTTATGATCATTTGTTTATTCACAGTATTATTCTGTGACAACCTTGGGGATCAGGAGGTTGCACTAGTTTATAAAAAATATATAAGCTGTAATTAAATCAGTAACAAGAAAGAAGAGAAACTTTATTTAAGAAATTTGTACAGTAATCGTACGCTCGCTCAAAATGGACGCCAGCCGCGTATAGCGTACGCGACGCCGCTTGCTCTAATTAAATAACTATTGGCACGACGAAAAGCAAATATTACAAAAACGTAAGCTAAAAGGGACACTAGCAATAAACACACAAAAAATGAAAGAATTAGAAAAGCACGAAGGGAATATATGCAATAGAACGCGCACGCGATCGCCCGGCACACACGTCGTAAAAGACGGAAATAAATTATATAATTTTAATTAGCAATCGTGATATTATTTTAATTCACAATAAAAGAAATAGAATAGTAAATCTATCTATTTTCGCTCACTCAAGCTCACGATATTCGCACACACAAAAAATACTAATACGCAATATCGCAAGTCGCTCACGAGTCGTACTGACTCTATATCGGACGCCGGTGACAGAAGGAATAATTCAATGCATTCCTTCTTGCCTCTGCTCGGCTTCGTTTCTTTTGCTGTACGCTGCGCGCGCCGCAAGAGAGAGACAAGCGATCCTAAACGGACCCAAGCTCAGCTACTCGAGTCAAGCTGCTCGCTAGCTATATCAGTGCACATTATACGTGCTTTATAAATTCGCACGTGTGTGCCAACGATTTTAGGTAATGCTTTAAACATTTGACTCGCGTAGTCTGCTTTCCGTCTTGCCCGTAGTTAGATGCTCCCTTCTGTCGGCTATATGCGCCACAAATATACATATACGTAAGATGGCCAATCTGCCATGTTACAATTCTACTTTCAAAAAATAATTTTTATACGAAATGATAAAATATTTTACTATAAGGTAATATACATACATGTTGCATATCACAAAAAAATTTCAACATCAAAACTAATTCTCTAATGTAAAGAATGGAAAATTAAATAAATAGAATTTTAAATTTTGATATGGGAATACCTTTTATAATTAACTTTATAATAACTATAAATATTGGTAAAGTTTTTAAATAACTCGTGGAATTGAATGCTAATTAAATTTAGTTTTTACATGAAGATAATTATTCAAGTTCGAAATGTATTTAATAAAATAATATAACTATTTATAAGTTATCACTTACTAGGAGAGTATCAGACCTCCGGATCACGGATTTTGCTCAAACTTTGGGATAAGTTTCCAGATGTCAAAATATGAAAGGAAACAAAATTTTAGACCCCAACGCTCAATATTTCCCTAGTTACAGGCAATTGAAGAAAATCACTAAAAAGTTACTAGATTTTCAAACGCATATAGTTCCTTAGCATTGATAGCTAGGAGCTTAAAACTTTTTTTAAATGAAAGCTGAGCTCAAATCCTTTCGAAATAGTAGTTATAGCATGTCAAAATATTATTTTTTCCCAAAGTTATAGCGTAATAAACATTAGACCCAATTTCAGCTTTTGTTATTAATTAATGTTTTAAAAAGAAAAATCAGGTCCAATGTTTATCACGCTATAACTTTGGGAAAAAATAATATTTTGACATGCTATAACTACTATTTTGAAAGGATTTGAGCTCAACTTTCATTTAAAATAAGTTATAAGCTCCTAGCTATCAATGCTAAGGAACTATATGCGTTTGAAAATCTAGTAACTTTTTTAGTGATTTTCTTTAATTACCTGTAACTAGGGAAATATTAAGCGTTGGGGTCTAAAATTTTGTTTCCTTTCATATTTTGACATCTGAAAACTTATCCCAACGTTTAAGCAAAATCCGTGATCCGGAGGTCTGATACTCTCCTAGTTAATGATAATTTTTTAAACTTTTTATTCATAGTTTGAAATAATATTAAATATATGATTATCATTTCAATAGTTTTTATAAAATATTATGTAAATTTTATAAGTATAAATTATATAAGGAGATGTCAAATGGACTGTACATTTGCGCCCATAAATATTCACTATATTTCCATTGTATTTCAAAATTTTAAATAAAGAGATGCATTAACATATAGGATATATCACGGAGATTAATTAGTTAAATTTTTAAATAAATCCATTCATTAGTTACGGAGGAGTTTGGGTTCCAACATTATTTACTAATATTTTTCTATTTTGAATCAGAAATCTAAATATCTTAAAAACTAATGATTAGAAAAATTTGAAAATTTAAATAAATAAACATCATGGTACATACTACAAGTTAATACATTCCTTTTATGGAAATTCAACAATAGTATGGAAAGACAGTTAAATATGACAGTTAATTTTTATATCTTCTCGTTGTAGAATATAATCAAACTTTGACAACAAATTGAACATAATGAAATAATTGTACTTTCAATGATCATATTTAATACAAATTTTAGAGTGATATTACAGAATATTATTTTTTTAATAAGTAAATTTTTTTTTTTAATGTTTTCTTTTCTTTTTCAGGGGAAATTTTCCTTCTATCTAGACAGTTCATAAATATAAATTCATAATTATAGACATAATCAGAAAAATTTATTAGTATTTCATATATTTTCCTATCTTTATAATTGACTATTAAAAAAAATTTAATATAAAATGAATAATTTTTTTAGATTGTATTTCATAAAATTTATGTTCGAACGATATTGAAAAAAATATTTTTATATTATGTAATGATAATTTTTCAAATGAGGTAATCTAATGTATTTTAAAAATTAATATATTTCTCTTATTAAAAATATTATTGCTTTAATAAAATGAATTTTAATATATTTAATTGTTAACAATTTTAATATAAATGACAATTTATTTAAATACAAACACGTGTACAAATGAAAATGTAATTAAGGTAAATATAATTTTAATATACTAATATGTAATTTTAATATATTTAATTGTTAACAATTTTTATATAAATAACAATTCATTTAAATACTAACACGTGTACAAATGAAAATGTAATTAAGGTTGAATGTATGTTATTTATAAAAAATTGTTAACAAGTAACTTTTTGAATAATATATTTTTATGAAAACTAATTTAAATACTTTATTCTCTGAATGATAACTGAATGAAATTTTTATTCAATAAATTTAGTTATACAATTATAAATATATAATATTTATATAACTGTTTATCAAATGAAATCATTATTTTTTCAACATATATATTAAAAAAATAATTATTACAATAGATTGTAGTGAAATAAAAATGTTTATTCTAATAATTATAGCGTTGAAATTTATTTTGATGAAAATGTTATTTGATTGACATTTACAGTATTATTTTAACTATATTTGAAAAGTTACTTGTCATCAATGAAGAAATATTTAATTTTTTGAATTAATAATCTATTAATATCAAGAATTTCCAAAAAATTATAATATTTATGATATGCAAACCTTACTTGTGATACATACACTTTTTAATATTTGTATCTCCTTAATATTTTATATTAGATGTCAAAAGGAATGTTAAGTTATTGCAAATAATTATTTTATTCTTCTGAAATATTTAAATTTAAAATTAACCAAAAATGTGTATTTTAATCTTATGGTTTTTTTTATTTAAATTTCGTATTTCATATATATACTAGCTCGCCACAGCAGCCCTTTGGGCCGCTGTGGCTCGCACTTTGGTCCTTTCAGAGCTTCGCTTCGCTCAGCTCTGAAATGACCTCAGGCCTTGCATCGCGAAGTGATGCAAGGCATGCAAAAAGCTTCGCTTCTTGCATATAAGGCACGACCGAAAACGCTCGCGCTTTGCACTCGCTATTTGATATTCAAAGAATATTAAAACGAAACATTTACAAACGCAAAAGCATTAAAAGTTAATCTTATTTCTTTTTTCATTGTATTTTTTACCGAAACTTTCAACTGGAGGTTTGAATTTATTTTATTTATTTAAAAAACCAAATTTATAATTATTTAAATTTTTCTTGTGAATTAAGTTGATTGATTTTGAAGAAATTAATGTAATGTGAAAAAGACATATTTTCATGTATACTTTTTAAAGTTTTGAATAGGTTAATCTATCAAAAGTTAAAAGTATAAAAAATTATTTTATTGTTCAGTAGCTTAAAAGTAAAGTTTTGTATAAAGTTTTCATTTGATCTGAATCATTCCGACGGATGATGATTCAAAACAATAATATAAATAAGTATTAGCAGTTTAAAAAAAATCGTTTGAGCGGTTGTAAAACAGTTATCCCTTTAGAGGTTGAAAAATTGATTTTTTGGTGATAACTTGAAAAAAAGGAATTTTAAAAAAAGTATATTAATTAAAATTTATAGAAAAAAATAAGATACATCTTTTTGGTATCATATATATTTTTTTATATAATATTTATCGAATTATCATTAAAAAGCCTTCAATTTTAACATTTTTCATGAACAATTTAAAAATATTAATTTTAGAGAAAAATGTATAATATAAAAATCATTTATTTTTTTATATTCTATAACTTTTATTCTATATACTTTTCAAAAAGAAATCGTATTTTTCAAGTTATCACCAAAAATCCATTTTTTTGACCATTTAAAAGACGCCTATTTAAAAACGCTTTCAACGATTTTTTTCAAAATAGAAACGTTTGCTTATGTTATTATTTAAAATATTTTCCCGTTCGAATTATTCAAATCGGATAAAAATTCGTCGAGAAAATTCATAAACTTTATTTCTCACACATACATCCATACATACATTTTAAGGAAGCTTCGTAATAGTCTTATTTTGCTATGAAAATGAGTTTTTCATCATAAAATAACATATTTTAAAGGGTCACATTTTTCGCGATGTCGAAAATATAAGGCACTTTCGTATAGCGGTCGTGCCTAAAAATACATTTGTGAAGATATTGTTATTAGAAATGAACACAAAATTTTTTTAAGCATGTTTCTCGTAAAACTTAATTTCATAAATCAAATTTATGGTCATTTATTAAGGTCTGGAAATTATAGTTGTTACTCAGTTCCCAGTTCTCAGTTTATTTATATCAAATATCGTACTATCTTTGTTTTTCTTATGGAAGTAGAGTGAGAAATAGTCACTTGAAGGAACAAATTATAAGCTTTTTTACTTTAAGCACATGTGTACATATATTTTTATATTATGTTTCATCAAATTATTTTATATTTTATTTAGTACTTAAAATTAACTTAAATTAATTAAGTCTTATTTACTTAAAATTAGTCATTTATACATAATAATATAATAAAAGAAAACTCAACCGAGCGACTTCAGGAGCGAAAAACTTCAATATAATTAATATCTATTAACGTAAAACTCATTAAATTGTGTAACAATTTTCAACAGTTGGTAAATATAATGTATATCATATAATATATATATCAATTTTAAATTACTAAAAATTAATTTAAAACTCAAAAGTAACTATTTTAAAACGTAATATGGAAGATAAACATGTATCGTTTTATTCCTTAAATATCACGAATAAAAATATTAATTATTAGTAATTTTGAAGTGTTATATATTATGTAAATAATTCTATATTTAATAATTTTTAATTTTAGTAAGAGGAAAAGCCGTCCGAAAAGAGATAAATAATTACATTTTCTGCGACATATTGCCCTTGAATCGAGTAGGTGAAATATTAGTCTCAGTACCAAAAAAAGACAATAAGCATAGCAAATTTATGCTCTTACTTCATAATATAATAGTACCAACATTAGTCCCTAAAATTCAAGCTATAGTACTAATTGAAATTATATCGCCACTCTTTTTTTAAGTACCTTAGTACATAAATTAGATATACTTGATTTAGAACCTATTTAAACAATACTTTCCTTTCTTCGTGCAGTTGTTAGTCCTAGTAAACGTCAAATACTGTTTTCGATTAGTTCATGGTTCGTTACTGAAACACGTGATTAAAAAGAATGAATTCTTATTATATTTTTTTATTGATTCTAATGCAATTTAGTAGAACAAATTCTTAATTCATCATGATATTATTTGTATTTAAGCAATTTTTATGCGTATTGTAACTTCAATTATTATTTTTTATAAAAATATTATAATTTAATTTAGTACAAAACTACTATATTAAAATTTATAAGTTGCGGCAATTCTTTTTTATTTCAAAATTGACTAATTTATGCATAATAATATCATATATGAAAATTCAACCGAGCGACGTTAGGAGCGAGGTATTTTTCGCTAGTAATATATTATATGCATATACACTAATGAAAATATTCATGTATATTTAAATATATATGTATATATATATATATATATATATATATGTATATATTCAAATATTTTATAGATATTACATATATATTATAAGTAAAAAGATTGAAATTTACTAAAGTATTGAATGATGAAAACATGGAGTAATAAGCACTTATATTAGCAAATGAAATAATTTTAAATAAGGTGAATTAAATAATTTAATATTTTTATTTCATTACATTGATAAATACAATATTCTCAAAATAAAATGATTATTTTTCAAGGTTACAGAAAAACAAATTGATGATAGTTAAAATACAAAATATAAAATAATATTAATTTACTACAAAAAAATTAATGTATAAGTTTTTTTTAACAACAATAAAGAATAAATATGTAAGCTTGTGATAAAACATAAATTTGTAAGCTTCTTTTAGCGACAATGACATTTAACGACATATTAAATAAATATTTAGAATTATTTAAACTTTTTTTTAGTAAAAATATTAAGCAACTGTACAAGCTTCTTTAGCGACAATGAAGAATAAATATGTAAGCTTTTTATAACTACAATTAAATTTAAATTTGTAAGCTTTTATTAGCGACAATAAAAAATTAGACTATAAAATTATTTCTGTAATAATGACAAATTAATCTGTAAGCTCTTTTTAGCGATAACAAATAATAAATTTGTATGCTTATATGAGATTTTTTTAGCGACAGCAAACAATAGATCTGTATGCTTCAGCGACAATAATGAATAAATTTGTAAGCTTATTTAGCGACAATAAAAAAAATGTACACTTCTTTAGCAACAATAAAAAATAAAAATTTAAGCTTTTTTCAGCTACAATAAAAAAAAACATTCTTAATGCAGCCATATATTTATATATGTTGGTCTCAAGCCCAAAAATAAAAAATGCAAAGAGGGAGCGTTTCCCTTGTATTTTTTCAATATGTGTAAAATTTAGGACATGAGAAGATAAAAATATTTATTTATAATCATAATTTTCTATTATTCTATTATTCTATTTCTTATTATTCGCTCATAATTATTATTAAATATTATTATATACTATCATAACTTGAAATTTCAATGTTATTTACTATTCTATTTTTAATTTATTTCAAAAATATATAAGTTTGATTCATTGTGAACTTTTGAATGTCGCGTTAAACCATCTTTTTTTTAGTAATGCTAATTCTATAACTTCATATCTTATATTTTTATATATCGATGTTTTCTATTGAACATTCGCAAATATAAAATTTAGCTTTATTATGTCATACTCTTCTATTTATTTTAAAATGTGTGTATTCAAGGGGTTGGCGATCGGAGCGAGCAGGGGGACCCCTAGTATATATATATATATATATATATATATATATATATATATATATATATATATATATATATATACATACATCTATCTATATATAGTCGTAAGACAAGATTCAATCGACCCCCTCCCCTCAGCCCCCTCAAATGTCTGTAGGTACAGCCTTCCCTCAAATTGCGTTGTACTTCCTCTTATAAATAGCTATTTCAAAATTAACGTAACTGAGGCCCCCCTCGCCCCCCTCAATTTGTATAGCCCCCTCAGCCCCCCCTCAATATGCCCCCTCTCACTCTTTATAGCCCCCCTCATTATGCCCTTCCCCTTACTATGATATTATGTTTTAATAATTAGTGATAAAAAAATATTTTTACTATTAATAATATTCTATTATTATAATAACAATTATGAGTGATTGAATATTATTATAATTAGTAGTATTTTATTATTATGATTGTAACTGTGACTAATTAATAATATCAAGTTTTTTCACTGCATTTCATTTATATTCTAATATTGAATTTCAATAATGAAAAAAAAATTTTTTATTATTAATATTTCATTAATATAATTGCAAACATAACTAATTGATAATACAAAGCTTCCTCTCTGCATTTCCTTTATTGAGATTAATATATAATATTTTTATTTTTGTATATTGTATTTTCATTTTTATTATTGAAGAAATTTACTAATTACAAAAGTAAATTTTAAATTACAAAATGAATTTAGCTTAATATCCATAGCTACTTTATTAACACTTGTATTTAATTAAAACATGTTTTTTTTTTAACTGGAAATAAGATATTTACATATTTATTTTTTTAAAAGATTTCTGGGCTTGAGACCAGCATAAAAATATATGGCTGCATTAAAAGCTTTTAAAGCTTACAAATTCATTTCTTATTGTCGCTGAAGCATATAGATCTATTATTTGTTATCGCTTAAAGAAGCTTACAAAAGCGTACAGATTTATTATTTGTTGTCGCTAAAAGAAGCTTATAAAAAGCATACAGATTTATTGTTTGTTGTCGCTAAAAAAACTTTATGTAAGCATACAAATACATTGTTTGTTATTGCTAAAAAAAGCTTACAAATTTATTTTTCATAATCGCTCAAAGAAACTTACAAATTTATATCTTATTGTCGCTGAAAGAAGTGTACAAATTTATTGGTTATTGTTGCTAAAAAAGCTTACAAATTCATTTATTATTGTCGCTGAAGCGTACAGATCTATATTATATGCTTTATTACATTAAAAACTACAACACATCTTATATATTTTTATTTTTTTTCAATATAAGCAGTTAATTAGTTTACATTGTTTAATATTTTAATTGCTTTTTTTTTTAATGTGATTTAAATGTAACTATTATTACCCAATGCATCGAAGGCTGTCTTAAGATCTAAGAAAACTATATGAATTTTATTTTCAAATAATTATATTTCTTAAAAATTTAAAATATATTTTTATGCATCTTACATCTGTATTTTGATTCCAATCTCTTGATAATTCTACTTTACATCTTTTTAAAATATTTATCATTCTTTTGAAATATATATTTTCTTTGATCTCATCTAACAATATCAATACTTTGTACTTGATTTTTAATTCTTAAAAAAAATTTTATATTCAATTATTAGTAATTAGTTATAAAACTTTTATATCATGTTATATTGCCTGTTGACATATATTTTTATAAAAACAGAAAACCTCCTATCCAATTACGTTTTGGAAGTATTTTTATCGATGAAATTAATTAAAAATTATATATTTAAAATTCCTATTTCTGTCAAAACTTGATCAATACAAATTATTACAGGTTATATTCCAGGAAGACATTTTGTTCAATCGTCTTGACTTTTACAAATAAAAAATAAATATGAAAAACTAAGTAAAAAAAAAGTATTTTTATAGAAATCAACTTTCAAATTTACATTGTTACCATCAATTTATGCAATCCATTTTTCGTGAACTGGCAATGTTTTAACAGAATTGGATACAAGAAACTTATTTAAATCTACTTTTTTCGGTATTTAAACACAATATCATTATTTTAATTTTTGTGCAGTCTTCAAATACTCCTACAATTTTATAAAAGAAATTAATAAACTTAGCTTCTTAAATCATCTTCTAATATTGAATAATTTTTTTGCAAAAATTATATTACTAGGTTTGGTATTTACATTGACAAGTAATTCTTAAAAACTTTACTAAAAGATATATTAAAATTGTTAAATCTTTTATTTGTTTTCTAATTACAATAATGATTTACAATTTTAAAATTATAAAATTAAATTAATAAATTTTAAAATGTGTAAAATTGATATGTAATATAATTTAGGTAAAGTATGAAATTTGAGAAAGATGGATGCTTACTGTTGTAATTAAACATAAAATTCAATACATGTCATCATTTATACGATTTCCCCTAAAGAAAAGAAATATGTAAGGGTGCAGTCAGATGAGTAGAAAAGAGACTGCCGAATAGAGGATGCGTAATAGAAACAACCAATCAGCGCTTTTCGGCAAATTTCATGCGAAGAATAGAATTCTATTTTCTATTCCACTGTAGAATGGAAAAGCGAGTCGCGATACGGAGTAAATAAACAAAAATAATTAAATTATAAATACAAATCTACTTCATTTATTGAAAAAAAATTGTAGAAAATCGCTCTGTTTGAGCTATAATTTTAAAGAGGTTATGTTTATGTTTACGCGACCTAATACGCAAGCATCTTTTTTCCATTCCACGGATTTTTTTCCCTTTATGGTCACATGGAGAGAAAAAACAGTAGAATAGGCGGTAGAATAGAAAAATCAATATATAGCTAAATGTTTGTTCTAATCAATTTATTTTGTTGTTTTTTTAACTTCTTAAGAAGAATTGTAAAAAACATGTACTTTTTTCAAATATATAATTTCCTTAGATCTTAAGTCAGTCTTTGATATAGTTGGTAAGAATATTCACATTAAAATCACATTGTGAAAAACATACTTTTTTCAAATATATAATTTCCTTTTTGAATGTGACCTCATTATGAGCTCACATTGGACAGGTGCGCGAGCTTTTATGCGATGGTCCCTCTTATGATCTGTTTGGAGTTGCTGAAACCTGGCTGGGACCGACTGTCTCGGATGACGTCATTCGGATTGAGGATTATAAGTTGTTCAGGCAGGACAGAAACCTTGATTGAGGAGGAATTGCCCTCTACGTTAAAAATAATTTAAAATATGAAGTACTAGCTCTTTCTAGTACCACAACCATAACTAGCAGCGGTAAACCTGAAGTGCCAGAATATATTTTTTGTTCGATTAAGGATGGCGACTCTGAACCTGTGCTGGTTTTTGTCATTTATCGCCCTCCTGCCATTTCATTTACAAAAAATTCTGATTTGTTAAGTTCTTTGAGAGATTTATCTCATGATTTTTCACATAAAATTATAATGGGGGATCTGAATGCCGATCTTTTGCGAGAAAGCAGTGATGCGAGGTTTTTTAGTAAATGAACAGCAGAGCTTTCGCTTCAGTTGGTCCAGCATGGTGCCACGCATATAACTCCATCTTCTCACACATGGATTGACCTGATTCTTGTGGATGACAATGACAATGTACTTGACGCACGAAACTTACCTGCGAATTTTCATAATCGGCACAACTTAATTGATGTTTCTGTTGCTTATAATACGTGCAGTATGGATCACAAGTCGATTAGATACAGAAACTATAAAAGCATTTGTCAAAATGAATTACTAGAGAAACTAGCCGGCTATGATTGGCCACCATTAACAGCTGGTACTGTCGATCCAGAGTCTGCACTTGGCTGCATTTGTGACAATTTTACTTCTGTCATAGAGAGCTTAGCACCAGTGAAAATACTCAAGCATACAAAGAATAGCCCACCATGGTTAAATAAAGAATTGTCGCAGAAGCGGCGCAAGCGAGATGCTACTTACAGAAGATATAAATGGACGAACGAAACGCAATACTTGACTGAGTTTCTGCATTTACGTAAAACGATTGACGAACAGACTGAACTTGCAAAGACCACATACTATCATAATAGACTGTTCGAAGCACTTGCAAATGGTAATGCTTGGAAGGAGCTGAGAGACCTGGGACTCTTCACCGGACCACAAGGGACTTGAATGGATTCACTCCTGATGAGCTTAACGCGCACTTCGCTGGGGTGTCGGTCTTGCCGCATAATGATGATGAGCTTCGCGAGAGGGTTCTTACGGAATGTAGTAGAGATGGTTTTGCTTTTAAACCTATTAATATCAATGATGTTGTTCTTGCGATTTTCCATTTTTCATCGCAGGCTCGTGGCGAGAATGGCATTCCTCAAAGCGTGATACTTGAAGCCTTACCATTAATTGGTGAACATCTTGTGACTCTGTTTAACTTTTCTTTTGCACGGGAAGTCTTCCCTGGCCTTTGGAAGCAGGCACTTATTGCACCATTAAAAAAGTGTTCTGCACCTTAGTCGCCTAAAATTTTTCGGACAGTTAAGATTTTGTGTTTTTTTTCGAAGGTACTGGAGACGATCGCCCACGACCAATTGCAGGAATATATCACTACAAATAAAATACTTGATCCCATGCAGACTGGTTACAGAAAAAATCACTCTAGGCAGACAGCTTCGCTTAAATTAACAGACGATATAAGATCAGGTCTTGACTAAAAACTCGTCACGTTACTTTTACTTTTTGACTTTAGTAAGGCATTCGACACGATCTCTCCCTCTAAGTTACTTGCAAGGCTTAGATCGATGGGGTTTTCTAGGTCCGCTCTCATGTGAATTAACTCTTATATTTCAGGAAGGAAACAAATAGTTTCAACACACTTACAAGAAGAATCAGGTTGGCTAACAACCAACCTAGGAGTTCCACAGTGATCGGTACTGAGGCCTTTGATGTTTTGCCTTTACATTAACAATTTACGGCTCTGGTTGTGTTGAGCACCTACTGTATGTAGATGACCTGCAGATTTATACGCACGTTCCTCGTGAGAATGTGGATGCAGGTATCTAATCTTACAGAGGGCGGCCAATGCGGTGCCGGAGTGGGCGGCTGGTGCCTCACTCACTTTAAATGCTAGCAAGACTAAGGCAATCGTTTTTGGCAGTAATCGTTTTATCAATTCATTTTATGCTGGGGCGCCACGGACGATTGACTTTAAGGAAGGTGTCAGCATTCCTTTCTCTGACATTGTAACGAGCCTTGGTGTTGTGCTTGACTCTAAGCTTTCTTGGGAGCCTCACATTAATATGGTTACGAAAAAATTCAATAGAGTGTTGTACGCTTTGCGGTTTTTTCGTCGGTACACCACGGAGGCTCTGCGTAAACAACTTGCAACCGCCCTGCTGTTTCCGCATCTCGATTATTGTCTGGTGGTTCTGCTCGATGCTTCTCAGAGCTTGAAGAGACGAATACAAAGACTGCAGAATTCGTTTGTGAGATATATATTAGGTATAAGAATGGGAGCTCATATTTCTCCTTATAGGGCCGCGTTGGGTTAGCTGCGTACTAATTCGAGGAGACAGTATTTTTTGGCTGTATTTATGTACAAGATCGTGCGCATGAATACTCCAGAGCATCTAATCATGGGTCTCTTCACTAGATGTGTACCCAGGGTGGCTACTAGGGGAGGAATCAGAGATCTAATGGTGCCCTTTATGCGTACTGAGGTTTGCAGGAATTTCTTCCAAGTTCAAAGTGCGCATTTTAGGAACTCCCTGCCTGCTGAGATTAAACATCTTCCATCTCTCAGCAGGTTCAAAGCAGCGATGAGAGGGTACTTGCTCGACCTTGATTAATATTTTTTACTATGAATTTATGTTAATTTATTTGATTTATTTTTGTAACATTCTGTATATAGGCTTAAAGTGTGAGTGTATTTATGGTATAAGTGTGGGCTGAATGATTGGTGAGTGAGAGTTTTCATTTGATTTTATTCTTGACTGCGTTTCATGCTATTGCGTACGCTTGTTATTTTATTTTATTATGTATTGAATTTAATTCTTTTAAATTTTAATATTGTGACTGATAGATATTGTATGACTGATTTTTATTTATATGATTATTTTTATTTATATTGCGTGTATTGTATGATTACTCTGTGATATCACTTTTATTTATTTTTGTTTATGACTTACTTATTTAGTATTATTAGATTTAGTGACTGACTGTGATATTAATTGTGCAATATTTACATTTATATATATTTTGTAACGGGGAATATATTTAACTAAACAAATTAAATATATTTGTGGGTTTCACGTGTACTCTCTTTAAGTACACATGCACTTACCGTTAAATAACTGACTTTCGGTTTATAGTCTATCAGCATAATTCAATACCGCCGATATAATTCGTCTATCTATTTCTGACAAAGAAAATCAGTTAAACAATATTTAATACTATTGCAGAACTTCGCTTTGAAGCTCTGCCTCCCGGACGTCTGGTACGACGAAACCCACGGCGTGTACCCGAGAACTCTGTTAAATACCGTTGATTAAGAAAGAATGTATTCAATTTTATTTGTGACACGGGAATAAGATTATATATAATTAGCAAGGAAATAAGATCATACTCTACTTAATAATTAAATTCAATCTTGATTTTACTTTACTTTATTTAATCAACTTATTAGAGTTTAATACAATGAAAAGTAGATATATAAAATAAATAATGACGTATTAAAAGTATAATTACACATTCTTGGTAAATAAAGCAAATAAGGCCTAACCTAACCTACAACGCAACGCGTCGATGCGTACGACAGTCTCTTACGCCGCAAGTTCGAAAAGCAATACAAAAAGAAAACTAAGACACGATAAAGTCTGCAGACTTACATTTAATGCCGACGTTTAGGTCAGAGCTTCTCTTCACCTATGGATCACCCGCGAGGTCTATTTGATGCGGCACCGGATGCACACGGTGCAGCTTTCTATCTCACTCGTGTCCTTTGTGAAGTTCTCAAGAAGAATTTTGTCGAACGCAGCAAATAGCTAGACACTGATGATCGTCTATTCAATAATCACAGTGCAATCCTCACAAGATGGCGATTTTCTATCCAAGAGAATACTAACTGACGCTCAAGCACGCACAGCAAGCGAATTCATGGCGGCCCACCGGCTTCACGACGCGTTCGCTCTCGTATCCCGCTCGAGTCTCCCCGTCATATCTTGCGCGCGCCTTCGCTAACCGTCAGCCATGCAAGACGATGAAATATCCACTCTCTGTCTCACTCTTATACACATAAAGTAAGTTTAAAAGCTTACAATAGGCTGTGCGACTCACAACGAGGAGAGAGACAGAAGTATACTGACATACGGTATATGTATAATTTGCTATCCTCGTTACAATTTTTATATTTTTTTATAACATTCTGTGCAATATTTATTGTTTTTATATTTACAAATTGTATTACACGTTTTTGTACTCTTTTACAAAATAAAATAATATCTATCTATCTATATCTATTTATTTCAGAAAAAGAAAAAAAAATACCGTTTCCGTCAACGGAATTCTTAAAAACTAAAATTGTAATAGGAGATCAATTAACGTATGTATTGAAAACTCTATTAAAAAAATCAAAAATATAATATACACTGCCGCCGAGATAATTTTGCCCCCCTTTGTCTAAAATCGACTTATCTAAAAAGTTTTATAACTCTGGAGAAAATGGTCGTAGCCTAAAAATTCCAACGAGATTCAAAAGATTGTTGAAAACTCTTCCAAAAACTATTGGTTTAATATAAAAAAATTTTTTTTTTCGTGTCTCTTATCCTTGTTTAAAAAGAAATTTTTTTTAAATTTGTTTTGGCTTTGTAAAATAGTGTTAAATTTTAGTAGAAATCGTTACATTAATACAAAACCAAATAGATTTCAAAGCTTATATATCGACGATGAAAATGCAATGTCGAACGTCTAGATTCGACCTTTTAAACCAGAGTTTCAAGATTTTATATCTAAAAATAAGGTTTTTTTCGATGTATGAATATCTCTGAATTTAAGAGGAATAGAAAAATTTGTCAGAGAGAAAAAATGTTCCTTTTTGGTCAAATAATAATAATATATAATGAAAAATTCATTTCGGAAAAATTTTTTTTTTTTTTGTTGGAATGTAATGAAATTTTGATATCTTTAAAATATTGAACAACATGGGTAAAAGAGGCAAAAAAAAAATTTTTTTTCGAAATGAATTTTTTATTATATATTATCATTATTTGACCAAAAAGAAACATTTTTTCTCTCTGACAAATTTTTCTATTCCATTTAAATTCAGAGATATTCATACATCGAAAAAAACCTTATTTTTAAATATAAAATCTTGAAACTCTGGTTTAAAAGGTCGAATCTAGACGTTCGACACTGCATTTTTATCGTCGATATATAAGCTTTGAAATCTATTTGGTTTTGTATTAATGTAACGATTTCTACTAAAATTGAACACTATTTTACAAAGTCAAAACAAAGTTAAAAAAAATTTCTTTTGAAACAAGGATAAGAGACACGAAAAAAAGGGTTTTTTTATATCAAACCAATAGTTTTTGAAAGAATTTTTAACAATCTTTCGAATCCCGTTGGAATTTTCAGGCTACGATCATTTTTTCCAGAGTTATAAAACTTTTTAGATAAGTCGATTTTAGACGAAGGGGGGCAAAAGTATCTCGGCGGCAGTGTATGTTATAAATATTTTTGATTACATATAATAAATCTCTGGTTGCATATATTGAAGAAATTTCCAAAGAACAAACTTTTGTTAACAAACAAAAACAAACTGATTTCAGGATTTTGAAATTCATAATAAAGAATTCTGAAAGATTCAGAATTCAATGCAATATTTATGATAAAAATATTGAAAACTTCAAGAAAAATCTAAAATTAAACGAAGTAAATTTTTATAATATACAATATTATTAATTACAACATGATATTAAACATTTTTTAATATTTCAGAAAATATTATTAGAGAATGTTAATGTATTAAAACCAAAAGGATACAATGAAGGAAATAATATATATGACTTAACATTAAAATATTATTCGAATATTATTCATTTAGGCGAATAAAACACATTGAAAATAACAAACCAATTAAAATAAATTTCGGAGAAATAAATTTAAGACCTGGATTAATAAGTAATTGAATATTATTAAAAAAAAATATAATAATATAAATAATTTTTTTTTTCAGAAATACAAGGGTATTTAAAAAATTCTTTTGCACAAAAACATAAAAAAAATTAATCAGAATACATCGGAACAATAGCGGATAGACAATATAAATTAGACATTTTATTAAATAAATTAGAAAATAAATATGTGAATTGAGTAAGAAGAACAAAACTAGAAATTATTAGAAAAATAGAATAAAATAGTAAAAACAATTATAATAATATGTTACATGCATATACACTTATGAAAATATTCAAGTATATATATATATATATATTCGAAAATTTTATAGATATTACATATATATTAAAAGTAAAAAGATTGGAATTTACTAAAGTATTAAATGATGAAAACATGGAGTTAGAAAAACTTATATTAGCAAATAAAATAATTTTAAATTAGGTAAATTGAATAATTTAATATTTTTATTTCATTACATTAATAAATACAATATTCTCAATATAAAATGATTATTTTTCAAGGTTACAGAAAAACAAATTGATGATAGTTAAAATACAAAATATAAAATAATATTGATTTACTACAAAAAAACTTAATGTATAAGTTTTTTTTAACAACAATAAAGAATAAATATGTAAGCTTGTGATAAAACATAAATTTGTAAGCTTCTTTTAGCGACAATGACATTTAACGACATATTAAATAAATATTTAGAATTATTTAAACTTTTTTTTAGTAAAAATATTAAGCAACTGTACAAGCTTCTTTAGCGACAATGAAGAATAAATATGTAAGCTTTTTATAACTACAATTAAATTTAAATTTGTAAGCTTTTATTAGCGACAATAAAAAATTAGACTATAAAATTATTTCTGTAATAATGACAAATTAATCTGTAAGCTCTTTTTAGCGATAACAAATAATAAATTTGTATGCTTATATGAGATTTTTTTAGCGACAGCAAACAATAGATCTGTATGCTTCGGCGACAATAATGAATAAATTTGTAAGCTTATTCAGCGACAATGAAAAAAATGTACACTTCTTTAGCGACAATAAAAAATAAAAATTTAAGCTTTTTTCAGCTACAATAAAAAAAAACATTCTTAATGCAGCCATATATTTATATATGTTGGTCTCAAGCCCAAAAATAAAAAATGCAGAGAGGGAGCGTTCCCCTTGTATTTTTTCAATATGTGTAAAATTTAGGACATGAGAAGATAAAAATATTTATTTATTATCATAATTTTCTATTATTTTATTATTCTATTTTTTATTATTCGCTCATAATTATTATTAAATATTATTATGTACTATCATAACTTGAAATTTTAATGTTATTTACTATTCTTTTTTCAATTTATTTCAGAAATATATAAGTTTGATTCATAGTAAACTTTTGATCGTCGCGTTAAACCATTTTTTTTTTTTTATTAATTCTAAATCTATAACTTTATATCTTATATTTTTATGTATCGATGTTTTCTATTAAAATTTTTTCACATTCGCAAATATAAAATTTAGCTTCATTATGTCCTACTCTTCTATTTACTTTGCAATGTGTGTATTCGGGGAGTTGGCGATCGGAGCGAGCCGGGGGGAACCCCCCCTATTATATATATGTATAATTGCCGAAAATAACCATTTTTTATCGTTATATTATTTTTACAAATTCTATTATTATTTATTTATCATATACCAAATAATTTATAGCATTTTTCATAATTTCTTTTATTTTTCAGCTTTTAGAGTAAAAAGGCAGTGAATTAAATTAGTTAATATAAAAGCAATTCTTTCGTGAATATCTTTGAGAAAAGTTCATAAAAATGAATTAAAATACTTAAAAGAATTTCAATTTTTAATAATGGTTTTGACTGAGAAAGATCAGTTGAATGTTAAAGGACAGGGACTGTATAGTGGAATTGCTTTCATGTTAACTGATATTCATATATTAGAATTTAATAATCTTTTAAACCGATACACCTCATTGAACATGCAATTGGCTTCACTAATTCAAAGACCACAATATATTAAATCAGTACCGATTAATGGAAAATTTATACAGTTATTATTTTCCGGAAATTTGGAAAAGGGTCACCGGATTCGTGTATATTATAATAATAAGATAATTTATATATATGACAGTTTAAATCTTAAATATCTAAGAGATGAGCATAAGATTTATATATACAGATTATTTTCAAACAAATCAATATTAAGCATAGTATTCGAAACACTACAATCACAACAGATAATTATGATTGTGGCGTTTTTGCAATCGTTTTTGCTATTGTAATACTTTATAATTTAGGTCCATGTTGATTAAGATATGATGTTTCTTAAATGCGATTACGTTTATCAAGAATTTTTAAAACGCAACGAATAAGAATTTTTTCAGTTTTACAAAATTATAATAATGCAAATATTAATTACGATAATCCACCGGACATGATAAGGAGAAGTTTTTGTCATGAACAACGTCTAAATAAATACCATTAAATTTAAATTTCACTGAGCTCGAACTATAAGAAAAAAAACTCACAAATACATTTATTGGCAGAACAAAAACAAATCATGGAAATGCTTCGTAAACGAAAGAATTCGAATCATCAAACAATTTAGATGGAAATTGACAATGACATTTCAGATACAAATTTTTAAAATCCAGACAATGATATAATAGGAATCGATGATATCCACTTAAATTATAACGATAATAAAATTAGCACAGTTGAGATTAAATTAAATAAAGAAAAAAAAGAATCAAAAGAAATAGGTGGAAAAGAAACTTTATTTGCAACAGGACTTAAGAGCATGACGGAGCTGCCCGCTTTCTAATATTTCCAATCCTAACTAATGAATAAACGATGCGTTTAATTAAGTTTTTTTACTGTAAAGTAAAAATTTGTAAGATTAAACTCTAGTGCGGACAACTCAAGAAATCTACCAAAATATTATACATGTAAGGTTATAATAAAAACTTTCAAAGTATCGTATTTTATGATTTAGTTTAACGAGTTTGATATCTAATTTCCTATCCAAGCTCATAAAAAAATAACAAGTCCGAATAATTTTTTATTTTTACAAAAATGATTGTATTAATATAGCTTGAGTGTGAACAAGTCATTATATTTGTTTAATTTATAAATTGAAAAAGATATTGATAAAATAAAAAAAGCAAAACTTACTTAAGACAGCTCTGACATCTTGTTAATAGGAAAATGGTAACAGAACAATCACATAAATATAAAAAAATTTCAGAAAAAGACATAATTATGAAAATGCAAGAAAAAGAAAAGTAATGATAAATTAGAACTAAGACGTGTTCAAGAAACATTACATAAGAAGAAAACTTATATGAAAATGAAAAAAGGACAACCAAATAAATATAAACAGAAATTAAAAAATACTAAGATAACAAAATGGCGATTCAAGGAAACAATGTGTACTGATAAATTGGAACAAATACGTGTCAATGATGGTTTACGCAAGAAGGAAGCTTACATAAAAATAAAGAAAAACAACTGAAAAAATATAAAGAAAAATTAGACAATACTAAGATAACCAAATTGAAATTCAAGGAAACAATGAGTACTGATAAATTAGAACAAATACCTGCGAATGAGGCTTCACGTAAGAAAGAAGCTATTATAAAAATTGAAGAAATACAACTATAAAAATATAAAGAAAGATTGGAAAATACTAAGATAAAAAAATTTAAATTCAAGGAAAAAATGAGTATTGATAAATTGGAACGAATACGTGCAAATTAGGCTTCACGTAAGAAAGAAGCTTATATAAAAATCAAAGAAAAAATTATAAATAAATATGGAGAGAAATAAGAAAATACTAAGATAGCAAAATTGAAATTCAAGGAAAAAATGAGTATTGATTAATTGGTACAAATACCTGCGAATGAAGCTTTTCGTAAAATCGAAGATTATATGAAAATCAAAGAACAACAGTCCAATAAATATAAAGAAAAATTAAAAAATACTAAAATAACAAAAATGAAATCAAAGATAAAAAAGGGTACTGATAAAATGGAACAAAAACATGAAATTGCATGAAAAAGAAAAATTACGCAAAAAAGAGACTTATAGAAAAGTTATTAGTGAACAATATAATGAATATGAGAGAATGGTACAAATTAAAAATCAAAAATTGGAAAATGTCGATATTATTAAGAAAACACAAGTGGAAAATGATTGTTACCAATTAAAAGAATCATGCACAAGGTGTAAACAAATAGAAATTGCTGACAATAAACATGTTAATAGTGATACTACAATAAATAAACCAATAGATGAAAAAACGCGGAAACATAAATATGATTCTTATCAATTAAAAATATTATTTATCAAGTTTAAACAATTAAAAATTGAAGACAATAATTATAATGAAAATTACAATAATAATAATTATAATAACAATCATAATATTGTATAGAACAAAGTTATTGATAAAACAATAAAGGGCAAAGTACGTATAAAATTAAAGAAATTAAATGAAAAAATATTAACTGGAAAAATTAATTCGAAACTGATTGGTTGTATAGCAAATATATGTTTCGATCAAAATCTCATATCTGAAAATAACATTGGTTCCATGACAAATGCATGTGTTTATTGTGATGCGAAACATTTTGCTTTCAAATATACTAAAAGTAACGATTTCTCCGATTGTTGTCATAAAGGTGGAGTAGAATTGTTAGAAAATCCTCCTCACCCAGAACAATTAAAGTTTTTAGCAACTGAATTAACGAAAGAAATTAATTATATTCGACGAAATTTTAGGTTGTACAATGATGCTCAAGTATTCGCAAATTATGGTGCCAATTTTGATACATTGCCGGGTTAAGGACCACAAGTTATTAGAATATGTGGACAAATATACTATAATGAATATGCGTTACATCCTGATGTAACGCATATTCATTAAAGATGAAGCAAGTTAATATGGACAATTATATATTTTAGATAATGAAATGGCAACGATCGAACGGAATAAGTTTAATATAAATTTAACAGTATTAAAACATTTAGATATCTTTCTGAGAGACATTAAGCCTTATGCTAAAGCCTATAAAATGATGCATAAAGTAGAAGAAGAAGAATTACAATGATGTACAAAAATCAATTGTCCTCCAAGAACTGTTACTATGTCTTTTGTCCGCAATGATAATTTGAATAAAAATGGATATAATCTACTTACCTGTAATAAAGTTGCAATAGTATTTGTTGGAAAAGACAATCTTTTTCTTACTAAACGTGATATTGTAATTTACTCTAAGTATAATAAGCCAATTAGTATACCGACAATCAGCAAACATACAGATCCTATGACATATTCGCTTATTCATCCTAATGGTGGTTTTGGATGGATGCCAAATATGAAAAATAAATTTGGAAAATCTAAAATTTGAAATTTGAAATTTTATAATTATAGATTTAGTGTTAGAAATTAATTTAATCCATTCCTTAATTTGGGAAAATTATCTCAACAATTCATTGTTGATGCGTTCGAAAGAGTTGAAACCTTCAGATTATATTTCATACGAAAAAACCAAAACGTGTTAAGAAGTGATTGTTACAAAGGTATTATGAACTATTTACACAACAAAAAAGAATTAGATTCTGCAAAAATTGGAAAAATGTTAATATTATCGTCAAACTTTACAGGAAGTCCACAATTTTTTAAAACAAAATTACATTGACTTAATGACACTCGTAAATTATCGTGGTAAACCTGACCTTTTTGTAACTATAACCTGTAACCCACATTGGAAAGAATTAACTGAAAACGCCGCCAAGTGCTTTGGCGCAATGCTTTCTCATAGAGCACATTGAGTTAGAGTAATTTGATTTTATTTTTTTGAATACTATTTTAATATGAATGTCCCTATCCTCTGTATTGAAGGCTGTCTCAATACCTACGAAAACTATATGAATTTTATCCGTTCTTACTTTTGCCATTTGCATAATGTGATTTTATGATGCTCTAAAATTAAAAATGCGTTTATAAAATTAATTTTCCCAACTTGTCTTCTTAATAACCAATAACTTGCATACAAATTTTGGAACATTTTCATCGAATAGTTTACAAAAAATACCAAATAGTTGAAAAATAAACATTGTTTTGAAATTTTTAAAACGCTTTAACATTACAACCAAGCTAAGAAAACCAGTTTTCAAAAGTTCATTTTATTTAGGCAATCGTAAATAAGTTGTATACATAATTTTAAGCTACTTCATCGAGTAGTTTACGTAAAATACCAAAAAATTAGTAAAATTCTATTCAAAATTTACAAAATGCTCTAAAATTTAAACTACGCTGAGAAAATAAGTTTTTCAAGCTTGCTTTAATAAGGCAATAACAAATAATTTGTATGAAAATTTTTGATCAAATCTATCTAATGGCTTTTGTGTAATAGAAAAAAAAATTAAATATGAACATTTTTTCCAAAATTTTTAAAATGCTCTAAAATTAAAACTGCGCTAAGAAAATGAGTTTTCCAAAGCTTGATTTATTCAGATAATAGTGAATAATTTGATAAAAATTTTTGAGCAAGTTTTTTGAATGATTTTTGTGTAATAGGAAAGAAATTAAAAATAAAAATTTTTTTCAAAATTTTCAAAATGCTCTAAAATTAAATGTGCGCTAAGAAAATTGAAGAAAATTAGTTTTCAAAAGTTCATTTTATTTTAACAATCATAAATAATTCCCATACATAATTTGAAGCTCCTTCATCGAGTAGTTTACGTAAAATATAAAAAAAATTAGAAAAATTTTATTCAAAATTTTCAAAATGCTCTAAAATTAAAACTGCACTGAGAAAATAAGTTTTCCAAAGCTTGTTTTATTTAGGCCATTGCAAATGATTTCCATAAAAATTTTCGAGCAAATCTATCGAATGATTTTTGTGTGATAGAAAAAAAATAAAAAATAGAGATTTTTTCCAAAATTCGCAAAATGCTCTAAAATTAAAACTACGCTAAGAAAATAAGTATTCCAAAGCTTGTTTTCTTTAGACAATAGCGAATAACTTGCATACAAAATTAGGAGCAAATCTATCAAAAGGTTGTCGTAAAATAAAAAATAAATGAAAAAAAAAATTTTTTTCAAAATTTTCAAAATGCTCTGAAATTAAAAGTGCGCTAAAAAAATCAGTTGGTAAAAGTTTTTTTTTTTTCAACATTCGCAAATAATGTCCATAGAAATTTTCAAGCAAATTCTTTGAGTAGTTTAGGTAAAATACCAAAAAAATGAAAAATTAAAATTTTTTTAAAATTCTTAAAATAGCTCTAAAAAAAAACTAAGCTGAGAAGATCAATTTTCAATAGCTTCCCCCCCAGTTAGACAAAAAACTAAATTGCATGCAAAATTTGAAGCAAATCCATCGAGTAGTTCTCGAGATATTATTGGCGTACTAAAATCATACACATACACACTCACACACACACATACACGCACACACACACACACACATACATACAGACATTTTCTGGAAACCACTTTTTTCGACTCCCTGAGTCTAAATATGTACAAATTAATGAAAAAATAGAAAAAAAATTTTCTATCGATACAATGCTCCATGAGAAAGCAAAACTTGGAAATAGATAAATCAGATATTATAATTTTATCAAAAAGTAGAAGAATTCAAAAATTTAGTAATAAAAAAGGGAATATTAGGAAAATGTATTGCATATAATTATGTGATCGAGTTTCAAAAACGAGAATGGCCGCATATGCATATGTTAGTAACAACTTACTCTTGGATAAAAATGATAAATTTGATATTCCCGAAAAAGTTGATAAAATAATAAGTGCAGAAATCTCAAATAGAGATATTTATCCAAAATTATATAGTATTGTTAAACAATTTATGATACGCGGTCCCTGTGGTATGCAAAATATAAATTGTCCGTGTATGGATAAAAATACGAAACAATGTACTGAAAAGTTTCCAAGAAAATTTAATAATTCAACAACGTTTAAATCCAATGGATATTTACTATACAGACGTAAAAATGATAGCATCAAAATAATTCTCAATAGTTAATTTACAGAAAGAATTGCAGATAATGGATTTGTTGTTCCTTATTATCCTTACATATTATTGAAATTTAATGCACGCATAAACGTAAAAGTTTGTTTGACTGTACACTGCATTAAATATTTATTCAAATACTGTTATGAAGGTCATGATTGTGCATACAATAAAATACATCAAGTAAGTGTGGATTTCCAATCGGAAAATAAAGACACTTTTCAAAATAACAATCGTGAAAATGTTGAATATGAATATAACGAAACCCAACAATATATTAATACACGATATTTATGTCCACCTCAAGCAATGCATAGATTATGAGAATATTCTTTACATGTTATTTCACATACTGTAAAACGGCTAAGCGTTCATGAAGAAAATCAACAAAACGTATTTTTCAAAGAAGGAAAAGAAGAAATAATCATCCAAAAAATTTGGGAGCAACATTAACAGCATATTTTGAATTGAATAAAGAAGAATTTGGAGCACGAAATTACTTGTATTCAGAAATACCAAATTTTTATACATTGGATGAAAAACTGAAAAAGTAGAATAAAAGAAAAAAAAAGAAAACCAATACTTAGTAGAATGTACTTACAAGGAGAGTATCACATGTGCGGGTCACAGATTTGTCTGAAACTGCGACAAATAGTTTATCTTACCTAAAAAACATGTTTTCTAAAAGTATAGAGTCTAACGCTCAATATTTCGCTAGTTACAGGTAATTAAAGAAAATCACTAAAAAAGTTACTACATTTTCAAACACTTACAGTTCTTTAGCATTGATAGCTAGAAGCTTGAAACTTATTTTAAATGAAAGCTGAGCTCAAACCCTTTTAAAAAAGCACCTGCAGTATGTCAAAATATTATTTTTTCCCAAAGTTATAGCGTAATAAAGATTTGACCTTAATTTTCCTGTTTGAACATTAATAAAAATATAGCTAAAATAAAAGCTAAAATTCGGTCCAATATTTGTTACGCTATAACTTTGGGAAAAAATAGTATTTTGACATACTGCAAGTGCTTTTTTAAAAGGATTTGAGCTCAGCTTTCATTTAAAATAAGTTTCAAGCTTCTAGCTATCAATGCTGAAAGAACTGTAAGTGTTTGAAAATCTAGTAACTTTTTTAGTGATTTTCTTTAATTACCTGTAACTAGCGAAATATTGAGCGTTAGACTCTATACTTTTAGGAAACATGTTTTTTAGGTAAGATCAACTATTTGTCGCAGTTTCAGACAAATCTGTGACCCGCACATGTGATACTCTCCTTGTTAGTAAATCCGAAAGATAGGGATTATTACTATTACATGTTAAAGGCGCCACATCTTTTGAAGATTCACGTACTATTGATAATGTAATATATACTTCGTTTTATGAAGCAGCTAAAGCTTAACAATTAATTAATGAAGATGAAGAATGGGACCGATATTTAGAGGAAGCATCATCAACAGAATTCCCTCATGCTTTTTGTGAATTATTCGCTTTTAGTTGCATTTTTCATAATCCTATTAATGCACGAGATTTATATGAAAAATATAAAGATAAATTATACCATCCTAAATACGAAAAAAATATAGATAAAAATCTTGCATTGAATGTTATCAAAAATAATTTACAAGTCAATGGATTTTCTTTAAACGATTTTTATTTATCTAACATAAGCACATTTATAGAAGAAGATAATAATCAAACAATTTTAAATCATAATAATAATATTGTTAATGAATTAGAAATGAAAATAAATTCTTTAAATGATAAACAAAGGCAAATATTTAACTCTACCATAAAAAGTTTCAACGACCAAAGTAAAGAAAAATATATTTTTATAGATGGACCAGGTGGAAGTAGAAAAAGTTATTTACTTAACGTTTCAATAGTTTATTTTAAATATCATGCCATATATAATTTATGTGTAGCCTTGACAGCTATAGCAGCGAATTCATTAGTCGATGGGAAAACCGTGCATGCAACATTTAAACTACCGTTATGAGGCCGCTGGATTAAATTAATTAATTAATAATAAAATTAATTCTGATGCTTCGTTTCCAAAAAAAGTTTGACATACTTACAAAATCATGAGTGAGGCTAGAGAATTAATTTGTTCTCATTAGAAAAAATATTGTTTTTTACTGTACAAGTTGCTATTGATTTCTAGTAATAACTACTAGTTTTTCGAAAAACCTACATTTTTCGATTAGAAAAAAATAGAGAGATACAACGTCCTCTTAAATATAACAGATTGTTAAACTTGTAATATTAGGCCTAATTCTGCAGAAAACAAACAAAAGGAATACAAATAATTATTTGGGATGAAATATCCATGACTTCAAAATTTGCTTTTGAAGCAGTTGATCGTCTTTTTCAAGATTTATGCGATGTGAACCAACCTTTCAGTGGTAAAATTGTAATTGCATCATGAGATTTTGGGCAAACATTACCAATTGTACGATATGGAAGCCGTATAAACATTATTGAAAATTTAGTTAAATTTAGTTTATTATGGCAGAATTTAGAGCCCAAAATATAGAGCTAATGTAAACATAAGAATCAAAAAAATATTGGGCTCAAAAAAATATAGATACCAAGATAATATAATGATAAAAAAAATATTAGGCCCAAAAAAATATGTTTTAAAAAAATATTGGGCTTGAAAAAATATAGATCCAAGAATACAAAAGAATCAAAAAAATATAAGATTCAAAGAATCATTGGGCTCAAAAAAATATAGAGCTTAAGAAAATATAAGAATCAAATAAATATAGAGCTCAAGCAAAATAAAAATCAAAAAAATATTGGGATCAAAAAAATAAAAGAATCAGACAAATATTGTACCCAAAAAATTTAGAGACTAAGAAAATATAATAATAAAAATAATATTGCGCCCAAAAAAATATAAGATTAAAAAAATATAAACCCAAAAAAAAGTTAAAAAACGATAAGGTCCAGTAAAATAAATGGCCCAAAACATTAGAGGCACAAAAAAATGAGGCCCAGAGAATATAGGACTTGAAAAAAAGTAGGTACAAAAAAATATTAGGCCTAGAGAAATATAGGACCAAAAAAGATATAGAAGCCAAGAAATAAGAGGCCGAAAAAAATGAGGCCTAAAGAAAATAAGACTCAAAAAAATGTAGAACCTAAAAAATATAAGGCCCAGAAAAATATAGAGCTAAATAAAATATAGGACCCAAAAAAATTATAGAACCATGAAAATATAAATTTTAAAAAAATATAGAGCCAGAGAATATATAAGAATCGGAAAATATTTGGCCTGAAAAAATTAGAACCCAAAACAATATAAGGCCTAATGAAAAAAGCACTCAAAAAAAGTAGAGCCCGAAAAGTATAAAGCCCAGGAAAATATAGAGTCAAATAAAATATAGGACCTAAAAAAATCATAGAATCCAAGAAAATATAAATTTCAAAAAAATATTGGGCCTAAAAATATAGAGCACAGGAATATATAATCAATAAATAAATATTAGGCCCAAAAAAATATTGGGCCCAAAAAAATATAGAGCCCAGGAATGCTTAAGAATCGAAAAAATATTAGACCCAAAAAAATATAGATCCTAAGAAAATGTAAGGTCCAAAAAAAATATGAGGCCCAATGAAAATAGGACTCATAAAAATGTAGGGTCTGAAAAATATAAGGCCTAGAAAAATAGAGCTAAATAAAATATAGTTCCCAAAAAAATTATAAAACCCAAGAAAATATTAATTTCGAAAAAATATTGGGCCCAAAATAATATTGGTCCTAAGAAAACATAGAGCCAAATAATATATATGAATCGCAATAATATTGGGCCCGAAAAATATAGAGCCCAAGAAAATATAAAGTAAAAAAAAATATGGGGCTCAAAAAAATATAAGGCCCAAAAAATATAGAGCCAAAAAAAATATAGAGACCAAAAAAATATTAAGCCCAGAAAAATATTGGGCCCAAACAAATATAAGATTCAGAAAAATATAGAGCTAAATAAAATATAGGACCCAAAAAAATGATAGAACCCACAAAAATATAAATTAAAAAAAAAATTGGGCCCAAAAAAAATATAGGGCTTAAGAAAATATAAGGCCCAAAAAAATATAAAGCCCAAAAAAATATAGAGACCAAAAAAATATTGGGCCCAAAAAAATATAGGGCGCAAGAAAATATAAGACCCAACAAAAATAGAAGAGCCAAAAAAATATGACCCAAAAAGATGCTTATGACTAATGAGGACTAATTATATAGGGCCCAATAAAAAATTGCTACTCTTATTACCAAAAGATTAGACACATTTAACAAATGCGGAGAACTGGAGAACCGGGGAAACGGAAAAAAAGTGGTTTCACTTCAACATAATATAGGATTTCATTTAAAAAATGTTGAATTTTTTAAATGGTTTTAACGTTATTTTTATTTTCTTTTTACAAATACTTATTCATCTTCGGCAAATAATATAATTAAATAGCACTGAGTAGCATCAATCCGTAATAATGTCACACCTACGCGTAGCATAAGTAGTCCATTATTGCACCGTGCTTATCGGCCTCGCTACGCTTGGACGATAACCACCTGGTGCATAATTAGATTTCTAATGCCATGAACGGGCGTGACAGCAGATTAATGCTAGCCAGTGCTATATCAAATCGTATGGTACTCGTGGTATAAATGGCCAGTCGTACGACGTGAATTATCACCCTCGCTTTACTTAGGCGCTAATACACTTCGGGCCTTGATAGGCAATTTATACTACTAGTATCATGATGTACTAATGTTTGTTCTCATACGTATGGATCTTTTTAGATCTATTATAGTATTCTTCAATCTATCTGCTTTTCAAGAAGCTCATTATTTATGAACTTTTTAGTTAAAATCCCCAATAAGAAGCAAAAACTTTGAAAAAACAGCTTTTTTTCTACTTTTGACTGCTATGCATCTTAAGCTGCACTAAATGAAAGTATCTAAAAGTTTTTCATCATAACACAGCCTTTCTATCGAACAAAAAATATTTAAAGGAATCTTTTCAAATGCAATTACGATTAAGATGCACTAAATAAAAATATTCAAAAGTTTGTTATCATAACACAGCCTTTCTATCAAACAAAAAATATTTGAAGGAATGTTTTCAACTGCAATTACACATATTTATAAATGTATGGAATAGCTTGATGATTCTATATCTAGTATCTCTGGGTTAAAGTAATATGCTGTTTGTTATGGTCATAAGGCAAAAATGCAATGAAAATCGTTTTTTTCAACTTTCGAGTGTGAAGCATCTTGAAATTTATAATTCTGATTTGGTCATTGGAAAGAGTAGAAAAAATACAAAAAAATAGTTCCTAAAGTTGGCCAAGTAATTTAACGAAATAGATCCTGAATGAGGAAATATAAAATGAGATCTCTAGAGCTCATTTTTTATTAAGAGAATTTAAAAAGAAATCAGAAATATTAAGAGTTTATAAAAACTCCGACATGCAAATTTTTAGATTTCTTCAAACAATATTGTGTCAGAAATAAAAAGAAATCGAAAAATCCCGTTTTTGAGGTTATAGAGTGAAAGAAGGGGTCTAGAGGTCTAAAAATTTAGCTGAGGAGTTTTTTTCATATGACCTTTTGAGTAGCGAAGCCAGTTTATCAAACCCGCTGGTGGCGATTTCGACATGCTTATCCCGTTAGAGCTTTTACAAGAAAAAGAGACTTGGACCATCTGAAAATCAAGACCTAGAAAATCAGAATATAAACTGTTTTATTTATTATTATGATAATTATTTTTTGCACTTTTCAAAAAACTGTAAACAATTTGTATATGTGTATGAATCATATATTTTCCAACTGATAAAAAATGTTAGATTATTAATATTTACGGAGATCAGTATAAAAAATATAGATTATTAATATTTACGGAGATCAGTATAAAAAATATATTAAAAATTGTTTACTTCGGAAAATTTTTGATAAAATATTTAAGTTAAGAGCAGGCCGAATTTGCTGTCCTAATTGAGTTTTTGTAAGTCACTTAAGTATTAATTATTGTACCTGCAAATTAAGAGTTCAGTGCAATAGATACTGTTATTATACACCAGGAGAAAAATTCTATTGCGTTGTGTTTGAAAAAGAAGTAAGAAAAGCTGGAGTAAGAGATTATTTTTGAAATATTTTTATGTTTCTTAATTTTTTTAAAAACAATTCAATAGAATTTTGTTTCTTTAAGTATAAATATTTACAATAATAATATCTATTGCGCTCAATTCTTAATTGGCAAGATACAACGAATAATACTTTTGTAAATAATACAAAACTAAATTAGACAAAGACAGCCATTCCGATCTGCTCTTGGGATGTTACTTTTATTAATTCAAGATTAGAAATGGTTCTTCTTACTTCTACTAACTTCCTCCTAATATCTGCTAATTTGAAGTTAAATATTTATGATTGGTTTTTTATAATAGATTAATATAAAGATAAATGAAATAAAATAGTGATAGTTTGTAGAGAATTTTTAACTAGTAAAATTAATTTGATAATTGGATGCTTCGAACAATATCTCTATAAATATTTTTTTTTATTTTATCAAGCTTGCTCTTTGATACATCTAAATGAAAAAGCAATATAATTAGTGCATATTCTATACTTTTTTCGAAAAAAAGCATTATGGAAAAGATCATCCTCGTAATAATTTAAAAAAATAAAATAGACTCTTATAGGTGTTTCAGCTCTTGAACCATTTATTGAGCCTCATCAATACAATATGAATGGTCCTTATGGTAGACGCCCAATAGCAAACTTCTTGCGGGTATTATATTACCCATAAATAACTGTTTGTTTATAGTGATTCAAAGAACTTTACGTAACAATGGAAAACCGAACTAGATTAACCTTTGAAAAATATTAATAACGAACATTCAGTTCTAGTTCCATGTGAAGGGGATGTTAAGCGAACCCTACATCGGTACTCATGGATATTGTCTACCTTTTCATTTCATTGCAAAATTTAAAAAAATTGAATAAATACGTTAGCTAGTAGTATGTATCATGAAGATAATTGAGTTAAATTTTTGAATAAATTTATTCAATGGTTACTGAGAATTTCATAGTGCTTGTATAGTGAACATTTTTTAAAAGGAAAAGAGGAATTGACTGCTGAAAAGTCAGATGCTTCCCATTTATATGGAACAGTACGATATAGTGCAATCAAAATCAAATAATTGCAAGAGGGGCGATAGTTTTGATATATTTACGAGGTCTATAGTGCTGAAAATAAAAGAAAAGGTCGCCTTCACATCGAATATATGAATAATATTTGATGTGATCTTCATTCAAACCTCTTTTCATGACTTTCGTAATAATTTGCAAAAGTCATATTAATTTTTTTATGATTTGTTAATTCTTTCATATCTTCGAAATAAAATAATATTTATCAGCATATAATTTAAATTTATATAAAATTATTTCAAATGTTATTTAATCTTCTATTTCTATTATGAAATTTGTAACAATTTAAAAATTTTATATTATATATATTTCAAAAACAAAATTAAATTTTTCAATATTTAATGTAAAATTTTTAATAGCTTTTTATTGTAAATATATTTTATGAATTCTATAAAGATTAAAAATGCTTATACTTGATTTGAATTAGACATTGTTAGAAGGGTTTTTTTTCGGATTTCGACCATGTAAGTTGTGGTTTAGGATACCGACGTATCGTAAACATTACAGTTTACTTCATCAGGGTGAGCCTGAATCTGATGGTTTAGACTGTCTGACCACTATATATAGGGGCATAAATTTTGGGCGGGGTTTTCCAGTTGAATGGTTATGGATGTTCCAGATGAATGATTATGGGTGTTCCGGTTGAATGGTTATAGGTGATCTGCCTTTAGGAACAGAGGTTGCCATATTGGGTTCAGGAAGTAGCCGTTATCTCTGTTTAAATTGTGTTTTCTTGAAAAGTAAGTACTAGTTTTGGCAAGGTTGCTTGTGTGGTCGAATTCTATTTGTTGGCCGATTTCGATGTGATGTTCTGCTAATGCCGATTGTGTAAAGTGTTTCAATTTTTGTGTGCTGATTGTGTGAAGTGTTTCAGTTTTCATCAAATTCAGACTCACCCTGCTAAAGTGAACCGTAATGTTCACGAAACGTTGGTATCCTAAACCACAACTGACACGGTTGAAATTCGAAAAAAATCTTTCAACCATGTCTAACATACACCGTAAAAGCTTTAAATCCAAATTTATTTGAATTTGTTTATTAACTCCGATGTACACTCAACGTTAATAGAATCTTTCCGAATGTTTTAAAATCCAGAACTTTCATTGGGCGGTTCCGTTGTTTCCTTTGTTTTTATTAGAGAATTCCAAAAAGATTCGGAAAGAATCAATTGACGTTGGGTGTACTTCGGAAATGATAGGAGATTTATTTTCAAACAATGAATAATTCTTATTAACTTAATTTGCTTTTGATTTCATCAGGAATGTATAGTGAATTATTTTTAAAATCGGAAACGCGTAGAGATTATTTCATAACACTTCTATATGTAAAATCTTAATGTTTGTAAGCATTAAATTAGCATAATACATAGTACATGAGAATATTTCTGAGAATTCAAAATGTATATATCATAAAAAATTTTTAAATTCAAATATTTTTATAGGATAGCTTAGTGTCAATGCAGTCCCTAGATTTTTGATAAAAAAATTTTAAACAATAACAGGCGTTTTCGTCTCATTGACTCATCATCATTCATCTTTTGTCCGAACTGTGTACAATTGATGTTAGTCAAATCAATAAGCAAGCATCAAACTTCAGAAAGTCCTTGCATTTATGTGGTATCCATAATTTACAGGTAACTGATCAAATTCAATACGAAAATTTTTTTAATAAATGTCAGCAAGAAAGATGAGATTTTTTTATAAAAATCTGTATAACATAAATTTTATGATTTTATTAAAACCAATGAAATAATCTCATTCAACAAAATTCGTAGTGTATTATCCTTTTTGCACGATTGTTCCATCGTTATTTTTTGCAGTTTTGAGATCTTATTTTACAGCGCATCCCCATTTGTTTTAATAACAAAGTATGAACAAAATCCATCTAGAAAAAAGTTTTGGATAAAGAGTCTAGGCGATTAATATAGTATATAAAAAAATATGAATCTGGTGAAAATTTTAACCCTCTATACCCTCACATAACCTCAAAGGATCAAAAAACGTGTTTTTTGGTTCTTTAGCGAACCGAAGAACTCGGCTTCTAAGCATTGTAGAAACTTCCTTTTTTCATTTCGTAAGTTTTTTGATAGCCTACAATATGCTTTTTTTTATTTTTGACGTAAAATTTAAAGTGTTTTTGGTGTTTAAAAGTTTAAAAATTTAAGTGAAAGAAAACTAGAGAAACAGCAGGACCGAAAAAATTAGATATTGTGTATTTTATAAAAAAAACCATGTCCATGAACTTTTTCAGATTTCTAAAAGTAGTGGAACAAGGTCAAAATTGTTAAAACCCTTGTTTTTCGTCATTTTTCTATATTTTTATCTAATTTTGAAGCGTTTTATTATGCACAGTAAAATATTTTTTTGGAACATTACATCGCTGAGTGTGGTAAATATCGAAACCAATGCTGAGCGTGATAAATACTCATAAATACTGGTAAAATTACATGATCCTTTGTTACGGAACTCATTCCAGCCTGTATTCGATATGATAAAATAAAGAATACACGTTGAACGTTTATTACGTATGACATTATAATATTTGAAAACATTATTTTAAACATCAATTGATAAGAATAAAATATTTCTTATAGTGTATGGAATGTGTTTCTGTTGTCGTCAAAGTTCATGCATGTCATGAATTTTTACTAGACAGCCATGTTCATACTGATTGTAACATTACACTGTTATGCACGGAAAAAATACAGCGATTATAATAGGACCTCATGTAACTTCACCTTAGTAATGTAAAGTTACATGAAAATGTAGCTTCACAACGTTGAAATATGTAATTATTTTCAGGAATGTGATAAAGTTACCAGAAAATTTTCTACCGTGTGAAAAATTCCATTATCACTCTTCGATTATCTAGAAATAATGTATATATATATATATATATATATATATATATATATATATATATATATATATATATATATATATATTTTCGAAACCATTGTGAATTATTTTGAATTACCTAAGGACCTTATTCGATCGTTTTTCTCTTTAGAGGCACGATTAGGACAAGATTAAGACACAAATACATCTTAGGATTATTTTTTGTTTCAAATATTTAGGCACATCTTAAAATTCATTCAAACATAAAAATTACAATATTCACACACATTCGCGAGTGCACAGACGCAGATATAACATACACATAGATACATATACAAATATATAGTGTTTAAACTAATAAAACCCATGTGCGTGCATTCTGCAATTTATCCAAGCTTGGGACTGGCATGACAACACAGCTACATTCTTCGAGCATATACTACTGGAGGAAGCCTCCGAATGGCAGCGAGCGTTACAAGGCGAAGAGAGAGAAAGCCTCTATTTTGGTACGTGCTGTCTCTCTCTAGCCTGATTTGATTGGCTGCTTTTGTTCCCCACTAAGAAAGTGAAAGAGAGATAGCACGTACCAAAATAGAGGCTTTCTCTCTCTTCGCCTTGTAACGCAGTTAATAGCTGGGAGGCTTCCTCCAGTATTATATGCTCGAAGGCTACATTACACTTATTCCGTCATTCATATTTTTTATACATTCTACACATTCATCTATTTTTAAAAAAGAGAAGAGAAAATTTTTTTCTTAAATATTAATTCTGTTAAGTTTTTAATAAAAGATAAAATTAGAAAATAATAGTTCTGCTTCACTCTTTTTTGTAAGCATGTAATAATTTTATATTAAAAAATAAAATTATAAAGCAAAAATGAAAATAATTACACAATAAATAAATATAATAAGTATAGTAAGCGGTCAAAATATTTTTTTATAATCGCCTCCCTAGAATCTGAAAAAAATAAAAAGAACGAATAACACCTCCTGAAATCTGAAACCTAAAAGATTTAAATAATCATTAATTTAATAAAAAGGTAATCAGACTTCTCCAACAATAAAAAACAAACTGCGATCTGAAAAAATCTCTCAAATGAAACGTTCTGAGCATACTATTGTTCATATAGAAATATACATATTTTATATTCCGACCACCAATCGTTACCAACTGTGCGTCTTAATGCACGCGTATCATCGTCAGCATTACATCTGCAATGAGTTTCGATCTACTTCAGTTCAATCGATGTACTATGGAATAATTGAGTATCTTGCAGATTTCTTATACGCAATGGACGAGAAACCTTATTTGAAAATTTAATTAGCATCTTTGGTGCAAATAATATGTATATACAACCTTAACTTTAATATCCACGTAGAACATATAGGTTTATATTTGATCGAACTTCTTCGCTTTTGAGATCATTAATAATCTGAAGAACATAAATTTTATCTTTTAATTAAAATCAATAAAATAATCTCACACAGAGAAATCAACAGAATTCGTATTATATTGTATTATCCTTTTTGCATGATTGTGTTATTTTTTGCAATTTTAAGATCTTATTCTGCAGCGGATCCGCATTTGTTTTAATAAAAAAGTATGAAAAAAATCAATCTAGAATAAATATTGATTGAATTTAAGTTACTTTTAATATTTTATGGTTAACATTTATATTATACCATGCAAAGAATAATGTTGATTTCATATCTATATTCATTACTATAATTTTACAGAATGTTAAAATTATATTTAAAATCTAATATATTATTGTTTAAAAATTTAATATTATTTAATGTTTTATATTTCAAAAGTATTAAATTTTATAAAAAAAATACTAAGGATTCTTTAATGATCTCAAAAGGAAAGAATTCGGATAGAATATAAACCTATACGTTCTACGTGGATTTTGAAGTTAAGGTTGTATATATAGATATTATTGCATCAAAGATGCTAATCAAATTTTTAAATTAGGTTTCTCGTCCATTGCATATGAGAAATCTGCAAGATACCCAATTATTCCATAGTACATTGATCGAACTGAAGTAGATCGAAACTCATTGCAGATGTAATGCTGACGATGATACGCGTGCATTAAGACGCACAGTTGGTAACGATTGGTGGTCGGAATATAAAATATGTATATTTCTATATGAACAATAGTATGCTCAGAACGTTTCATTTTAGAGATTTTTTCAGATCGCAGTTTGTTTTTTATTGTTGGAGAAGTCTGATTACCTTTTTATTAAATTAATGATTATTTAAATCTTTTAGGTTTCAGATTTCCGGAGGTGTTATTCGTTCTTTTTATTTTTTTCAGATTCTAGGGAGGCGATTATAAAAAAATATTTTGACCGCTTACTATACTTATTATATTTATTTATTGTGTAATTATTTTCATTTTTGCTTTATAATTTTATTTTTTAATATAAAATTATTACATGCTTACAAAAAAGAGTGAAGCAGAACTATTATTTTCTAATTTTATCTTTTATTAAAAACTTATATTCGGAATTAATATTTGAGAAAAAAATTTTTCTTTTCTTTTTTAAAAATAGATAAATGTGTAGAATGTATAAAAAATATGAATGGCGGAATAAGTGTAATGTAGCTATGTTGTCATGCCAGTCCCAAGCTTGGATAAATTGCAGAGGGCACGCAAATTGGTTTCATTAGTCTAAACACTATATATTTGTATATGTATCTATGTATATGTTATATCTGCGTCTGTGCACTCGCAAGTGTGCGTGTATATATGTGCCTAAATATTTGAAACAAAAAATAATCCTAAGATGTTGTATTTGGGTCTTAATCTTGTCCTTATCGCGCCTCTAAAGAGAAAAACGATCGAATAAGGTCCTTAGGTAATTTAAAAAAATTCACAATGGTTTTGAAAATATATATATATATATATATATATATATATATATATATATATATATATATATATATATATATATACATACACATTATTTCTAGACAATCAATGATTAATAATAGAATTTTTCACGCAATAAAAAATTTTCTGGTAACTTTACCACATTCCTGAAAATAATTACATATTTCAACGTTGTGAAGTTACATTTTCATGTAACTACACATCACTGAGGTTAGGTCCTATTATAATCACGGTTTTTTTTTCGTGCATAGCAGTATAATGTTACAGTCAGTACCAACATTGCGGTCCGGTAAAAATTCATGACATGCATGAACTTTCGCGATAACAGAAACACATTCCATACACCCCTAGTGGAAATCGAATCTGTGAATAACTGGGAATAACTGTGAATAACTGGGAATAACTGTGAATAACTGGGAATAACTGTTATAAACTGTTCAGTTTGAGACAGGAATAACAGTTATTCCCAGTTATTCCCAGTTATTCACAGTTATTCACAGTTATTCCCAGTTATTTACAGTTTAGTTAAAAAGTAATTTGAAAAATATAAATTTGAAAAAATGAAAAAAATATATATTTTTTTTATTTTTTTTCTATTATAAATATATTTAGGAATAACTGTTATTCGTACCTCTGTTTTTTCAAATTATTTTTAAGCTATAAAATGTAAATAACTGGGAATAACTGAGAATAACTGGGAATAACTGGGAATAACTGGGAATAACTGGGAATAACTGTTATTCCTGTCTCAAACTGAACAGTTTATAACAGTTATTCCCAGTTATTCACAGTTATTCCCAGTTATTTCCAGTTATTTCCAGTTATTCACAGTTATTCACAGATTCGATTTCCACTAGGGACTATAAGAAATATTTTATTCTTATTAATTGATGTTTAAAACAATGTTTTCAAATATTATAATGGCATACGTGTAATAAAGTAGTGCCCTCTATACAATGATTATACTGCAAAATGTATTTAGTTAGTTAGCCGCTCAGAGTCATCGTTGCAGCTCTGACGTTTCTCCTGTATGTTCCATTGATTGCTTAATAAAGATAATTTCAATATACGTGCACTATTCTATTTAGTAGATTATATTAATTACATTATTAAATATACATTAATAACTTGGCACTTCACTACATTGGCGACGAGAATAAAGAAAAGGGAAAAGTTGTATTATTTCGATTTATTGAAAGGAAAATAACTAGTCGTCACTACATTTTGACGAAACAGTGGGTTAATTAGGCAGCAAGAAAAGACTGCATTATTTGTGAGTTCACTTGAATTGATATTTTTTCACAAGGCGATAATGACAAAAGACGGGGGTCATGTGCAGCTTGTGTTTTATTATCATTAAGTACGACAACAGGTCAATACATCATGGTATTGAATACAGGAACAGCAGTGACAAATAGTTTATCTAATAACGTAAGCTCAGGACAAATATCATTTACGCCAATATCGTACGGTACTTATAAGTCGCAAACAGGACAATAATACGTTAAAACAGAAACGGAAGCTTTTGAGCAAATTTAAAATGATGAACAGTCGCCTACGAATGTCCAAGTCCCAGTAGTAAACTTCGCAGGCAATATAGGCCGTTTAGAAGAATTTAAAATTAATTCAGATTGGAATATATACTGTGAGAAATTAGATCAGTATTTTAACGCGAATTATTTCGATGAAAGTAGGAAAGTATCTGCTTTTATTACGCCAATCGGGCCGGAAGTATACAAAATTCTAAGGAATTCATGTGATCCCGTGTTACCGCGCAATAAGACGTATGCGGACTTATGTGAAATTTAAAAAAAAAAAAACAGTTTCCACCGCGCATTTTAGTATTTAAAGAGAGAAAAAATTTTTACGAAATACATCAGAATACTAGCCAATCTATAAATAATTGGTATTCACGTGTTAAAAAAGCTGCAGTTAATTGCGAATTTGGAGCAGAACTTGAAGAAAAAATAAAGGATAAATTCGTAACGGGCATGAAGGAGGGTAAAATCCTCGACAGAGTCTGCGAAAGAACTCATACGGACTTGCTACGTTAATTATTAGAAACGGCTTTACAAAAGGAAGCGTCCTTGGCGGCATCTAAGTCAGATTCATGTGAAGTCAACAAATTGTCTCAACATAAAAGCCAAAGTAATTTTTCCAAGAAAGGGGAAGAGAATGCTCGCATAAAACAGCAATCAAGCTCCAGTCAAGGCTCGAAAGATGGCGCTTCACAGCAAATTTGTTAGCATTCATAGCAGATTTGTTATAATTAAAGAAAGCAGACAGGTTTGTTTATTAGATAGAGATTTAATGTCAAAGCTAGGGATGTATATAACAGGGGTCGAAAAGCCGATCGAGGTTAGTTAATTAGAATTAGGTAATAACACAGAATTACAAAAATTATTAGATAATCATTCTCCGTTATTCGATGGTAAATTAGGTACACTTAAGGAAAAAAAATTAATTTAAAATTAAAGGGAGACCCTAAGCCTGTATTTAAAAAACCACATGCAATTCCATTCGTATTTAAAAATCAAGTAGAATCTGAATTAAAACGCTTAGAAAAAGAGGGAATTATTGAGAAGGTTTGTACTAATGATTGGGGCACACCGCTTGTACTTACCCTAAAATCTGACGGTTCAATTAGAATCTGTGGAAATTATAAGATCACAGTTAACCCACATCTTGAGGATTACAGGTATCCCATTCCTAGGATTGGAGAACTTTTGACAGTAGTTAAAGGTCATCAAGAGTTTACTAAATTAAATTTAGAGTGGGCATACAAATAAATTGAACTGGATTAGGAAACGTCTAAAATATTGGTATGGTCAATTCATGTTGGGGTTTTCAAGGTAAAAAGGCTGTCATTTGGGCTTCAGTCTGCTTGTTCTGTTTTCCAAGACAAAATTGAGGAGATCATCAGAGATTTGAACGGATGTAAGAATTACTTTGATGACATTATCGTTACTGGCAAAAATAGAGAAGAGCATCTTCGAAATTTAGAAGCAGTTCTAAATGCTTTCAAACAACATATATTAAAGCTTAAGGCAGAACAATGTGAACTTTTAAAACCACAAGTCCATTACTTAGGTTATATTATAAACAAGGATGGCTTACATAAGGATCCTGAAAAAACCAAGGCTATTATTAATCTGCCAAAACCAAAAAATGTTACTGATGTACAAGCTTTTACGAGTATGATAAATTATTATATGAAATTTATTCCTAATTTGTCAACCATTATTAACCCTATTTATAAGTTGTTAAAGAAAAACACTCCTTATGTTTGGTCTAAGGAATTTGATCACGCTTTTATTAAAGTTAAAGAAAAAATAACTAGCGATGGAATTCCGGTACACTATGACCCTGATCTAGATGTAAGACTTAACACTGATGCCTCTGATTTTGGAATTGGTGCAGTTTTAGTTCACACTTACCTAAACGAAGAAGAAATACCGATTTGCTTTGCTTCTGGAACATTGTCCAAGTCCGAAAGAAACTACTCAGTTATATATAAGGAAGGATTAGCCATATATTAGGGCGTTAAAAAATTTTACCAGTACTTAATAGGAAGAAGTTTTATTTTAGAATCAGACCATAAGCCGTTACTAGCTATATTCGGTGAGAAAAATGGTATCCCACAAATGGCTGCAGGAAAATTACAGCAATGGGCATGTTTTCTAAGGGCATTAAACTATGAGATGAAATATATACAAGGTAAAAACAATGGCGCAGCTGACGGTTTATCTAGATTGCCTATCAACGCAAATAATGAATCAGATGAGTCTGAAGGTGAATATTTTAATTTTTTAATCAAGGAAAAGCTACCAGTTAGCTATAAACAGCTGAAAAAGGAAATTAGAAATGAAGTAACACTAAGTAAGGTTTTTATGAATACAAGAGATGACTGGTCTGAAAAAGTTACAGATGAATTAAAACCATATTTTCTTAGAAAAGATGAAATTAGCATTGATCAAGATATTTTATCTTGGGGTTATAGAGTTTTAATTCCAGAAAAATTTAGACTCAGATTACTAGAAGAAATTCATTTAACGCATTTAGGAGCAAGTAAAACGAAAGCTCTTGCAAGACAGTATTTTTGGTGGCCAAAACTTGATTCAAAAATAGAAGAATACTCTAGAAGCTGTGATATCCGTAATATATATGCTAGCAAACCAAATAAGGCTGAATTTATTAAATATAATGAATGTAAAGAAGTAGGCGAAAGGGTACATGCAGGTTTTCTTAACCCTATAAAAGGTAAGATGTATTTTGTTTTAACTGATGCATACTCGGAATGGCCGGAAGTGTATCTTATGAATGGTACAGATGCAAATAATACTGTAAATGAGCTAAGAGATTATTCATCGAGATATAGTATTCCGAGGAAAATAGTTACAGATAATGGTCCTTAATTTGATTCAAAAGAATTTCAAAATTTTTGTAACCAAATGGTATTAAACATTCAGCGATTTCACCTTATCATCCATCTTCAAATGGAGCAGCTAAAAACGCGGTAAAATCTTTTAAGAACGGATTTATAAGAGCTTTACTTGATCCAAAAAACGCTAAGTTGAATAATGAAACTATTATATCTCGATATCTTTTTGCTTACCGTAATACACCACACTGTCATACCGGAGATAGTCCAGTGAAACTAATGTTTGGTAGGAAACTAAAAACTTGTTTCGATCTCTCAAAAGAAAATTCTGTTTCTGACAAAAATAGAGAGAGGCAAATTAAAAATTATGAAGGTAAACGGAATGAAGTTTTCATGATTGGAGACCTGGTTTGGATTCAAAACTAGGTGAAAATATGAAAAAACGTCGAAAAACAAGGTTTTTGACAACTTTGACCTTGTTCCACCAATTTTAGAGATCTAAAAAATTCATGAACATGGTTTTTTTTATAAAATACACAATATCTAATTCTTTCGGTCCTGCTATTGCTCTAGTTTTCTTTCACTTAAATTTTCAAACTTTAAACACCAAAAACACTTTAAATTTTACGTCAAAAATAAAAACAGTAAGGGCTAAAATTTTCACCAGAGTCATATTTTTTCATGTACTATATTAGTCGCCTAGACCCTTTAACCAAAACTTTTTCCAAGATGGATTTTGTTTATACTTTGTTATTAAAACAAATGTGGATGCGCTGTAAAATAAGATCTCAAAACTGCAAAAAATAACAATGGAACAATCGTGCAGAAAGGATGATACAATACAATACGAATTATGTTGAGTGAGATTATTTCATTGGTTTTAATAAAATCATAAAATTTATGTTATACAGATTTTTATAAAAAAATCTAATCTCTCATTCAGATATTTATCGGAAAATTTTTGTGTCTAATTTGATTAGTTATCTGTAAATTATGGATACCACATAAATGCAAGAACTTTTTTTTGAAGTTTGATGCTTGCTTATTGATTTGACTAACATCAATTGTACATAGTTCAGGCAAAAGATGAATGATGATGAGTCGATGAGACGTGTTATCGTTAAAAATTCTCTATAAAAACTCTAATGACTGCATTGACACCAAGCTTTCTTATAAAAATATTTGAATTTGAATATTTTTTATGATGTATACATTTTGAATTCTCAAATATATTCTCATGTTCAATAAACAATAAGAAATGTATAAGTAAAATTTATTTTTCGTAAAGGTTTGTGGATGATACAATGATTTTGATCATTATAGGTGTCTCAGCTATACATCTTGCTATACCAACATCTGATATATCATTGTCTATATATAAGAAAGTAAACTTTAAGGTTTACGGGTCTAAAATTTAAAATACTGAATAGTGCGATTTCACCTAAATTCATAAATATTTGCTCTGTTTATTTATATACTTTGTGAATACAATTTCGACGTGAACAATCTTCAATATATTTCCTTTTACTATTAAAATGTGATAACAACTTGTTCCTAGATATTCTTTTTAAATTTGAAAGTGTGCCACTAAAAAATTAATTTTTTTATATCGAGTTTCACACGAGAATACGCTAATTATTAATAACACTGAGTACTCTAATTTAAAAAATTTCAAGGGCACATCATCGTACCAAGGTTTATTTTCTTCGTTTTTTAATACTATTTATGGTAAAATATTTTTAAAAAATTTATTATTAAGGTTCGCGACTTTAAAATTTGAAAAATAAAGAAAAACTAATTTTTAATGAAAATTTAGGGACATAACTTTAAATGCAAAGTACATTGACTATTGTATTCGCACAAATTTAAAACAGTTTATATCTTGTTAAGAATTTTTTATTTAAAGGTAATTATTTTGGTTCGTCGTTTCTCTCTACACTAGGTTTGTGAGACAGATTGATAGAATATTTAAAAAATCGATGAGACAGCAAAAATTCAGATGATATGTCTTTTTTCACTGATATTTCATTGATATTTTACTAATTTACCTTATTTTAACACATTTTAAAGAAATAAACTAGAAAAATATAGTTATAAATCTCGAGATTTGAAAAACAAATTGGAGACACGATATCATCGAAAATTTGTAGATTTTCCCATATAAAAGTATTATGAAAAAGTCTCTACGCATTTTAGATTTTTAAAATAATTCGCTATACATCTCTGAAGAAGCCAATAGCAAATTAAGTTCTTCTTCTTCTTCTTCTTTCTTTAATTTGGCCTTTCGACTTATCATCATAAGCCATCATCATTTTATTTTTTTTTATTAATTATTTTTGCCCCGAGGGGACTTTTTATTATTAAATTTTTGTATTGTTCCAAGGAATTCTCTATTTTGTATTTTTGTGTTCTTCGGGTTCTCTTTCCTACGGAAAACTACGAAAATTGTTTTTCCCAATTTTCCCAGGGAGTCGAACCCCGATCCACTAGGACGCAAGCCAGCTGCCTTTGGCAACTGAGTTACTTTTCGTCCTTTAACGACGGAGCTCGTAAGTGTGTTTATGAAAAACATAGCACATGTAACAGAGGTGCTAGCTTGAAAAACAGCTGAGAGCAGGATTCGACCCACGGTCCCCCGAGAATACGAATCCAACACTCCTACCAACTGTGCCACAGACCGGCTCAGCAAATTAAGTTAATATAAATTATTTATAGCATAAAAATAAATCTCCTTTTATTTCTAAAGTACATCGGAGTTCATAAACTTATTTAAATAAGGTATAAAAATTGTTAATCCTCATAGAATTCATAAAATATATTTGCAATAAAAAATTATGTCAAGCTAATAAAAAGCTATTAAAAATTTAACATGAAATATTGAAAAATTTAACTTTGTTTCCGAAATATATATCCCTGGTAGAAATTTAAACGATTTTTGTTACCATTTTATGACCATTGATTTGAAATCAAGAGCCAAAAATGGGATTTTTTTATGACTATTTTAACCTTTTAAGGACGGGACTGGTCGATATATCGACCACCAATTTTATCAGGCACTCCACGTGATATATTTTTTCATTTTATGCACAAATATTGTTTAAAAAAAAAGTCGAATTTCAACGTCAAAATCCCCGTCCTTAAAAGGTTAATCAATATGAAACGATTTTGTTTACCTATATACCACTAACATGTTACGCGCATTTTCGAGGATGAAAATGTAAATCTTAGAAACAGAAAAAATACTAATATTTAAGTCTCTATAATTATTTGTGTTTGAAACGATTTATTTTTTCATTGTTTTGTATTCATTGAATATATTTTATATTTCTAATGGCTATTTTAATCAATATGAAATGATTTTGTTTACCTATATACCACTAACATGTTACGCGCATTTTCAAAGATGAAAATGTGAATCTTAGAAACAGAAAGAATACTGATAGTTAAGTCTCTATAATTATTTGTGTTTGGAACGATTTATTTTTTCATTTTTTTGTATTCATTAAATATATTTTATAATTTAGAAGTAAATAAAAAGATGTATTAAATTTATAGGTTAAAATATTTCTAGGTATTTACACTGCCCTCCAGCCACATTTGCCCACCCTACATAAAAATCGATAAAACTTTAAAGTTTTGTCGCTCAGTGAAAAATAGTCTAATTAAAAAATTCCGACGGGGTTTTAAAAAGGGTTTGAAAAGCTTTAATTGAAGCCGAGTTAAGCAAAAAAAATTAAAAAATGCATGCCTTATGCGTAAAAAACTAACTAAAAAATATTCCATTTTTTTTGCCCCTATTCAAATGCCTGCCATTTTTGCGGAAATTATCGAATCATAGAAAAACAAAATGGAGGTAAAAGCCAAAGGAGTCACCTTCAAAATGAGCTATAGAAAGCTCATTTATAATCGATTTTACGGTAGTTATGGTCATTTTTTATGAAAAAAAATGATTTTTTTTAATAGCTATTAACTCAAAAAATACGCATGATATAAAAAAAATTTTAATGAAAAAATTATTTATTTTTGAGTCAAAAATATAAATATTTAGATATAAGTGGAATCCAGAAGGAAATTTTTTTTTTTAAATTCATTAAAATATAAATATTGAATAAATGGATTTTTTTTCAATGGGATCAAAAATGAATAAAATCTTTTTCTACTAATTCTCAGTTAAACCTAAATATTTATTTTTTTTACTCAAAAATAAACAACTTTTTTATTAAAAATTTTTTTATATCATGCGTATTTTTTAAGATACTAGCTATTAAAAAAAATCGTTTTTTTCATTAAAAATGACCATAACTACCGAAAAATCGATCATAAATGAGCTTTCTATACACTGAGAGAAAAATCATGTTATTATTCCATGAAATTTCAAGTGATCATTACATGATATTTTTTCACCGAATATTATCGAAGAAACAAGTGATTTTTCAATGATATTCATGTTTTTAATAGATGGCGATGCATCATGTTAAAATTACTTGAGACCCACGGGATTTTCACGTGGCACTCAAGTGAATTCATCGGTGGTGCGGCCGACTCAGTAGCACAGGCTTTGAAAGGAGATAGAGAGGGGGAGAGAGAGAGAGAGAAACAAAGTAACTAAAGGGCTTCGCTAATAAAAATCGACAGGAAAATGAACCCCCACTCTACTCGCACAGTATGTGTATTCTAACTGACTGCTGCTACGAAAATACACTTATATTCTTTAGTCTCTCTCTCCCTTCCTCTCTCCCTCTCTCTTTCTATGCTTGATTATTGGAAGACTGATGTGCCATTTATAGATGGACATGATTTCATTGCAGCCACTGTCAAGTCTTCTCTTTCTAAGCCTGTGCTTAATGATTTCTCTTATCGAGACTATAAGGCTGTTGATAACACAAGGCTGATTGATTATTTTTCCTCTTTGGATTGCTCTATCTGTAATGGCGATTCAGATCTCGAAACTCGTCTTAATTGTCTTTATGGCCATCTAAGTGAAGCAATTTCACTCTTTGTTCCCATTAAAAAGGTTCGACAGGGTGTAAATCGTCGTCCATGGATCACTGCAGAGCATCGTGGTTTGGTTCATGATAGAGACCGGCTTTATAGACGCTATAAACGCTCACGACTTCCCTTTGACTTGCTATCATATAGAGCTGCACGTGATCGTGCTCATGAGAGCATTGAGTCTTCAAAACTCCTTTATTATTATGGCAGGCTCTCTGGGCTAAATGATTCTCGGCAAATCTGGAAGGAGCTGCGTAATCTCGGTATTTGTTCGAGTGGAAATACTTCTTGTCACCCTTTCTCTATTGATGAGCTAAATTTTCATTTTTCCAGTGTAGCGTCTGATAGATCGGTCACCTCAGTCTTTGATTATTCGAATACTTTAGCTGAGGATGAACCATTTAAACCTATGTTTACGTTCTTTGAGGTGTCGCTGTTTCAGGTTGGTCAGGCTGTGCGTAGTTTTACTACGCAGGCGAGGGGTCCAGATGACATTCCTCAGTCTCTTATTAATACTGCATTTCCTGTTATCGGTAAATTCTTGTGTCGCATTTTCAACGATTCCTTGAAAGAATGTCTTTTCCCATCATGTTGGAAGTTATCGCTTATTAAAACTATTAATAAAGTTACTTCTCCACAATCTATGAATGATATTCGACCTATTTCCTTATTATCGTTTCTGTCAAAGGTACTTGAGCGTCTTGTCCATCAGCAGTTGTATGAATATTTGTCCACTAGACAACTATTGGATCCGCGGCAAACTGGATTTAGGACTGGGCATAGTACACAGACAGCCTTGTTGAGACTGACAGATGATATTAGACTCAATATGGATAGACGCTATGTTACCTTGCTTTTGCTATTTGATTTCAGTAAGGCATTTGATACCGTGAACCTTGCTATTTTGCTTAGAAAAATGTCATCACTTGATGTCTCCATCACGGTAATCAGATGGTTTGCCTCTTATCTTGCGGGTCGTCAGCAGGCTGTTATTGGCGAGGGTGGTAATGTATCTAATTACCTCTCTCTTAGTATGGGAGTTCCTCAAGGATCTGTATTGGGGCCGTTATTATTCTCTATATATGTGAATGATGTTGCTATTGATTTTGGTCCTGATATTCAATACCTTATATATGCTGATGATCTTCAGGTATATGTCCATTTTCCTTTGGATAAATTGGATGTTTACTCTTCTATTATGAGTGCACATGCTGTTGCTATCTCTGATTGGGCTGCTAGAAATTGCCTTAAATTGAATGTCGGTAAAACTAAGGCCATAATTATTGGCTCCTATTATTATATTAATTTGCTGTCTACTATACAGGCTGCTGGTGTCCAAATTAATGGCACTACTGTTAGGTTTGAATCTTCTGTTCGGAATTTAGGGGTGTGGTTGGACAGTAAACTGAATTGGAAGGAGCACATCTCTCGGGTTTGTAATAAGTCTTTTTCTTTGTTCTACAGGTTAAACTACTTTCGAAAGAGTACTAACATTGCTCTTCGTAAGCATCTGATACAGACTTTACTTTTTCCGCTCATCGATTATTGTTGCCTCGTTTATTCTGATTTGTCGGCTGAACTTGACTTGAGGCTTCAGAGAGTCATCAACTCTGGTATTCGCTATGTTTATGGTGTTGGCAGACGTGAGCATATTTCTGCTTATCGTACAAAATTGGGCTGGTTATCTACCTCCAGTAGAAGAAAATATTTTGCATCCTCCTTTCTTTATAAGATGTTCTCTACTAAAGTTCCTTCTTATCTTTATTCTAGATTTATTTGGAATCAATCTGTTAGAACATTGAGGGGTGCTGTGAGGCCATTGACTGTACCACCTGCAACTACTGAATTTTACAATGGATCGTTCTTGGTCACTTCATCCTTCCTATGGAATGAGCTCCCTGAGTCAATTCGTAATTCACCATCACTTCATTCATTTAAATCTTCAGCATTTACTCATTACCTCTCCTTAGAAAATGGACCTATGCCATCACAATAAAAATAAAAATAAACTGTAACTTAATTATAATCTTTAATTCAAATTATTAAGTTTTTATTATTTTCTTCTGTTTCTGTTTTAAATACTGCTTTTACTCAATATTATATTTTATTATTACTTGTATATAACTGTATAAAAATTGTACAATATAATGTACATACAATAAACATATATCTATCTATCTATCTATCTTTCAAAGCCCGCGCTATTCGGTCGGCCCTACCACCATCGAATTCACTTGAGTTCCACGTGAAAATCCCGTGAGCGTCCAAGGAATAATATCATGGCGCCTATAGTATTTTAAGTTAGAATCAATTGACGTTAAATTAACTTGATCTCATGAGAACTTTACATAAATAATCATATAATTTTAACGTGTTAAATTTATCACGAGAAAATAACATGATTTTTCTCTCCGTGTAGTTCATTTTAAAGGTGACTCCTTTAGCTTTTACCTCCGTTTTGTTTTTCTATGATTCGATAATTTCCGCAAAAATGGCAGGCATTTGAATAGGGGCAAAAAAATGGAATATTTTTTAGTTAGTTTTTTACGCTTAAGGCATGTATTTTTATTTTTTTTTCGCCTAACTCGGCTCAAACTAAAGGTTTTTAAACCCTTTTTAAAACCCCGTCGGAATTTTTTAATTACGACTATTTTTCACTGAGCCACAAAACTTTAAAGTTTTAAGAAATCTTTAAAGAAATAAGATTACAAACCAAAATAAACAAATTGCGTGCGATGTTAAATGTGCAAACATCAAATGTTTTTCTTACATATACATACATGTAAATGTAGTAACACACGAATATTACAGTGAATTTCAATATTAAAGCAATTATATGCAAAAATTTCGATAAGTAATTTTGATTTTTTGTTAAAAATTATCTTTGCATCGTTATTTTTAATAAAGAAAAAGAAGAAAAAAATATGAATAAATAACTAAATTAAGGAAAACAATTTCTGCTTGATTATTCAAGCAGAAATAATATTTCTTTTTTTAACTTTCTTTCCTCAATCACTTTAAGGATACACACACTTGCAACGTACACATCTGCAAGATATAAAACATGACTTGTCAGATGTACGGTCCTGCAAACATTTTTTCCTTTTTAAAATTTTAATTTAACTTTTTAAATAAAATTACTCTTCCAAATTTATTATTCAGCTGTAATTGTACTCCTTATAAATAATAGAAATAATTATAAATAATTGAAGGAAAAAAAAGTTAGAAATGAAAAAAAAAATTAAAAAAAAAATGAGAAGCTATAGGCTGATTCCATTCAGATTCATGCAGGCCGTCATAGATCGAAATTTTTTTTTCTGAAAACTATGTGAATGTGTTCTAATACTCAAGAGTAGATGTGAAGACACCGAAATACGAATAAAAAATTTTTTTCACGGTGCCATTTTCTGTCAAATGCTGAAATGAAAGATAAAAAAATGAAAATGGACCTCCATATTTAAAATGCTCTATCTTCGTCAATTTTTGACTTTTTGAGACGAATTTTTTTTTCTAATGTGAGGAATTTTGTCTAGTATTAAATGCCGTTCCAATTTTTGCGATGCGAGTTGATCCCTCTGAATTATTCATAAAAAATCTTTAAAAAAATGATTTTTTTTAAATGCAATTTTCTCAAAAACTCAATCTTTTTTTCTTTTCAATTTTTATATGTATGGAAGATTTACGGAATATTAGAACGGAAGATTTGAAACATTTCATGAACCTTTTATAGAATATGCACGAAAGATTTAAGAAATCATTCATGAAATATTCCATAAAATATTACTGGAAGATTTTAGAAATCTATCGTAAAATATTCCGTGGAATATTTATGGAAGATTCAGAGTTTCCGATCTACCACAAAATATTTCTGGAATATTTCATAAAAGGTTGTGAAATGCTGTGAGGGGATAGTATATATATTATATAATAACACAGTAAACTAATACATCAATACATATATGGGATATTCACACAACTTTTAATCCTAGTAACAGGTCATATTACAGCTCTGCCGTGTTAAGTAAAAACTTACATAAGTGTAAAATGAATAAAAGTGATAAGGTGAAATAATATCAATTTTGTTCCATCCAATTTTCAATTTTCCAGTACTTAAGTAATCTTTATTTCCTCATTTTTCAGCGAAAAATTTGAAACAACTTTTTTTTTATTAATTTAATAGGCTATTTTTTTTATCGGTTCTATTGATAGAAAAAATTTATTTTTCATCGAAATGTCACTTATGTAAGTTTTTACTTAACACGGCAGAGCTGTTCCTGGGTTTACCACATGATGCACATTATATAAATTAGGTTCAAATCTTTTGTGCTATCCTGTAACTCTATTCCTGATGTATTTTGTAAATGTGCCACAAACGGCACAGCAGATAATTCTATAAAAAGTATATTTACACATAAGATAAATTACGGTAATTTTTCATGTGTGAAAATGAAGTTTTATAGAAATATTTACTGTGCCGTTCGTGGCACATTTACAAAATACATCGGAAATAGAGTTACAGGATAGCGCAAAAGATTTGAACCTAGTTTAAATAATGTGCATTATGCGGTAAACCCAGGAACAGCTGTAATATGACCTGTTACTAGGATTAAAAGTTGTGTGGATATCCCCATATGTATACATAAGAATTTAGTTATAAAATCGCATTCACATATTCGCGTTGACTGTATACATCAAAGCACCAATACTCTTTCGCTTATATAGTAAGTAAGGTATCTTCCAACCGTTTGGGGATAAAACTCTTATTTAATGAATATCCCCCATTAACGTCACTAGAAACCTCCCGTAACGTTCCGCGTAACCTTCCCACAAAAACTTCATAGAATCATTCCAAAATTATTCATGCAATATTCCACTGGAAGATTACTTGAATCTTTCTGTGAAATATTTCTGAAAGATTTATGCAATATTCTGCTGTATGATTTTAAAGTTTTTCGAAATCTTCCAATGAAATGTTTATGGAATCTTCCTGATATCTTTTATGAAGTATTTCACCACAAGATTACTGAAATATTTCTGGAAGGTTCATGCACTATTTTGCTGTACGTCTTTGAAGTTCTTCAGAATCTTCCAGCTTAATCTTCCTGGAATATTGCATGAAACATTCCGCTGGAAGATTACTTGAATCTTTCTGTGTAATATTTCATGGAATATTCCATCGGGAGATTACTGAAATCATTCTGTGAAATATTCCGTGAAATATTTATGCAAGATTTATGTAATATTCCGCTGTACAATTTCAAAGTTTTTCGAAATCTTCCAATGAAATGTTTATGGAATCTTTCTGAAATATTTCATGGAATATTCCACCGAAAGAATACTAAAATCTTTCTGTGAAATATTTCGTTGAATATTTATGGAAAATTTATGTAATATTCCGTTGTACGATTTCATAATTTTTCGAAATCTTTCGATAGAATGTTTATGGAATCTTTCTGGAATCTTCCATGGAATATTCCACCGCAAGATTACTGAAATCTTTCCGTGAAATATTTCGTGGAATATTTATGGAAGATTGGTGTAATATTCCGCTGTATGATTTTAAAGTTTTTTGAAATCTTCTGGTGAAATGTTTACGGAATCTTTCTGAAATCTTTCATAAAATATTTAACTGGAAGATTACCTAAATCTTTCTGTGGAATATTTCTGGAAGATTTATGTAATAATCCGCTGTACAATTTTAAAGTTTACCGAATTTTTTCAGCGAAATGTTTATGGAATCTTCATGAAATCTTTCATGAAATATTTCACTGGAAGATTGCTGAAATCTTTGCGTAAAATATTTCGTGTAATATTTATTGAAGATTTATGTAATATTCCGCTGCTCGATTTAAAAGTTTTTCGGAATCTCCCAGCTAAGTTTTTATGGAATCTTCCTGGAATCTTCAATGAAATATTTCACTAGAATATTTCATGAAAATTACATGTAATATTCTATGATATATTTCAGAAATCTTCCGTGAGTATTTCATGGAATATTTTTAAAAAGTTTTTAAAAATTCCTTTGAAATATTTCTGGAAGCTTCCAATGGAAGAACCAGTGGAATATTTTGAAATATTTCGTGAAGACTTCTTATAATCTGGATGGAACGTTCCATTGAAATATTTCAGTGAAATAATTCGAAATATTTCAGTGAAATCTTCCATGCTGTGTGGGTGAAACATTTGTTTCATGCTTTGCGTGAAAAAGCGCTTAACTTTTTCAATTTTGATACCATTTTCTTTTTCAGGTATTGTATCATTATTATTTGCACTTTGTCGGAAGCAATTAATGTGCTGCGTGAAATAAGGCGTTAAGTTGACTCGACTCCTCTTTCCAAAAATCAAGAAAATGGAATCTACAGACCGTAGCTCATCTTTTATTAAAAGAAAATTTTTCTACAGATATTGTAATATAGAACCATGGTGTTTAAAATAGGGTTTTCTTATTTTGTACGATGTTTGATAATCATAATCAAGTTATATTCGTATGTTTTTACGATATTTCTTGTGTATTTAAAAAAAAATTCAAACAATATTCGGAATAAGAAGTTAAATTCATTTTTTTAATAATCAATAACTATTCTATTACACGTTAAATTAACCGCAATTATTTTTCACTTTGCTTTATCTATTTTATTCTTTAAAGTTCATGAAGTTTTATCAAAATTGTTCATGTTAGTATTAAGCTATTGAGTTTTTTTGATAATCTCAAAACTGACTTTTTCGACTTGGCCCCTTATTCCGAACAGCCCCTCAATTATAATCTTCGTTTAAATAATACTCTTCGACTTTTAACACAACTTCCCTATCCAAAGAATGACCACTAGAATTCTCAAGCTTTTTATAGACATCTTCATTATTAACCAATGAGCGTGCTTGATCAATCATGTACGTAGTTACGCCTGGCAGAGCTAATAATAAATATTCTTTGGAAAAATCAGTTGGTATGAGGGTTAATAGCCGCACTTTTTTGGAAAAACTGGAACAATTTTTTAAGGCTTTTTTAATATTTTCGAACCATTTATCACACATTTTACATTCAAAGATTTTACTCAATTTAGGCAAATCCGTTATATCATAAAATTTCATCACTTTACTAGTTAATTGAAAATCGAATGCATTATTCATTTGCTTTTTTTCGAATAGCATACGATTTCCATATGCATATTCACATTAAGAGTTCCAGACATTTTAAAAGGTGAAATCTTCAAATTCAAATAATTTGCAGTTTCGTTAAGCTCATACAGCACAATCTCGCTGTCCTTAATTACTTCTGAAGATTGTTGACTACTAGAATTAGATGAAGAGGGTGTAGCAATACGTCTATTACGCTGGCACAGCAACATTAAAACGCGACGATTTAATCTATACCATATTTTGTTGCTAATTTAATGCAATTTTGTCGCTCCAGCCGCTTCCGAGAAACCATGGCTGTGCTAGCGTTAGCCTTACGCTAGTACGACGACTGCAGTAACTTTTTTTCTAATAAAGATAATTTAAGAGGACGCTGTATCTCTCTATCCTTTTCTAATTAAAAAATGTAAATTTTTGGGAAAACTAGTTATTATTGATAGAAATTAAGGGTTGTCCGCTACTTGTTTAGTAAAAATTAATATTTTCTCTGATGAGGACCAACTAATTTTGTTGCTTTTTTTTCAAGTAAAGTTTGACATACTTAAATAACGTATTCTCTAGCCTTACTTAGGATTTTGTAAGTATGTCAAACTTTACTTGAAAAAAAAGCAACAAAATTAATTGGTCCTCATCAGAGAAAATATTACTTTTTACTAAACAAATAGCGGACAACCTTTAATTTCTATCAATAATCACTAGATTTTCAAAAAACTTACATTTTTCAATTAGAAAAGGATAGAGAGATACAGCGTCCCCTTAACGATTCAAACGGGATATTTTGTTGCTAATATGTTGCTGAAAGATGGTGTATCGCTGGATTTCAAAAAATTAATATTTGCCTAGATAACTAAAACGATAACTTGAAAAAATTTAATAATTCATTAAATTAAGGGTGGAATAAAAATTAGTAAAAGATATTTGGTTGCTAATTTGTTGCTGACATTTCCGTCCGGAAACGATTTTGTTACTCCAGCCGTTTTCGAGAAACCATGGCTGTGCTAGCGTAAGTCTTACGCCAGCACGATAACCAATATAACTTTTTTAATAAGGATATTCTAACAATTTAAACAGGATATTTTGCTGCTAATTTGTTGCTGGAAGATGACATATTGCTGGATTTAAAAATCTTAATATTTGCTTAGATAGCTAATACCATATCTTTAAAAAATTTGATAATTCACTAAATTAAAGGTGGAATAAAAATTAGTAAAAGATACTTGGTTGCTAATTTATTGCTGACGTTGCCATCCAAGAACGATTTTGTTGCTCGAGCCATTTTCGAAAAACCATGGCTGCGCTAGCGTAAGTCTTAGGCTAGCACGACCATTGCTGTAACTTTTATTCTAATTAAGATATTTTAACGATTTGAACTAGATATTTTGTTGCTAATTTGTTGCTGAAAGATGGTATATCGCTGGATTTCAAAATATTAATATTGCCTAGATAACAAAATCATAACTTGGAAAAATTTGATAATTCACTAAATTAAGGGTGGAATAAAAATTAGTAAAAGATATTTGGTTGCTAATTTGTTGCTGACATTTCCGTCCAGAAACGATTTTGTTACTCCAGCCGTTTTCGAGAAACCATGGCTGTGCTAGCGTAAGTCTTACGCCAGCACGATAACCAATATAACTTTTTTAATAAGGATATTCTAACAATTTAAACAGGATATTTTGCTGCTAATTTGTTGCTGGAAGATGACATATTGCTGGATTTAAAAATCTTAATATTTGCTTAGATAGCTAATACCATATCTTTAAAAAATTTGATAATTCACTAAATTAAAGGTGGAATCAAAATTAGTAAAAGATACTTGGTTGCTAATTTGTTGCTGACGTTGCCATCCAAGAACGATTTTGTTGCTCGAGCCATTTTCGAAAAACCATGGCTGCGCTAGCGTAAGTCTTAGGCTAGCACGACCATTGCTGTAACTTTTATTCTAATTAAGATATTTTAACGATTCGAACTAGATATTTTGTTGCTAATTTGTTGCTGAAAGATGGTATATCGCTGGATTTCAAAATATTAATATTGCCTAGATAACTAAAATCATAACTTAGAAAAATTTGATAATTCACTAAATTAAAGGGTGGAATGAATATTAGTAAAAGTTATTTTGTTGCTAATTTGTTGCTGAAATTTCCGTCCAGAAACGATTTTATTACTCCAGCCGTTTCCGAAAAATCATGGCTGTGCTAGCGTAAGTCTTACGCTAGAACGACCATGGCTGTAACTTTTTTTTCTTATTAAGATATTTCAACGTTTTGAACTGGATATTTTGTTGCTAATTTGTTGCTGATAGATGGTATATCGCTGGATTTCAAACTATTAATATTTGCCTAAATAACTAACACCATGCCTTTAAAAAATTTGATAATTCACTGAAGTGAAGGGTGGAATAAAAATTAGTAAATAATATTTTGTTATTAATTATTAATTATTATTAATTATTGTTGCCGACGTTTCCTTCCAGAATCGATTTTGTTGCTCCAGCCGTTTCCGAAAAACCATGGCTTTGTTAGCATGAGTCTTACGCCAGCACGATAACTAATGTAACTTTTTTAATAAGGATATTTTAACGATTCGAACAGGATATTTTGCTGCTAATTTGTTGCTGGAAGATGACATATTGCTGGATTTCAGAATCTTAATATTTGCCTAGATAGCTAATACTATATCTTTAAAAAATTTGATAATTAATTAAATAAAAGAGTCGAATAAAAATAAGTGAAGGATGTTTTATTGCTAATTCGCTGCTGACTCAGTATCCAAAAAAAAAAATTTTTTGGACAAAAATCTGCCTTCAAGTCAATCCTCTGATCCAACACGACTTCAAATTTAGGTTTTGAAAAATATTTTTCAGGTACATTGCCTAAATTAATGAACTCTTTCTAACATTCGAAAGATAAACCTCAACCCCGAAGCCATGGACCCATAATCCCTCAAGCCTAGAACTTGTAAATAAATGCATAAAACCTCAAGTGATGAACTCTAAACGCATAAACCATAAACCATAAATCCATAAACTCATAAACCATTAACCACAAACCTATAAACCATAAACCTATAAACCATAGACCCATAAACAATGAACCCATAAGCCCATAAACGATAAACCATAAACCCATAAACCATAACCCATAAACCTATAAACCATAAACCTATAAACCATAAATCCATAAACGATAAACCCATAAAACCATAAACCCATGAGCCATAAACCCATAAACCTATAAACCCACAAACCAAAATACCATAAACCCATAAAGCATAGACCCACAATATACAACGAACCCATAAACCATAAGCCCATAAACCATAAACCATAAACCTATAAACCATAAATCCATAAACGATAAACCCATAAACCCATAAACCATAAACCCATAAACCATACACCCAAAAACCCATGAACCCATAAATCATAAATTCTGAACTCATAAACCATTAACCCATAAACTATAAACCATAAATCATAAATTCTGAACTCATCAACCATGAACCCATAAACTATAGACCATAAATCATAAACTATAAACCATAAACCATAAACCCATAAACCACGAACCCATAAACCATAAGCCCATAAACCATAAACCATAAACCCATAAACCATAAACCATAAACCCATAAACCATAAACCATAAATCTATAAACCTACTAACCATGAACCATAAATCTATAAACCTACTAACCATAAACCTATAAGCTATAAACCCATAAACGATCAACCCATAAACCCATAAACCATAAACCTATAAACCATAAACGACAAACCAATAAACCCATAAACCATACACCCATCAACGATAAAGCCATCAACGATAAACCCATAAACCCATAAACCATAAACCCATCAACGATAAAGCCATCAACGATAAACCCATAAACTATAAACCATAAACCCATAAACCATAAACCTATAAACCCCTAATGGAGATCTAAGCCTCCAGACCTATAAACTCTGAGCCCATGGGCCCTAAACCCATTAATTAAAATCTACAAACCTTGAACCCACGAATACTAAACTTCATTAAAAATTAAAACAGTATGTTTTTTTTATAATGAGAAATCGAAATAATATGTTTTTTGTCGGAAAAAATCGAAATGATATGTTTCTCGTTAGAAAGAATTTGTAACAGTACGTTTTTTGTCGAGAAAATCGAAATGATAGTAATGAAAATAATAAACTTTAATTTGTTCCTACAAACGGATTTATTCTATGCGAGCAAATAATTTCTGATAGCATTCGTAAGCCATTCATTTTATTCGTTACTTACTTATACCCTTAGCATTAGCGTTACCCGATGTGCTCCACGTGGAGGTTGCTAAACGGATTTTGCACATCATGTAGCCCTTAAAATGGCTGTTTTTCCTTATTTCAGCTTGAATTTATAAAAGCATATTTTGAGCCTCATCAGTCAGTTGTTTTTCTTGCAACCTGCAACTACTCACTAATGGATCTGAATTTACTAACATGTATTTCATTATATCAATATGTGTGACTGAAGTCTCAATATGTTCTCCATCAAAAGGATAAGATTTATTCTTAACTTTTACGATATCATAATAAGATGGATATGAATTGTTTTAATTTATTATTTTATTATATTTCCGTAGCTTCAGATATTTTCTTTTCAACAAGTTCAAATCGACAAATATCGCTAAAGTATTATTCATGAGCTCCTCATTTTCCTCACTTGGATCTTCAGTGTCTGATTCATTTTCAGAAACCATTTCAGTATTTTCGGTTGCTAGTAGGAGCTCCTCTCTTGTGAAAGATGAAGAAAGATCTTTGATTCGCCTCTTTTTAGTTTTTGAAGCTCCTTCTTCATATGTTAGGTGAGGTCAACCTCTTTTAGCTGAACTAGAGCAAGATTGAATCTGATAGTTTCTTATTTTCAATAGAAAACTTAACAACAAAATCAGATGCTGAAAATTGCTAGTATTTTCTAATAAAAGCTGATCTTACTCTTATAATATTATTCCATTTGCGATCATAGTCAGGAATAAAAGAAATAATTATTTTTTTCTCTATAATTTTCAATTGGTTGTCATCAAATCTAAATGAATTCTTAATGCAATTCAAAAGTAATTTTTTTTTAATGAATTTCCGTGTATCACTATTCCAAATTATTTTGCACAACTCCATGTTATTAACTTTATATTCCATTATTTGAGATGATATTACATTCATATGGAAAAATTGAGAAGAAAATTCGAAGTATGTTGAAGAGAAAATTAATAACACATCATATAAGTATTTTTTAAATATTTATAGAAAATAATAATATATTCACTTTCAAACACAAGTTTTCAAATTTTTTTTGATAGCGCTAAACCAGAATTTAGATATATTGCGATTATATCAGTATACTGTGTGCTAATGTTTTATTAACGCTTCTTCAACAGAAATATTCGTAACAATCGATGAAAAAGAAGTAATCGACTATTCTCCTACAGATTATTACCACGTTCTTATTAACTTCTCTTCGTGTCTGTCTGTCTGTCTGTTTGGGAGGAATTTTGCAATCGATTTTAAACTAACTTCCTTATTAGCTAGAGACTTGAAATTTTAAACATAGCTTAGAACTGGATGACAATGCAATATTAAGAAAAAATATTATATACGGAGATATTAGCCAAATTGAAGATTTACAGATTTTATATATAGATATACTTTTAAAATTGGTGTTTAAGAATCGTCAAAAACTTTTAAAATTCTTGAACTTGTCAAATATCGTAATTAGACTTAAATTAGAGCATTTTGCATTGTACATACTAAATTGAAGACCGTATTTTATTGATTTTATGGTCCAACAATGCATAAAACAATAAATCTTGGTTGAATTTCCAATGGCGTCATTTTCGTCGAAATAGCGGGAAACTCAGCATGCGACCACGTGTTTTCTAAATTTTTAAATCAAGCTAAAATGTATAAAATAATATTTAAATTAAAAAAAAACTTTTTGATATACCACGTTTCTAAATCAAACTAAAAAGTATATAATGATATTTCAATAAAAAAAACTTTTTGATATGCCACGTTTTTAAAACAAACTAAAAAGTATAAAATAATGTCTACTGATGCTAAATACGTTTATCATCTTTGTCAATTACCACACTCTATATATATTGTCCAGAAAATTTTTTATTGTAAATTTTTAATACCCACGAGAATATTTGTAAGATTTAAAATAAAAAACATTTATTATGCTATATACATTTATCATCTTTGTCGATTACCTTACTCTTCTATATAGATTGTCCAGGAATTTTTTTATTGTGAATTCTTAATAGCTACGGAAATATTCGTAAGATTTAAAATAAAAAACGTGGGACGCATACAATAGATGAACTATTCATGCATTGATCATCTGCTACATGCGCTCTAAGTAGACATTATGTTCGTTATAAAAACGTGGAATAATAAAAAATTATTTTAATTAAAATATTTTTTGGAAGATATTAATTCCTAATAAATATTTAATTTCAATCATAAGTTGATAAAATGTAATTTATGATTTTATGGGTTTATGGACTGATGGGTTTAGGGTTTCTAGTTTATAGGTTTATGGGTTGATGGACTTCAAAGGGTAGAGATTATAGTTGATGGATTTATGGTTTATGGGTTTATAGGTATATGTTTCATGGTTAATGGCTTGTGGGTTTATGGGTTTATGGTTTATGGTTTATGGTTTATGAGTTTATGGTTTATGGGTTTATGGTTTACGGTTCATGGGTTCATGGGTGTATGGCTTATGGTTTCATGGTTTAAGGGTTTATGGGTTTATGGTTTATGGGTTTACGGTTCATGGGTTCATGTTTTATGATTTCATGGTTCATGGGTTTGTGGTTTATGGTTCATGGGTTTATGGTATATGGTTCATGGGTATATGGTCTATGGATTTATGGGTTTATGGGATCACGGTTCATGGTTTAATGGGTTTATGGATTATGGTTTATCAGTTTTTGGTTCATAAGATTATGGCTTATGGGTTTATGGTTTATAAATTTATGGCTTATGGGTTTATGGTTTATGGATTTATGGTTTATGTGTTTATAGTTTATGGGTTCATAGGTTCATGGTTTATGGTTTATGGGTTTATGGTTTATGAGTTTATGGTTCATGGGTCTAGGGATTTCTGGGTTAAGGATTTCTAGGTTTATGGGTATAAGGGTTTATGGGTTTATAGTTTCATGGTTCATGGGTTTATAGTTTATGGTTCATAACTTATGGGTTTATGGGTTTATGGATTATGGTTGATGGGTTTATATTTCACGGGTTTATGGTTGATGGTTTTATGGTCTATAGGGTTTATGTTTATGGGATTATAGATTATGGTTGTATGGTTTATGGGTTCATAGTTAATGGGTTAATAGTTTATGGATTTATAGTTTATGGATTCATAATTTAAGGGTTTTTGGTTGATAGGGTTATGGGTTTATAGTTTATGGTTCATTGGTTTACGGTTGATGGGTTTATCAGCTTTATAGTTTATAGATTTATGGTTCATAAGTCTATGGTTTATGGTTTATGGGCTTATAGTTAATCAATTGATGGCTTATGGGTTTATGGTTGATGGGTTTATGGTTTATAGGATTATGATTTTATGGGTTTATAGATTATGGTTCTATTGTTTACGGGTTCATAGTTTATGGGTTTACGGTCAATATAATTATGGTTTCATAGTTTATGGGTTTGAGATTTATCAATTTATGGTTTATGGTTTATGGGTTTATAGTTTATAGGTTTATGGTTTATGGGTGTATGGTTTGTGGGTTTATGGTTAATAGGCTTATGAATTATGGGTTTATGGTTTATGGATTCATAATTAATGGATTTTTAGTCGATAAAGTTATGGGTCTATAGTTTATGGTTCTTGAGTTTATAGTTTTAATGTTTATAGATTTATGGTTTATGGGTTAATGGTTTATGTGTTAATGGTTGATATATTTATGGTTGACGGGTTTATGTTTTATGGGTTTATGGTTTATAGGTTTATATGTTTATGGTTGATATGTTTATGGTTGATATGTTTATGGTTGATATGTTTATGGTTGATATGTTTATGGTTTATTGAGTTATGGGTTTATGGTTTATATTTTATGGGCTTATGGGTTTAGGGTTTATGGTTTTATGAGTTTTTGGTTTATGGGCTTATGGTTTTTGGGCTCATGGTTAATAGGTTTATGGGTTATGGGTTCATGGTTTCTAAGTTTATGGTTTATGGGTCATGCGTTTATGATTTTATAGTTAATGGATTTATGATTAATGTATTTATGGTTAATAGGTTCATGGTTTGTTGGTTTACGGTTGATGACTTTCTGATTTATGGGTTTATAGTTTCTGAATTTATGGTTTATGGGTTTATGGTTGATGGCTTTATTGTTTACAAAGTTGTGGGTTTATGATTCATGGTTTATGTGTTTATTGTTGATGGGTTTATGGTCTATGAAATTATGAGTTTATGGGCTTATGGTTTATGGGTTCATATTTTATAAGTTTATGGTTGATCGGTTCACGATTTAAAGGTTCATAGTTTATGGGTCTATGGTTTACGGGTTTAACGCTTAAGAGTTTAAAGTTTCACAGGTTATGGGTTTATAGTATATAGGTTTATGGGATATGGGTATATCGTTGATAGGTTTACAGTTGATAGATCTATTTTCGATGGGTTCATAGTTTATGGATTCATATTTTATCGGTTTATGGTTGATCGGTTTATGATTTAAAGGTTTATGGTTTATGGGCTTATAGCTTACGGGTTCATCGTTTACGGCTTAATAGTTTTGCATATTATGAGTTTATGGTTTATAAGTTCATGGTTTATGGGTGATGGTGTATGGGTTCAATAAATTTCCATTATGCATGTACAATAAAGAAAAGGATTTATTATTCTGTATTACAATATAATGAGCTCCTGTGTAATGCTCAGCGTGAACAAGTACAGACTGAGACTAAGAAAAAGTGTAAGAGAGAAGGGTGACATGAGCGAGCATACGTGAGCGTATAGTATATGTGTATAGAGAAAGATGTCACTGTGTGTCGCGATTCAGTAATAAAGACAATAAACTAGCGCAATGGCTGTATAACATTATTGTTTTAATTGCCAATAAAAACTACTATACCTAACTAATAAAGACAATATTTAACGTATATTTCAACACTCCCACTTTGTCTTTAGTCTGAATTTTCGTTTCTTTTTTCTTGAATATTGTATGTCGGGCGCTCCCACACTTTTGGTATCTCTCTGTGTCGTTGAAAACTTGCTACAGATATCTGCTTCGAAAGTAAGTCCGCTACTTGATCCTTAGAGGGTACTTGCTTTAAGTTGAAATCTTCTTGTGCGTATTTATCTCGTACGTAATGATAACTTACGTCTATGTGCTTGCTTCTTCTGCTGGCTACTTCATATTTGATCAGCTGTATTGCACTTGTATTGTATACGTGCAGGGTAGTCGATATTTTTTCTCCTAGTAATTCTTCAAGTAGAGGTTTTAATCCAGCGATTTCTTTTGCCGCGTGACATGCCGCCACCTATTCGGCTTCGGTGGTCGAGAGACTCACTGACTGTTGTTTTTGACAACGCCAAGAAATGGTTCCACCGTTAAAAATTGTTGCGTATCCTGATGTAGACCGTCGTGTCTGCTTGTCACCTGCGTAATCGGCGTCGCTGTAGACGTATAGATGATGATCCACTTTAGCACTGATCTTTAATCCATAGTTCATTGTTCCTTTTATATATTTGAGTATACACTTTACAGCGTTCCAATGTAATTTATGTGGGCCTTGCATATATCTGCTTACCAGGCTCACCGCGAATGAAATGTCCGGTCGCGTTGCGACCGCTAAGTACATTAAGCTACCGACGGCCTCACGGTAAGGCGCTTGTGTTGGTTACTCTTCGTTCAGCGTATGCAATGATAGATCCAGCTCTTGGTGGACATCTGCGGGTATTAAAACCGAGTTTGCTTGACTCATATTGAATCTGTCCAATACTCTTTTTGCATAGTATTTTTGATGTAAGAAAATTGTTCCATCTTCTTTACGTTTTATTTGTAGTCCTAAGAATGACTCTATAACTTGACTAGTCATTTCTAGCTCTTTGCTCAAGTATTGAATCAGCTGATCGATTATTTTCTTGTATTTGCATTCCAGTAGACCATCGTCTACATATATTGCTAATATAATCGTCTCTTGCTTATTTTTATTTATGAAGATGCAAGGATCTGCTATTGTTGCTTGTAAATTAAACTTACGTAGTATTGAAGTAAATCGCTTGTTCCAGCAGCGTGACGATTGCTTTAGTCCATAAATGCTGCGTTTTAATCTGCATATCATTCCACTATCATCGTCAAATCCTGGGGGTTGTTTCATGTAAATAATTTCGTCTATATCTCCATATAGGAAGGCGGTTTTTACATCGAATTGATTTGCATATTCTCTTGCGCTGCAATTATTAATAGACTCCGTATAGAGTCAAAACGAGCTACGGGACTAAATGTCTCGTTATAGTTGATGCCTTTTATTTGACTAAACCCATGAGTGACGAGCCTAGCTTTATGACGCCGCACATTTCCTTGTGCGTCTGTCCTTATCTTATACGTCCATTTGCGGTCAATTATAAGCTGAGAAGTAGGCGCGTTCGTCAACTCCCACACGTCATTTCTTTTAAATGCGCGGATTTTATCGTGCATTGCCGCAATCCATTTTTCTGAATCTTTGCATTTTATGGCTTCCTCATAATATTGGGGTTCGTAACAGTTGTCTGCTATTAAACACTCAATGCCCGCGTGGTCGTAACGCTCAGGCCGTTTGATTTTTGATCGGTTTCTCAGCTGTCTAAGTTGCGGCGCTTGGATAGGTATGTTTCGTCTGTTTCTTGCTCAACGGTTGCGTGACGATTCTCGCATCTTTCCTCCTCGTTGTACAAGTCGTTCTCAGGCTGCTGATCCTCGTATTGCTCGTTTGATTCTTCAGCTGCCTCTGTCTTTTTATCGTTTTGTTCTTCGATAATGATCCATGCGTCTACGTCTGGAGTTATAGATTTTGGCGATCCGTGAATGTATATACGACCTGTAAATTTTACGTCTCTGGCTGTGTTGACTTTATCTTCATCTGGATGCCATATACGATAACCTTTAGAAATTGTCTCATATCCTACGAATACGCCTCGTTTTTCTTTTGGGTCGAGTTTTCTGCGCTTTTCTTTAGGAATCTGAGTGAATACTTCTTCACAGAAAATTCTTAATGCTGTTATGTCGGCCTTGCGTTCTAACCACGATTCATACGGTGAAATATTATCTTTGTTACTTGTGCCTGTCATATTTAGGACGTAAGCAGCCGTATTTACGTCTTCGGCCCAAAATCGCAAATTTAGTCTGCTGGCGCTTAACATAGAGCGTGCCGCTTCGATCAACGTGCGGTTCTCTCTCTCGGCCGCTCCGTTTTGTTCTGGCGAGTAGGCTATCGTGCATTGATGTGTGAACATAAAATCGTGCGCGAGCATCTCAACATTTTTACTAACGAATTCGAGTCCATTATCCGATCTTAATACTCGAACACCTCCTTGGCATATTTTCTCTGCTTTTTTTTTAGATAATCCTCCAGATAGCGCACCACATCTGATTTCGACTTGAAGAAGTATATTGTGCGAAAATGTGTGTAATCGTCCTTCAGCAGAAGAAAATATCTTGAACCGCTAAGGGAATTTACCTGCATCGGTCCGCAAAGGTCTGCATGGATTAATTCTCCTTTGCTGTTACTTTCTGTCTTACTAGTCTTAAACGGTAGACGATGCATCTTTCCTAGTGTACAGGCGTCGCAGAACGATTCCTTTTTGTCACTTAATTTTATTCTGTGAGATTGCAGCACTTGTTTTACATGTTTATAGTTCTGGTGAGCTAGGCACTCGTGCCACTCTTTTATGCTATATTTTAGGTTGGCGTGTGTTTCCGCTTCGCTTGTCTGCGACTTTTGACATAACGTTTCATTTGTAATAACTTCGAATTTCATCTCATAGAGTCCATCCAGACGCACTCTCACTGCAACTGTACACCCATTTTTTGTAAATTTGCACATCGAACTTGTAGATTCCATCTTTAGGCCTTTATCCAGTGCAGTGCCTTGAGAGAATAAATTATATCCTAGCTAGGAGACGTACGTCACTTGTACTAAGTGATTTTCGATCCAATCTGTGCCTTTAAATATTTTGATATTAATGCTGCCCTCTCCGAGTCCGTATTGGATATGTCCATCTCCCATTCTTATTGATCTACGTTGTTCGAACGGAGTATATCTAGCAAACCATTTTTTGTGTCGAGTCATATGCTTGCTTGTGCCGGAGTCTAAGAGCCATGTGTTTTCAAAGCGTCCTGATGATTCTGCAGTAGTCAGGGCTTCACTAATGTATCCCTCGCCTTTAAGGTTATGTTTGTGTCCAGCTGAGCTTTCTGTGTCCTTGCACTTTGGACATTCTCTCGCCCAGTGTCCGTATTTATTGCACTCGTGGCACTTACCTTGCCTGCGGGGATTTTTGTTTCCTTTTGACTTCCAGTGTGATTTCGAAGCGAGAGCTTTGGCTTCTGAATTCTCGCTTTGTTTAGTTCGTGATTCCTCAACGATAAGTCTGGACGTCAGGTTTGCAAGAGTTTTGTCTGCTACGGCGCATAATTCCCACGCACTTCGAAAATGGTTGTAGTTTTCTGGTAATGTCATTATTATATTAGTAATTACCATCGACTCAGAAATTTTATCGTCCAATAGACTTAGTCGATGTGCCATATCCTCAATTTTTTATATATGTGTTGCTACATCGTCTTTCTCTTCTTTTGTACTGGTATACCACTTATGTTGCAAGAGATGTATGGCGGCGTCAGTCTTTTGCTCGTATATACTGAAGAGTTTTTGCCACATATCTTTTGCCGTCTCGCAATTGATAATGTGCATAGGTTGATCTGCGATCAAGTGTGTCGATTACTTTTTGCGCTATGGCATCTGCCTTCAATCATGATTCCAGCTCTTTTTGGCTTGCTGCCTGTGCCGCTGCGTTGTTATCTTCTGCCGATTCCGCTGGCTTCGAGGTATCGCCATTTGCTACGCCCCAGGCCTTTTGAGCATTTAGAATAATCCTCACTTGGAATTTCCATGAACTCCAATTTTCAGTATTCTTAAGTTTGTTCACTCTTAAAAGTTCCGTACCCATTTCTTAATTTTTCGTATGTTGGTTGATTTTTCACAATTATTGCACCTGGCTGGATTTTTCTAACCTCAACCTTTTAAGATCGAACTTTTAAACATAACTTGCTCATTATTTCTTATAACTATTTATTGTACTTTAACACTGGGCCCATAATCTGTGGGATTGGTAAAAGAATAAATTTCCACTATCGATGTACAATAAAGAAAAGGATTTATTATTCTGTATTACAATATAATGAGCTTTTGTGTAATGCTTAGCCTGAACAAGAACAGACTGAGACTAAGAAAAAGTGTAAGAGAGAAGGATGAGATGAGCGAGCATATGTGAGCGTATAGTATATGTGTATAGAGAAAGCTGTCGCTGTGTGTCGCGATTCAGTAATAAAGACAATAAACTAGCGTAATGGCTGTATAACATAATTGTATTAAATGCCAATAAAAACTACTATAACTAACTAATAAAGACAATATTAAACGTATATTTCAACATTTAATTTCAAACATCTTTTGGTTTAAAACTTTTTCTAAGTCTTGAGAATTGAAGTGGTGGTGCTTGTTGAAAGTCTGGAACAAAAAATCTTTACCGCAAGGTTTCTTTATGAGTTTTCTTTGGATTCACTTGAAATTTTATGGAGATATTCAAAATTATAATAGAATCCATATAAGAGTGAAATATTCATGAAAAATTTTAATAATTAAAAAATTTTATAAAAAAAAACAATTTATATAAATTTTTTTTATTTATTATTATAAATAATAAGTTAATTAATAAATAGAAAAAAATTAATTCAAAATCTGCTCCACTTATATGGATTTTACTATAATTCTGAATAGCTTTATAAAATTTCAACTGAATTCAATGAAAACTCATGAAGAGACCTTGCGGTAAAGCGTTTTTTGATCCAGTTATTTTTAAACATTAGCAATTTATATCAAATTTTACATGTTTTTTAAGCTTCTAATAGTATCTGGTTCTCTTAATGTCAGCAATTTATCCCAAAAGTATTTTTAATGACCGAAATTTCAAGTCTTGTTGGATTAAAATTGATTAAGGATCGCTTGTAAGCAGATTTTTGTCCAAAAAAAATTTTTTTCTGCCCACTGAGTGCCACTACAATTTCTTAAACTTATGGAGACACCCATATCTAGACAAAGTTCTTGTGCACACTCCGAATTAGCGCAGTTAACCTTAAAAATGTTTCTTCTATCTATTTACACCAAAAATGGTAAGAACATTCCTTTGAAATAATCCTAAAATATTCCTGAAAGCTTTCAATGGAAGATCCCAGAAGAATATTTTAAAATATTTCATGAAGACTTCAAATAATCTGCATGGGAGGTTCCATTGAAATATTTCAGTGGAACAATTCAAAATATTTGAGTAAAATCTTCCATGCTGTGTGGGATACCGCTTTAATTAATGAAATATCTTAATTGAATAAAAAGTTACATTACGGGTCGTACTGACGTTATATTCACGCTAATAAAGCCATAGTTATTCAAAAATAGCTTAAGCAACAAAAATATTGATGGAAATATCAGCAAAACATACGCAGAAAAATATCGATCACTAATTTTCATTCTACCTCATTATTTACTTAACATTTAAAATTTTCTCTAGTCTCAGTATCGGTAATTTATTCAAAAGTTAATATTATTCAATCTAGCAATATATTATCGTTTATCAACAAATTGGAAACAAAATATCCTTTACTAATTTTTATTTTACCCTTTAATTTAGTGAATCATTAAATTTTTCCAAGGTATGGTGTTAGTTATCCAGTCAAATATTAATATTTTAAAATCCAGCGATACAGCACCTTTTAGCAACAAATTAGCAACAAAATATCCCGTCGAAATCATTAAAATATCTGAATTAGAAAAAAAGTTACTGCAGTGGTTGTGCTAGCGGAATACTTACGCTAACACAGCCATGGTTTCCCGGAAACGGCTGGAGCAATAAAATTGTTTCTGGTGTAACAAATTAGCAACAAATTAGCAACAAAATATGGTATAGATTAGATCGTCGTGTTTTAATGTTGCTGTTCCAGCGTAATAGACGTTGTAGCAATCTTCACTTATTTTAAGAATAATTTGTAACATGCAGCATAAACTTTATCTTCTCTAGATATCAAAATCTTTGAATGAAACGCTGCAAAGGCTTCGTTATATTGCCTAATTCTCTGAATGGATTTTCAGAAGAATGGTACATAGCTTCCGTATGCGTTTTTTCGCACTTAAATTTGGCCAGTGATGATGCCATTGTAATTAACTCAAAATCTTTTAATAAAGTAAAAAAAAGATTATAAAAGTTAGACGATTTGTTTTTCAATTCGAACTCTTCTTATCTACTTCGATGCACTTTATTGATAATGAATAAGCTTGGAACGCGATTTTGCTACCTAGCGGTGGCATGCACCACCTACTTTCAAACTGAATTTCACGCGCGACTGTTTATTTCTGAACACATTTTTAAAATTAAAATAGCTATAACTTTTGTTGTAATTGACCAAAAAAGTTGAGCGATCGCTCATTCTGAAGGTTTTTGCAAACACTAACAATATATTTATGAATAAAGCATTGAACGAATAGTGGGAGAGCATAATTATTGAAATAGTACATGGTGTTAATATTTTATAATTGAAAAAAATAGAATAAAATTAAAAAAATTCATCTATTTTTATAAACTTAAAATCGTCATAACTTCGTTTCTAATTGATCAAAAAACTTGACCGGGGGTTGATTTTAAAGATTTTTGTTAATATTTTTATTACATTACTAAATAAAAGCGTAAAAAAATTGTAAGAAGACGTAGTAGTTAGAAAAATGGCACGATGTACCATAGTATCAATGCTTTAACCCATTAACGGGCAAAACGAGAATTTCGCGCACGCGATTTCAAGTAAACGATCTGAATAGGAAATGGAGTTTATTCCCTTCCAGAGTCACTTTTATAGGGTTTTTGGGATCACTTTATTAGAATTTGAGATTTATTTTTCATAAAATCTTGAAGAATCCTATTAGTTTTTCGTTTTATTTTTAAAAAAAATTAAAAAAAAAAACATTTTAAGAACACGCTTTTATAATGGAGAGAATATACTAAAAAGTATTAAATAAATTAATTTAGTTCCTTGAAATTACTTTTGTACAGTTCATTGCGATAGTTAAAAGATAATTTTTGTTGTGAAATTTTCTTTTGATTATCGCAATAAACTGTATAAAAAAAAATTTCAAGGAAGTAAATTAATTTATTTAATACTTTTTAGTGTATTTTCTCCATTATAAGAGCGTATTCTTAAGATGTTTCTTTTAAATTTTTTATCTTCTACTTTTTATTTAAAATTGAATTTTCTGTGAGTAATTTTTTTTAAAGCTTTCATTTAATTGTATTTTCTATATATTTCCCTATCTCCTATACATTCTCCTATCCGCTATACACTCGCCTATCCCCTATACACTCGCCTATCCCCTATGTATGCCCCTATCCCCTATGCATTTTCTACAACTATCAACTCAACAACATTCTATCAACTCGCCTCCATCCAAAAATAGCCTCCCCACTTGAGCTTCCTCGGAGATGACTTTGCACACCCGTCCTTGCCGACCAGACAACGGATTATTGCATTGTCATCGGAGACCAAAGTCTGTGTGAAATTTCAGAAATTTCCATAGTCAAAAAATGCTTCAAATCGAGCGTGCAAGATTTGATTACAGACGGACAGACAGACAGGCAGTCAGACAGACAGACAGACAGACGTGAAAGCAAGCTTAATGAAAGCATGTGAAAAAGATCAATTTTTTTCAACTTTTTTTTTCCGAAGTCGAGTATTTTGTTGTTACTGCTTTTGAATAATCATATAACCACCAAAAATCGTGCAAAAAATGTCTCGCGTTTTTAAAAACATGGTTTTAGATGTTTTTTTCTGCTCTGGTTATTACAAAATAGCCATTTTTGTCCAGCGGTCTAATGAAAAATTTGGAGGAATTTTTACTCAAAAAGTAATCACTTTACAAAATAATTTTATAGAACAAAAAATGCTTAGAATCAGTCAAAAAATATATGTGAATTTACTAGAATGTTTTGGGCCATTTTTAGAATTTTGGATTTTTATCATATTTTGAAAAATCCAAAAATTCAAGCAGTTTTTTATTAGATACACTGTTGGATGAAAATAGCTATGAACAATTTATTGTCATTAAAAAATGAATAACAAAACGACTATGCAACCCTATCACAGATATGGATATTGCTTTAATGAATATTAAAACTACAAAAAGTATATGTAAGCGAGTATGAATATGCGTGTAGTGTTAGTTACTAAAAATTAGCCATTTTCGTTCAACGGTGTATGTCACGAAAGACTTCGTGAATTTTTCATGCAAAAAGAAACAATTCGACAAAACAATTTTGTAGAACAAAAATGCTTGAAATTAGTCAAAGAATATACGTGAACTTTTCCATAATGTTCTGGGCCATTTTTGGATTTTTTAAAATATGATCAAAATCCAAAATTCTAAAAATGGCCCAAAACATTCTAGTAAATTCACATATATTTTTTGACTGATTCTAAGTATTTTTTGTTCCATAAAATTATTTTATAAAGTGATTACTTTTTGTGTAAAAATTTCTCAAAATTTTTCATTAGACCGTTGGACAAAAATGGCTATTTTGTAATAACAAGAGCAGAAAAAAACATCTAAAACGATGTTTTCAGAAACGCCAGATATTTTTTTGCACAATTTTTGGTGGTTATTTGATTATTCAAAAGCAGTAACAAAAAAATACTCGACTTCGGAAAAAAAAAGTTTAAAAAAATTCAGCCTTTTTTATAAATAAAACGAAAAACTAATAGGATTCTTCAAGATTTTATAAAAAATAAATCTTAAATTCTGAAAGAGTGACCCTAAAAACCCTATAGAAGTGACTCTGGAAGGGAATAAACTCCATTTTCTATTCGGATCGTTTACTTGAAATTGCGTGTACGAAATTCTCGTTTTGCCCTTTAACGGGATGTCGGAGCTGCAGCAATCGAGTTTTGCTTTTTATATTTTATCAATATCTTTTTAAATTCATGAATTAAACAAGTATAATGACTTGTCTACACTGAAGCTATGTTAATACAATAATTTTTGTTAAAATAAAAAATCATTTGGACTTGTTATTTTTTTATGCGCTTGGATTGGAAATTAGATATCAAACTCGATAAACCTAACCTTAAAATACGATACATTTAAAGTTTTTATTATAACTTTGTATGTAAAATATTTTGGTGGATTTCTTAAGTTGTCCGCACTAAAGTTTAATCTTACAAATTTTTTGTTTGTAGCAAAAAAACTCGATTAAACGCATCGTTTATTCATAAGTTAGGATTGGAAATATTATGAGAAGGCGAGCAGCTTCGTCATACTCTTAATGGTTTAAAATGGAAAATATAAAAAAAAAAATGTTTGAAAACCTGTTTGAAAAAAAGACACAATAGCATATTCTCACCTATTATAAAATTTAGCATTTTTCACGTATAAAAACATGTAAAAATTTAAAAAAAAAATATATAGATTTTGAGAAAATTGCATCTAAAAAAAATCGTTTTTTCTAGGTTTTTCATGAATAACTCAGAGGGATCAACTCGCATCGCAAAAATTGGAACGGTATTTAAAACTAGACGGAATTCCTCACATTGGAAAATAAATTCGTCTCGAAAAGTCAAAAATTGATGGAGATAGAGCATTTTGAATACGAAGGTCCATTTTCATTTTTTTACCTGTTATTTTAACATTTAACATAAAATAGACTATGGCGTCGTGAACAAATTTTTTTAAACCGTATTTCGGGGTCTCCACATCTTCTCTTGAATATTAAAACAGATTCACATAGTTTTCAGCCAAAAAAAAATTCGGTCCGTGACGGCCTGCATGAATCTGAATGGAATCAGCCTATAGTAATAAGCGATTCGCAAAGTATTGTATTTTATAGCATAAGGAACAAATGATATTGCAACTAAAATTAATTATCGAAAGAAATGTTATATTCATAAACATAAACTTCTTTTTTTCAACCATCGAATTTTTATCAAAAATAAGCGTATTTCATACCGTTTTAAAGAGAATTTCAATTGCAATATTATACACATATTTAATTTAGAAAACAATTAATTAACGAAAATTATAACTATTTTAAACTATTTTAAAATAGGGCCTTTCTAAGGGAGGTGGTATATCTTTTTTAGATGTGTTCCCTCTGCTGCATGAAAAACTTCTGCACCTTATTTTCTTTGTCTTACACATTAAGCAAGGCCGAAGTTCAAATTTTGGGAGGGTTTAAGGTCCCTTTCTGACCTCTTAAGTAAAAACGAGACCCAATAGAAACAGAAATTTATAAAGGCGTTAGAAAAACAATATTCCCTAATTGGAGGAAAATTGTTAGATACTTTTAGATTATATTCTAGTATATTGTAACGTTAAATTTCAGGCATAAAAGGGCCAGACTGATCGATGCAAGCAACACATTTCTCAATTTTAAAAATTCATTCACAAATTTTTACTCGCTTGAGATCAAACTCTCGAGATCAAACTAAAAGTTTTCGAATTTTCCAATTAACTTTACAATTTTTCTCTCTTAATTTTACGCGCTCATCAACTTGTCAATTTTTTCAATTTGCAACATATTTTTCTTTTACTTGCTTAAGATTATCTCTCGAGATCGAATTTTCAACCTTTGCTAATTTTAAGAACTTTCAAGTTCCTATTTGAAAATTTGTTTTTTAAACACAATTTATTTTTGAAGTGAAACTTCTTTACCGACGGTATACACTTCCTATAAGAGCCGTATAAAAAAATTATACGGGAGTGAATTGATTTCATGACGGTACATGCAACGGAACTAATGAAGCGGAAGTGTATATATATAGGAGGAGCGTCCGCGCCTCCTATATGTAAATCAAGGTACTAAATACGTATAAAGAAAAATTGGCGAGACTGACTTGATGTCAAACGTACAGATATAGTATATGTATGCATGTATACTATATATGCAATACAAATATCTGAATTTGATCTGAATAAATAAAGAAAGCAATAGCACTCATTTCTCTTTTTCTTTCTTTCTCTATAATGTTTTATGGTGACCCCTTCTCTTCCCTGCATTTTTTAAATTGTATTTTTGTAAAATAAATATTATTAACAAAAATTTTATACACCATCTCATTGAAAATGAAAAAAAAATTCATTCCTTAAATAAATTAAATTATTTTAATTTAGTTTTATTTCATTTTATAATAATTTTGTTTTAAAATTATTTTAAAATTAAATAAAACAGTGATAGAACTTAAATAAACATTTATAAGTTCTATAATTTCGTAAAGAAGTTTCACTTCTGTCGGCCAGTCCCAAAGACTGCCACACCAGTTTTTTATTGGACCGTTTCTAAGTTTTACTTAGGTTTAAAATTATTTATTTTTACGTATTATAAACGTTTTGTAAACAAAAATTTTCTACGCTTTATTTCAATAAATAACTTAAATCAGCTTTTTTTATTTTGAATGAAGAAATTTCCTTTTATTTCCTAAAGTAAGTATAATTTTGATATTGAAATTTTAGTACAAGCAATTGAAATCTCGTAAGAGATATAAGCAGAACGATCAAGCGAATATTACAGTCACTCTAGGAAAGACCATAATATTCCTGTTGATCTGCATTTTGATTTTATTCTTTAAAGCCAAAAAAAGGAGAGATAATCGAAATTTTTTAGACCTTTTAAAAATTAAAAGTACATTTCACTTTTTAAATATTTAAAATTTTTTTTGCATGTTTTGCATATTTTGTTTTATTTTAAAAAGGAAGATTTTGTTTTCTTTTTATCTGTGAAGGGAATAAAATTTGGGATATTCTTGGTCACTTCGGGAGAGACCGAATATTTCTAATTTTATAAGAAACCTTAATGATGATCGAACACTAGTCACTTTAGGAGAGACATTTGTTGGGTTATCATAAATTTTCCTTCTTTTAGCATAAAATCGGAAACTTCACAATCCATAAATTTCATTCATTTAGTTAAGAGAAAAAATAATTAATGATACGAAATTATGTTTTATAAAAAAAACAATTATTTTATCAATATATTTATTAAATTCAACCATCAAGACTAACTACCACAAATTCTGACCTATCTATATTTCTTTTTGGCGAAACGCCTGTAGTAAAAAAATAATAATACAATTTTGTAATAATTCAAATATTATAATTTTGATTTGTTCTGGTCACTTCAGGAAAGACCTTAGCAAATTAGAATTATAACGCGTGAGGATAGCTAGACAGTAATATTATAGTTATGCATACAAGAATACCTTAGTCATTTCACGAGAGACATTAACAAATTAAAATTGTTACGCGCTAGGCTAACAGAAAATAACATTTTTAATTAGGTTAGTCATACAAAATATCCTGGTCACTTCAGGAAAGACTCGAATATTAATGACTTAATAGCACACAAAAATAAATTAGAGAAACAAAATAAAAATAAAAAAATATATTTCATAAATTCGCGCGATTCAAATTAAATATAAGAAAAAATATGGCATTATTTTCCTTTGAACAACAAATGAAAATAAAAAACTAGATATCCAATAAGTTTTACACAATCAGAATTAAATAAAAAAATAAAACATAGTTTGTTTTCTTTAAACAAATAAAAATAGAATTATATATAAGTAGATAAGCTATAGGCATACTGGATCAGGTTCCTTCTGGATCACCCCCTCTCTCCTCAAAGTGATCCAGAAAGTACGCATTGTAGATCACCTCAGTGATCTAGAATCCGAAAGTGATCCAGAATGCCTATAGCGTTTTCTACTACTTTTTTTTTTCTTTTTTTTTTTGTCTTTTTTTCTTACAAATGATTTTCTGAGAGATAGAATAATTTCATGAGTTTGACATTGTGTAGTGCACAGACAGTTTTATAAATTGGATTATGGTTTGTGCATATGGTAACACACTTGAAAGATGGTTTTGATGGATAGCCGTATTGATTGATATAAGCAGGAAATTTGAATCGTAACAGCCATTTACGTTTGAATTCATTCAGAACAAAAATTTTAGTAGCATCATGTAAATATTCATGAAGTAAGTTTGCAATTTGAGAGTAGTCAAGCCCATCAGTATTCCAAGCTATTCCGTGATTATGTTTGAGGCGAATGTTTTCTTCTTGTAATTCGTCAGAGAGCCTTTTCCATGAAAAAGGTTTTTTGAATAGATGAACGATAGGATCACCACTGTCGTTGAGAGGAATGATTGCTATTTCCTTTAGAATATATTCACCACCCATTTGCTTGAAACCAATCATGTCTACCGCATATTCCATTTCGAAATATTAATTTTTTTACATAAAAGTGAAGATAATTCAGACAAGCTTCCGAACATCTCCACTAATAGGATTGTACTGAATGATGCGATCGTGTAAGATCATGCAATAAGCTGAAGTATTAGCTGGAAAGTCAGTTTGAGACTCAAATTCTAGACGTACATCGACAGGAGCGCTCTTTAGAGTTTCGTTTTGTCGTGAACAGTCAATAACTATGAGTGGTTCAAAGTTGATAAACTGAGACTTTGTCAACAATGGCTGTGAATCTCTTCCGTAATAGCTTTTCTGAAAATTAGCATACATATCATAGAGAATAGCAAATTGATTCTTAGATATGTCAAGATTGAGATTGCTGTACGGATAATATTGCGAATTCAAGAAAAGTCTCACATTACTAATATTACAGTGGTCGAAGCGACTGGCATTTTTAGATCTTGAACCTTTTTTTCCCGATTGTAATCCAAGAATCACGAAACGTGGTTTCTCCAATTGATTTGAAGTTTTTACCGTCCAGACGTGTTTATTTGTTGTTGGAAGAAGAGGATATTCAAATAACTCCCATGAACGAAAACTCATAGAAATAGGATTATCTTTGCCAATGAAATTTAACAGCTGGATTTTTTGTTTATCTGATGCAATAACATATGGCATTAACCACTCTATCTTTGATATTTTTATTTGATAAGTTTCATATGTGGTTGCATTGTTGGCTACAGTACCTTCCTGTATTATAGCATTCAGGTCATTTCTTGATCTTGTGAGAATGAGTTCATGCTTCATATTAACAACAATTTTCTTGTAATCTTCTGCGAAGCCTAAAATCATACTTAGAGGGATAGAAACGTCAAAATTTCCATGATCATCTACAATTGTTTTGTTTGCTTCTTCAACACCAAGCCAGCCTGCATTTTCTAATGTTAGAGTCTGATTTGGATTAAATGAAGTGCATCCCTTCATGAGACTACTCAGACCAACATTTTTACTTTTATCTATCTCTACAGCATTAATTTCATATCGAATTTCATCAAACAGATGACAAATGCCATTTTTAACGAAATTAGTTTTAGTTAGTGCTTGTCCATCCGGTTTTTGTAATTTTCCACATACATGGATCTAACTACATGATGGTAAGAGGCATAAATCTTGATGCTGAATAGAAATACGGATTTCATCACTGTTATTGAAACTTAATGTGGATTATGGTTGATGTGCGTGAACCTCATAATGAGCAATAGACTCATCGAATGCGACACCTGATTGAATGCTTAGAATTTCGTCCATTTTTCTGAAAGCAGCAGAGAATGATACAATTTATCTTTTTCCACGTACTTTGAGACCTATGCTTTTGAGAAACTGGATGCTCTTCCGTGTTAACGGTTTGAGTACCTTTGGACGACTGATGGTGGGTTGACATGATGGCTGACTTATATGCACACTTGAATTATAAACGATTCCCATTATACAGATTTTATGTGAAGTCTAACAGTAATTTCCTCTCCTCGGAAATTCACTAAATTTCCGTCTTGATCAACGATTCGGATTTGAAGATGATCTATACTCTTAACATTGAGTGGTAAATATATGACATGCGATGGAACTTCTATGATTTTATATCCTGGAGGAACTTTTGGGAAAAACTCATGGATCGTGTGAACTTTTTTGTCGTTGATGTAAGCACCTGTAGTAATATTACACTCTACTCTGAGTGCGTTTATTTTCAATATCTTCACAGGTAAATCAGAGCTGTGATGAATGTCTTCATGAAGAACGCGACGAGTGAAACCGAGAAGACTGCCTATTGAATCGCGAGGTCTAAGATCTATCTGATGGCTGCAATAAATTTCACTTCTGAGAGTACTGCTGTTAGCTTTCAAAGAAAACTCGATGTCTTTAGATTTCAAATCTTTTTGCAAAAATTGATTAATAGCATCAATTTCATAACTGCCAGTAGGAATAATAATAATCTTCTCTCCGTTTATATGAAGTTTATTATTCGAATCGTCAACATTGGGAATCGAGTTGAATGTTAAAAGTTCAACTAAACCCAAAACAAAATTCTTATGCTGTGGTAGTTCTATTGAAGGAAAATATTGCGCTTCTAAGATAGAAGATTTACCTGAAAGACTCAAAGTGAAACTATCTTCCATGACTGTTTGAAAAAGAATGATCCTGCTTGTCTGAAAACTCTTCTTTTATAGTCTTTCACACAAGAATTGAAGACAAAGATGTCCACAAATAAATTAGTCAAAATTTTGATATCTTTTATAGTTGTATTTCACTTCTTCCACGTTAAAATATAACATGAGATCTATAGGGGGTTTAAGATCACCAAAACTATCAAAATAAATCACTTCAGAACCTCGTTTTCGATAACATACCCAGTGAGTGCCTTTGTTTTGAAAATCATCTAAGTTAACTATAGCAGATTCGTTATGCCATGGGCCATCAGAAGGTAGATTATTTCTCATGAAAACACCTCGAAAATATGGGATTTGCATCATACGAGCATACTTTATAAGATCATAGTCAGTCAGTGCACGATTTGGCAAAGTTAAATCGAAGTTTTTTTTTTTTAACTTGACCATTACCGATATGAGGTTTCATAAATAAACCCATTCCAGTTTTATATGGTTTAAGATAGAGACCTTTTCCTAGAGCAATAGCTTCCATAGTTTTATTATGTCTCTTACTTTCTTCATAATTTTTCTGTGCAGCTTTAGCCTCATTTACTGCTTTAGCTATTCCAGCAGCTCCTCCAGCCAGAGCACCAGTTGCACTTAGTGCTGCGAACAATGGTATGAGAAAAGGCAGAGCGCCACCTATTTTTGATGGAACAGGTAGAATACGTGGAATGATAATTTTTTTCTTACCGCCAACGATCTTGAGAGCTTCACGTGCACCTTTTAAAGCGGACTGTATAACTTTGCGAGAATGTTTACTTGGTTTTAATGATTTTTTACTTGCAGTTACTAATTTACTCAATTTTACGCCCATTCCTGTCTTTCCTTTTAATTTCATAGCATTTGCAACAACAAAAGCAGTTGCTTTTTCGCCAAGACTTGCATTTTTGGCTCTAACACGCTGCCAAGCTTTATCAGCGAGCATCATGTCAGCTACTTTTCGATCAGCATTTTTATCAGAATAAGATATGTCATGTTCTTTGCATGCTTGATCAAGTGGATTGATACCTGTATCACCTCTTTTTAGACGCTTTTTCAGTTTTGTTCCGGGACCACAATATTGATATCCAGGAATATGCATTTCAATAGGTAAGTTATTGATTACTTTATCAAGTAACCCTTTACCCTTAGGGTGCTTCTGTGATTTGTGTACGAGCATCTCTCTTCGAGTGCTGATTTACAACTGATGATCAAAATATAAAACAAGCGTTTATATTTAGAAAAGGTCAATCTTAGATTTGACTTTGTTACGTAAACATGGATTTTACTGAGCAGAACGTCAAACTTCCCGTCGGCAACTTTGATTTTGAGAAAACGAAAAGAAAAAAGCGACATGGAGAGTTACTTCCAGATAATATACGAGCAGTATTTTGTGGCCCATCGAACTGTGGAAAAACTAATAGTTTATTAGCTCTAATTACACACCCTAATGGTCTTAGATTTGAAAATTTGTATGTATACTCTAAATCCTTAAATCAACCGAAATACCAATTTCTTCAAAAAGTTTTAGAACCAATTGAAGGTATATCATATCTACCGTTCAGTGAACATGCATCTGTAGTGTCTCCAGATGAAGCCCTACCTAATTCAATTATGATTTTTGATGATGTGGCTTGTGAGAAGCAGGATAACGTCAGAGCTTTTTTCTGTATGGGGAGACACAAAAGTGTAGATAGCTTTTATCTATGTCAGTCATATGCTCATATACCGAAACATCTCATCAGGGACAATATTAATTTGATGGTAATTTATCGACAAGATGATGTTAATCTTAAACATATCTATGAAGACCATGTGAATACTGACTTAACTTTAAATGAATTTCGAAATCTTTGTACAGAATGCTGGAAGAATGACAAGTATGGATTTGTTGTTATTGACAAAGATAGAACAATGAATGATGGTAGATATAGAAAAGGATTTGACTGTTTTGCCATTAAAAAGGAAGTATAAATCTTAATCTTTGCAGTTTGATTGTAGACAGCATCTTGTCAGCATGCCTGATTTTAAGAAAGAAAAAAGTGTTCTTAGCGAGCTCTTACGAGCACGCGAGGCTATTAAAAAAAAATACTCTTTGTTAAAAAAGGAGAGAGATGATTTTGAAAAGGTTATTGGCGATACTTTAAAACCAGTTATTACACCACTTGAAAAGCTTGTCGATTCGACAACTGAAAGTGTGTCACGTTCTAATCACATTTCGGCCATAGACAGTAACAGAAAATCTGCAAAAAAAAGATTGAGATTTGATGAATCAAGTTATATTGTAAACGATATTAATAACTCGGGTTCGGCGTTTGATAATGATGCTTCTAATGGCGATGATTTTTCTCCGATAGATAGCAAAATGATGAATTCATCATTCAATTCTGCAAATTCATCATTCAAATCTATATATTCACTATTTGTATCTGCGCATAAAGAAACTGAACCGACAGACTTTTTATCAATGCTAAATGGAAGCCGCAGCAAAATCGATAACATATACGGAGTGAGAAAAGTCAGTGGGGTATACATGATGGGTGATTCACAAATTCAATTTGATGATAAAATGATAAAAGTGAAAGATTTAAGTTTTCCTAAAAGCAATGGTCTAATGGAATTGCTTTTCAAAAAAGAACCAGATGATAATCTTTTGAGTACAACAGATCGCAAGAACTATCGCATTATCCTGGAAGCAACAAATGCCCATAGAAAAAGACATAGCAAAAGTGAGAATATACGCTCTTCGAAGAGTAGAAAATATTCAAAAATCATAGCACCAATGTTCCGCAGTGATCGTAGTAGAATGTCTACCAGCGGAGGGGGTCTCATACCTAAATATAAAATAGCAAAAAGAATACTTCCATAGATCTAGTCTACTGGGATGATCCGAATGAGCTTGTCGAAAGACTGCGATTATTGATAGCCGAACGATCTGCTGGAAATAATAATCACAACAATGAAATCCAATCAATCATAGAGGAACTACGTGAAGCTGGGCATATATATTGACGTACACAATTTTCAAATCAATAGTAGTATCATGAGTCTCGATGTGTTTGGAAGAAAACTTGAGGGCTCGCAAGTGAGTCGTGGTCCTCGAGGTATTGGATTCAATGTTACATCAGATGGTGATTTTGATTTAGAAAATAAGCGGCTTTGCAATATTGGAGAGGCTAATGATCCAAATGATGCGATTAGTTTGAATTCACTAAATAATATCCTACAGAAAGAAGTTGATTACTTATCTTCTAAAATTATAGAAGTTGCTAAAGCTATACAAGAATATGAGAACAAAGTTGAAATATATAAAGCAGAAATAGACGAAAAATTAACTTATGTCTATGATATGACTCAACGAAATTTTGCAAGTATTGAATATATAATTAAAGAAATGAATAGACGATCGGATATTGCTAAAGTTGAAGTTTAAGATGGAACGTCAAAGAGTAGTTGAAGAGCTACACAAGCCAGCACGTCGAAGGTACAAGCGAAGAAAATATGACATACGCGGATTAGATGAGACTTGGCAAGCTGACCTTGTAGAAATGATACCTTATTTCAAGGAAAACAAAGGTTTTTGCTACTTACTAACTGTCATAGATATATTTTCAAAGTATGCATGGGCTGTACCAGTTAAATCGAAGAGTGGCAATGATGTTACTCTAGCTATGAAGTCAATATTAAAACAAGAACGGGTGCCATCGAATTTACAAACTGACCAAGGAAAAGAATTCTACAATTCAAACTTTCAGAATCTTATGAAAAAGTACAAGATAAATCACTACTCTTCACATAGTAATCTTCATGCAAGCATATGTGAACGCTTTAATAGAACTTTAAAAAATGCAATGTGGTTAGAATTCAGCAAACAAGGAAGTTATAAATGGTTGGATATTCTGCCTGAGTTAGTGAAAGCATACAATTCAAGAAAACATCGGACAATAGGAATCGAGCCTGAAAACGTTACGAAGGTAAATGAAAAAGAAATCAAGAAAAATTACCCAACTGAAAAAAGACCTGTAAAAAACCAAAATTCAAAGTAGGAGATAAAGTGCGAATAAGTAAGATAAAACAAGTTTTTGAAAAAGGTTATACACCATATTGGTCAACTGAAATTTTCACAATAACAAGAGTTGTAAAAACCAATCCCATAACTTACCACGTCAAAGATTATTATGATGAACCAGTCTCCGGCGGCTTTTATGAAACGGAAATTCAAAAGACTATGTATCCAGAAATTTATTTGGTAGAAAAAGTTTTAAAGAAAAGTGGTAAACGTGTATATGTTAAGTGGTTAGGTCTAAATAGCAAGCATAATAGTTGGATAGATAAAAATGAGATTATTTGAATAAGCTAAGATGTATTTTACCACGTATTTCAGTGTAATAAATAAAAAAAAAAAAATTTAATTTTATTATGTTCATTAATTTAAGTTATATATAAAATATTTTTATTATTAAAATTTTCTTTTTATGATTCAATATAAATATAATAATTATAAATGGTGGTGATAAATAAAAACAATTATATAATGTTTAATAATTTTCATTTATTCATGTATTCTTATTATGTACAATTCACAATAAATAGTTTGAAAAATAATTTGACGAGTATATTTTTATTTATTTTAAGCCCGATCGAATTTAAAAGAAGATCCTCCCAGGTATATTGCAATCAAACGCAGTTTATTTGCATTATCACAGAGATTGTAGAAAAATTCTTCATCTTTTAAGATTGCAGATGAAATCTTTTCTGGTAAGAAGACTTGGAAGCTTTGGTCGAAATCTGCTACGACCTTGGTTCCAAATCTTGTCTTGACTTGTTTCAGTGAAGTCACCATGTACTGCTGGTCTTTTTCTAAGTCTGTGACTTTCTTCCTTGGCAGGAAGTCGCTTCCAGCAATCTTGTTTAGTGCAGATAAATCCATTCTGAAAACAAGAAAAAGTAAAAAAAATTAAAAATTTCTGTTAGAAAAAAATTTTGATGGAAAAAAATAATGTTTTTTGGTAAAAAAATAATGTTTTTTGGTAAAAAAATAATGTTTTTTGGTAAAAAAATAATGTTTTTTGGTAAAAAAATAAATTGTAACTTACTTAAAAAGTTAGTCGATTTTAGATTTCTTTGTGCAAGGTTGATCGTCCTCAAGCTCTTCGATTACTTGAATGCGCTCCTCATTGTGGTCCATTGGTTGATATAGCCCATTCCCCACTTCGATGTCTGCCCTTTCCATTGCTACTCGTAATATATCCTTTTTTTCTCCTTCCTGGGAACTTGCCCCCTCCATTGATGGATGCCAGTCATTCATGAACTCCTCTAACACATCATACTCAATGATAATTTGCTCGCCTTCATAAAGTGACATCCCCACTCGCTCTGCACTATTTTCATTGGTGGCTTCCTCCCTTCTCTCGATTTCCCTCTCTCTTTCATTCTCTGTAGCATCCATCTCCACTCGTGTATCTCCCCTCCTCATTTCTACCTCCCACTCTTTTTCTTTTTTTCAGCAGCCATTTTTCTTGCATGTTCCCTCTCTACTTCAAGTGCAGCTTGCGCCATCTGTATTTCTTCAATTTTATAATGTCCCCAAGGTAAAGTATCTGTACTATCAGGCAATAAAAATCTCTTATCATCGTGAGGACTTAGAGCAATTTTTCTCTGTTTTTCAGTATGCACAGTATGCAATTTTGAACGAATATTGCACTGTTCACGGTATATAATAGTGAGATCCTGAAGACAGCTTCGGTAATCCTCAAAAGTAATTGATTTTTTAACAACACTGGACTTTATACCTTTGGCTTTCTTTATAACTTCTCCTCCATCGATTGAAATACTATACATTTTGCTTCGTAATCCTATAAATTCTGTCATTATCTTACTATTACATTCGTCTTTCATCAAACCCGGAACTTTCTTATTAACTCGAGGAATTTCGAACGGATTATTTTCTTCATAATCGGAAGTATCAAATTTATGTATGTCCTCTTTCATTATTTTGTACATGTCAACATCCTCAACTTCGTATATGAGACTATCAGTATCAGTATACAAAAGTTTGCATTTGTCTCCAACTCGCTTTTTCATATACGAATAATGAAAATCATAAACTAATGTTTTTGATAATTCTAAAATGCAAAATCCAACATAAATTGGTTTCTTGATTGTGATGCTCGTTCTCTTCATTTGAATGGCAACTAAATTCTCATCAAAAATAGCACAGCTGTGAAAATTTAGTAGAGCTATGCGTGCTTCTGCTCCATATCTACCAGTAAATTTATTTACCAATCGGACATCAACTCGAGATCGCTCTCGCTCAATGCACTTTCCATAGACAGCATTGATTAACAATTTATAAAAAAGTTTTTCAAATTCGTTCTTAGCCTGCATTCTTTTTTGAGTATTCAATTCCACATAAGGTTCAAGCCATGCCTTTTGCTCAAAACTTAAAATTCTATGCACTTTTTTCAGTCGAAGTCCATTTTCCAACACTTGTCTGAGTGTTCGATAGTAAATAACATATCTCTCCTTGTTCTTCAAAGTAGTGAGAAGTTTCTTTTGTTTCGAGCCATGTGGCGCACTATGCTCTGCGCAAAATGGAAAATCTCGATGTGCATCGTGTATTTCCTCAGGATACTCCAAATCTACTTCAGCAATATATCCAATAACTGAATCTGGCGGTGCGTTGTAAAAGTTTGAATTCGTCTCATATTCTACCCATTTGAATTTTCCGACTGGCAAATATTGAACCATTGCCCATCCATAAAGATTATTAATATCAAAGTACATAAGTGTTTTCATTTTCTGTTTTTCATCATACGGAGAGCCCATATATGGATTGTTCGCCTTGGCATAGCGATTACAGCATTGACTTATTCCTCCCCGAATACCTGCTTCAATGAACATCAACATATCTATATCTGTAAGAAGCTCCAGTTCTACCTTCGTCGTCTTTTAGCGCTGCTGAAAATGTCAAGCCTGGAGACGTATAAAAGTGAGCTGGACATAAACCGTAAGCTTTGAGAGATGTTTCTCGAAAACTTTCAAATACATCCGCTAATAGTAAAACATCTGTTTTTAAGTATAAATCCGAATACTCGCCTAATGTCCTTATATTGAACTTACTCCAGACTTGAATAGCATGCTTATAGTCTTCATCAGCAATATGAGAATCGGTGAGTTGGTTATAAAACTGATTTTTCTCTGGCAATTTCGTAACTAATAATTTATCCAATCCATCTACAAAATCATATGGAAATATACCTTTACGTTTGAGAAAATCAATTTTCTCATCTGTAAAACCATCAGTTCGAAACTCTTTTATCAATATCGGCACATTTTCCAAGTATGATGCAAGTTTTTCTAATGACGAAGGAAGAAAACGCCAAGAATCTATGAATCTAAAACTTAAGTCACTGCCATCTATGTATTTTGTAAAAGAAATATATTTTTCCTTATTATGTGGCAATAGCGTAACTCGTCCTCCCATCAATGAAGATGTGGCTATCTCTTTCAAAATGAAGTGTGTATCGTAATTGAGGTTATGAAAAACCACAGGAATAAATTTTGAATACTTGTAATTCAAATTACATGAATTATGTGCTGCACCTCTGAAACTAATGTAAAAAGAAATAGATATTTTAAAAAAATTTGCATGATAAAGTAAATTTTTTTTTCATTGAAATATAACTATAATTAATATCTTACCGTCCTGTGAGATGACAGTGATCTCGTACTGCGAGTTCTTCATCACGGATTAGTTTTCGGCATATGTGACAAATGGTCGACCTTTGGAAAGATAATTCTTCTAAATCCGTAAGTTTTAATGGTTTCGGATTCTTGTAGAGTTTATCAATTTCCTCACTGATTGATTTTAATTCTTGAACAAACCATTGTGCAGGAGTCTGTCCATCTTCGATATTTTTTCTATATGACTTATAAAAAGATAAGCTGTCATCAAAGCTACATTTTATATAATATCCTATGCTATATGCTTCATGAAGTTGGAAGGCAATCTCATTCATTGTAGGCTTCAGTAAACATTCAAAATCAGCATAAACAATAAAAGGAACTTTTTCGCTTTTATAATAATCTTCAAATTTCAGAATGTTGTTCTGCGAGTCAGGTAGATTAATTCGACAATAATTCAAATTCTTACAATCATTTTCATGAACTTACAATCTTTCTTCATTATAAAAGACTTGTAAACATCTTTCACAATGGAATGATTTTACATGTGTCTTAGATAGTTGAGATTTCAGAAGACGAGACATATTCTTTATCCAAACGTAGTGGTATTTGGGTAAACTAATATCATCAGAATGATTATCTTTTTCATACTAATCGATGTAAAAGTCTTGGATGATGAGTAGATTGACATGCTTTTCCTTTTTATCCGATGTAATGTGGCAAGGTGATACTTCAAACTTTTGTCCAAACTTCTTCAACATGTACACATTTACTGAAATATTATTCAGTTCTTCAAATTTTGGAACATTTTTAAGTGTCACTGGAAATTCTATGTTATTAAATTTCAACTTGTTCTCATGCATGCTATATTGATTAACTCTATTAGTATTAGTTTCACTTGAATATATTGCTGAGAGGATAGCATACTTGAAACATTGATTGTCATTGTTACGAACATTGACACATGCTTTTTTCTTTTGTATAAAAGGTGTTAAAGGAATGTACGAACTGCCCTTGATCGGAGAATATTTTTTCATATTTATACTCAGACTTATAATGCTTTTTAGAGCCCAGCCAGAATCTTTTTCCTGAAATTCTTCTATCTGTGTCAAAATAGAATCTTTGATATTTATTTTGAACCATTCTTCTAGATTCGTTGACATGAAAATTGAAGTACTTGTGGTTGTAAAATATTTAATATCTGTCAATTCTTCACTACTTTTCTGTATAGAAAATTCTGCGGTGAAATCTGAATTCACTTTGAGAGCACTATATTCTTCTAAGCATGACTGTACATGTACTTTAAAGAGTTCTTGGGCGTCGTTTAAAAAACTTAAAATATCCACATGATTTATATTTACCACTACGCCAGTTCTAATTCTGTTTTCGAAAGCTGACTGCACATCTCGCCATTCAACAGAAGCTTCTATTTCTTCAGATTGCAGACCACCTCCTCGTTGAAGATGATGTTCAAATTGAACTTGAATACCCGAAAGATGTAACACACAAGTTTGACATCTCTGCTTTTCTCCTCTTGTAAGATCAGAATTGACAATTTTTTCATTTAATTTCTCTAAACTACCATTGCACATATCTATCCAATAATGGAGATCGGTATTGTTCAGTTCATTTACATTTTGTAAAGCATCACGGAGTAGTTGCACAAGACGTTCAAAGAAATTAATTGAAGACATTTTTTTTCTTTTTATTTAAAATAACCTTTCACAAACACAAACTTTCACGATTGGTAAAGTTTAGTCCCGATGACTATGTACACTCACGACTCCTCTGACGAAGTATGCTCATCCAGAAACCTTCAGTCCTTTTTAAAGGTAAGTTAACAAAAGGAGAGATAGAAAATTCAATTAACTAACCAATAGTAAAAGGGAGTGCAAGTTTTTCAGAAAAAGAGAGGTTTTCACGGGTAGGGATGAATTTTTTACCTTTTTTAACCTATCAGAATCATTTCTTAGTTTTAACCAATGAGGATTGAGCGATTTTCCATCGTCCAATCTTAAAAAGTTAGAGGGGGAGTGACTATCATCTTTTAGTTTAACCAGTGAAAACTGAGCTATTTTCCATCGTCCAATCTTAAAAAAGTAAGAGGGGAATTGCTTGACATAAACTTACGATTTGAAAATTTTCTATTCTCATTTCCTGATATTAATTCATACTGAAACATCCAACGCTACGAGATGGCTAGAACTCGTGATTACGATATGCTGTTCAAAAATTATATCATGCAGTCTGCGGAAGAAGAAAGCATTTATATATGTGATATTCAAGGATTTCAAAGAATATCAGAGGATTCTTTTATTTTCAAAGAAGTTAGTTTCCTCAATTTTAGAAAAACAGCTTTACCTACAGTCTATGTTTTCAAATCTCCAATTACATGGGAGGAACTAAATACAGAAGAAAAATGCATGGCTCAGTGGGTGGAAAGGTTCCATCACGGTATAGCATGGAATTCCGGAGATATTCCATATCATCGTCTACAACGTGTTTTCCAAATCTGCTCGCAAGGAATCAAAAAATTATTTGTCAAAGGAGAGCAGAAAGTGCAATGGTTGAAAAATCTTTTACCAAGTGTGTAAGTAAAAATATATTTAAATTTTTTATATTCAAAATAATCATTTTCTTAATACTTTTCATACTTTTTTCATACTTTTTTATACTTTTTTTATACTTTTTCATACTTTTTTTATACTTTTTTATACTTTTTTATACTTTTTTATACTTTTTTTTATACTTTTTATACTTTTTCATACTTTTCTCATACTTTTTTCATACTTTTTAATACTTTTTTCATACTTTTTAATACTTTTCTTATACTTTTATTTTATAGTTTAATTATTCTGTTTATTTTATTTGCAGGTCAATTTCAAATGTTGAAGATTTCGGCTGTCCAGCATTAGAAGAAATAATAGGTGATAAGCACCACTTCTGCTTGAACCACGTTTTCTGTATAAGAAGAAAAAGACCCGTGTGTGCAGTCAATAATACGATTGCTATACGAGCATGGCTACGAAATTACTTAAATATTAATGATAAAGATGAGGTTGATAATTATTTTAAACAAAACAAAAAAATGAAATGTACGTGTTTATATTTTGCAAATGAATAAAATTTAAAAAATTTTTTTATTATTATCTTATTAAAATACTATAATAATTGTATTTCTAAAATGAAAAAATAATTGTATTTCTAAAATGAAAAAAAATAATTATATGTGATTTTAAAAAAATAAAAATTTTATCAATGATTATTGTAATTTAATTTAATATTCCCAAAACCAACTACTATTTTTAATTATAATAATTTATTTAAGTGAAAAAAATTTTTTTTTCATAAAATAGATTATATTACATATATATAGAAAGGCTCATGAAATAAGCGAGATTAAGATTTTATGAACTATTATTATTTTTTTTTTTTATTGAATTAAAATTTTTATTACATATTTTTCCGCCAGTTACAAAAGTTCTTTTTTATATTTATATAAAAAATACATGTACATAAATTTATTTTTTAATCAAGATATGTGATGTCTTCTGTTATCATGAGTTCACTGCATGACGAAACTGTTCCCTCATCCTCCTGCGTTGATTTAGGGAATCTGGCATTCTCATTCTCCTGGTTAGACTTAGGAAGCCTTGTATTCATCACAATCTTTTTCCCTGAATGTTTAAGCTGCAAGATTCGTCTTGCAGGAGGAGGTCTATTCTCCTGGATAGTAGCGCTGCCATTCTCTTCTGAAAAAAGGAAAAAAAAATTAATTATTTATTTAGATAAAATTATTATTCTCAAAAAAAAATTAATATTTTAAACTTTTTTCTTTTTTTATTTTTTTTCAATGAAATATTTTTTGTTTTTTTAACTTACTTGTGCCCGAGGGCCCTGGTTGCGGAGACTTCTCCCGAAGTTGTGATCCTGAAACAGAAAAAATAAATATTTTAATCTTTTTCTTTTTATATTTTAATGAAATATTTTTTTCGTTTTTTTTAACTTACTTGTGCCCGAGGGCCCTGGTTGCGGAGACTTCTCCCGAACTTGTGATCCTGAAACAGAAAAAATAAATATTTTAATCTTTTTTCTTTTTATATTTTAATGAAATATTTTTTTTGTTTTTTTTAACTTACTTGTACCTGAGGGCCCTGGTTGCGGCGAGTTCTCTCGAAGAGGAGTTCTTACATCCTCGTTGTTGACTCTGGGAACTTTCTTGGGCGTTGCTCTGCATGAAGAGCAACTCGATGACGTTCCACTGGTACTCGAACTTGAACTCGAACTCGAGCTCGATGATCTGTTTCTCGAGCGCTTCGGGCTTGCCCTCGGTGTTTCCATATTTTCGAAGCCTTGATATAATTGCTGCATTGAAGCAGACTGCGGCATCGGTGGCACTAAAAAAAAGAAAACAAAAATAATTAATTATTGAAATAATATATAAAAAACTATTAATTATGAAAAAAGAAAAAAATTATCAAATATTACTCACACGATGTTATTGCATCCATCGCCCATGTGACGTGATCAAGCATCAACAAGATCAACGAGCCGTTCCTCATTAACCATTGGATTCTATCCCTCATTATTTTGAGGCTCGCACTAGTTTTGTTTTCTTGATTTTTTTTTCCGTTTGCCATTTTTTATTTTTTTAAATACGATTTAAATCGAAACTTAAATTTTTCAATCTTGCTTTAGGAAGCTTGAGAGACTGAATACTGAACATTGCATGCAGCACAGTATTTATACAAAAAAATTTACAAAAATTACCTACCTGCGGAAAAAATTTTTTGACAATCCTCCAAGTATTTTCCACGCCCTCTTTTCTATCTAAAAAGAATGCATTCGCAAAGGGCTTCGTTTTCAAAATTAAATGACCGATATATCGTTTTAGGAAAAGAGTAAAAGACCTTTTTTCTTAAAAAAAAAGATAAAATAAGATAAGTGGTGACTTTCAAAAATATAAACCTGTCAAGAAAACCTTTTCTGAAAAGAAAAAAATTCACCAATAACCTTATTTTAACTTAATACATGGATATAGAATGGGCACAATAAAAGTTTCAATTTTGAAAGAAAAAAGATTGTAAGATTATAAACATGAAAACCAAAACAAAGTTTCTTTTCTCAGTAAAAGAAAACATATTTTTACGAAAAGGAAAAAAAGGTCTTTTTCAACAAAATGAAAACAAGTGACTTTAAATAGTAAAGTAATGTGAAAGTGACCAAAGGGAAAATATCTATCGATCAGAAGCATGTGGGTTAAAGAAACTGTCATAGAGATGAAAAAGAAAAAACATGCAGTGGTAAAACAATGACGAGACCGAGGGTTTTCTGTGTATACCTGCACTCAAAGACATTAGGCGCCGCATGTATCCTTCAGCGTTGCGTAAAGCGCCGATTGCATTAAGATTATCAGAACAAGCAGAAAGTGACTTTGAATAGTAAAGTAATGTGAAAGTGACCAAAGGGAAAATATCTATCGATCAGAAGCATGTGGGTTAAAGAAACTGTCATAGAGATGAAAAAGAAAAAACATGCAGTGGTAAACAATGACGAGACCGAGGTTTTTTTGTGTATACCTGCACTCAAAGACATTAGGCGCCGCATGTATCCTTCAGCGTTGCGTAAAGCGCCGATTGCATTAAGATTATCGAAACAAGCAGAAAGTGACTTTGAATAGTAAAGTAATGTGAAAGTGACCAAAGGGAAAATATCTATCGATCAGAAGCATGTGGGTTAAAGAAACTGTCATAGAGATGAAAAAAAAAACATGCAGTGGTAAAACAATGACGAGACCGAGGGTTTTCTGTGTATACCTGCACCCAAAGACATTAGGCGCCGCATGTATCCTTCAGCATTGCGTAAAGCGCCGATTGCATTAAGATTATCGGAGCAATCAGAGTTCGTTTTTGGCACACTGACTGTACCGACTAAGTGGCGCTGCGGGGAAGCGAAAGAGAAAGGGTCACTAGCAAACGTAAAATTTTTCTGTGGATGGAGAGTCTTTGCATTAAGATTATCGGAGTAATCAGAGTCCATTTTCAGCACACTGATTGCTCCGACTAAGTGGCGCTGCGGGGAAGCGAAAGGGTCACTAGCAAACATAAAGTTTTTTCGGCGGATGGAGAGTCTTTTTTTGTAGCGCTGCCCACTATGCATTTTCTTGAACGTTGCACAAAAATTAACCTGCTTTTAGGAGAGAAGGAAAAGAATGTCCTTTCTCTTAATGCAGTACACTGTGTGTGTTCTTTTTTGAGTCGCAGGTGCATGAAAATAATGAATCATGCAACCTTTAAGATTTAATACTGTCTTTATCTTTTTGAAAGAAAATCTTTTTTGAGAAAAAAATTTATTATAAGGGTCAGCTATCTTTTTTCATCTCGTTTAAAAAAAAAGAGAACTCTTATTTGTAAAAGATAAGGAAAAATATTCCTTGACCAAAGGAAAAATATCTATCGATCAAAAGAAGGTGGCTTAAAGAAAAAAAAGTCATAGAGATGAAAAAAAGGGAAACATGCAATCGTAAACATTAATCTTTCAAAAGAAAAAACATCTTGGGACTCCCTACGGTATGGGGCCACCTACAAATCAAACAAAAAAAGGTAACTCTTATGGGTTTATACACATATTGGATTCTAAATCACATGGAGTAGGGAAGGGTGGGCGTGAACAAAATACTGAAATTCAAAAAATCACACGAAGAAGGGGATACTCTTATGTGCTTATACACACATCGGATTCTCGATCACACGGAGTAGGGAAGGGTGGGCGTAAATAAAAACCAAAATTCAAAAAATCATTCGAAGAAAGGGATACTCTTATGGGCTTATACACACATTATATTCTCGATCACATGGAGCAGGGAAGGGTGGGCGTAAATAAAAACCAAAATTCAAAAAATCACTCGAAGAAGGGGATACTCTTATGGGCTTATACACACATTACATTCTAGATCACTTTCAGGAGAGAGGGGGTGATCCAGAAGGAACCTGAGCCAGTATGCCTATAGCTTATCTACTTATATATATATATATATATATATATATATATATATATATATATATATATATATATATTTTAAATAATTAATAACTAAGCACATTGACTTAAGGACACTTAATACCCGAGTTTTACTGCTAGTCAGTGACTCAAAAATAAGGATAACGCAGCGTCAGTTATCCACATAAGGGCAGCATCGCTCTTGTATCATAGGAAAGTTCCTATGAGACGAATGCTCCACTTTGGAACTTATACTTTTGTATAGTGGTTATCACAACTGTTATTTTCACTGATTTAAAGTTATTTATATTTATTAACTTCTTTTACAATTATTTACAATTATTTACGATTATTTATAGCTTGTTACAGTTATTTGCCGTTATTTACATTTTCGAAAATTTTCACAAATATATTCAACTTATTTATAAATCTGTAAAAATTTTGGAAAATATGATATTAAGTTTTTACGTATGTATAGTTGTAACATGGCAAAATTGCCATGTTACTTAAACCTCGCTTTTATAATACGATAATATATGCGGCAGAAGGAAGACCTTGAATTCGCGCGTGGTTAAGAGAGAGACAACGCCGGTCAAGCTAAAGCCAACCCCAAGCAACTAACTATACCCGCTTGTACAGCGCATCAAAATACCATTAATATACAGTAAAGCTTAACCAATGTGCCTAGTCTACGCATAGCCTTACTCTAATAGTGAAGTAGACGGAAAAGGCAAGAGTATAAGGTGGCGCGCGTAGCGTGCCGCAATGCGTGGTATTAATTAGTGCGTCCGGTTTTTCTTTCTAGCTTTTGTTCAAGATACTTATTTGTATAATTTTCGAGTCAAATACCCCACATCAATAAATTAATCGAACGCATCGTTGACTCTCTTTTCGCCGCGTGGCTTTAATATTTTTACGATTAAGATAACTTACCGTCGAGAGCGCGGTGGCGTAACGAGAGCGCGGTGGCGTAATGGATAGAGCTCTTGCCTTCAACGCGGAGGGCATGGGTTCGAATCCTGGCCAGGTACCTCTAACTTTTTTTTCGAAAGAAAATAAGTGTATGTGCCATTTATATCACGACTCTTTAAAAAATCCGACCTCATTGGGTATCGGTTGATTGTTGGTTACAAAAGTGGCTGACCATCCATCGGTAGTCAAAGTTTTCGGTATGGTGGGTCTGACAGTCCTAGCCTGATGTAATGTGTTAAACAGATGCCGGGCGGGGGACTTCCTCGACTTCACCATATATAAAAGGTTAATCATATAGAGGACAATATCCTTTATATATTAATCTTTTTTCTTTAAAAAAAAAAAAAAAAAAAAAAAAAAAAAAAGATAACTTACCGTGTCACGTCCGTATCACGGGACTGGCGCCCTTTTCAGGGTATAGCTAGTGTTTGTCATCTAATACAATCTATAAATTTCGTATATTCTATCTGATTTTTTTTGTTTTTGTTTTATACATATTATAGTGTAATAACCAATTATACCTCTAGCTATACATCTAGTTAAATTAGTACGGCCACCTGATCCACACGGCCGTTACATAGTTATATTTTAATTATAAGATAGTGGGTATCTTTTGTATCACGACTAGGCTTGGTAATCCCAAGTAGTCATTTTGCGTGAAGAATAACATAAACGAACAATAATTAAAGTATAAATATAAGTTTATTATACATCCGTTGTGAGAAAGATATCCCTTACTAATTTTATATAGTCGTTTAATATGTCCTTACTGCTCTCTTCTATCCAACGTAGTCTCCTCGTTCATGAGGTAATTCTTGATTCTTACTGACTACATCTCTCCATCGACTGGTCTACCGACTGTCTCCTCGTGGGATGTCAGACTGTATTTATATCCGCCAAATTCATTGTTATGCTCTTCATATCCTTCTGAAATATTATTATTATTTCGTTATAGATTGCAACCTGTTGATCTATCATCAGCGATTTCTTTGTTAGTTGTTATACTTTTTCCTTATACCTCATCTACTGGTCTCGACATGTTACTGGGTCGTCAGCGCTTTTCCCTGGTGCACATCGTTGTTTGACGCTTCCAGTCAGGTTATAACTTGATAATCTGATAGTCAGCGTTTTCCGTCTTTAATTGTCGATTCGTGTATATATTGGATTTTTTGTATATTACCAGAGATAAGTAGAGATTGCAAATGCCGTGTTAATAAAACGTGCCAAATTCGATCATGACGGTCCTTGAGGCGATTCCGGAACTATACGCGCAAAGCCCCTCCACGTCTACACGCGCGTAGAGAAGCAAGCGAGAGGGGAGGAGACAAACACACGAAACACGCGACTTCCAGTGGCGTAGGTAATCTTACGGTAAACTCGCTTTAGCTCGTTTTCGCCGCGGTACGTTATAGCTTTATTTAAATGTGATTAACCGTTCCGGAAATTCGTTGATTAATCACATATTTTATTTGAAACATAAATATATTTTTTAATACTAAAAATCCTTAAGGTATAATTAAACAAATTATAATAAATAAAATCTTTTGGGGGGCGATGAACATATGTAACTTTTTACCCTGTTTAACTAATGTATGCGGTGGCTGTGGTCACTAAGTTTTTACGCACCTCGCCGTTATTCTAATTTTGCCAAGTTCAAACCCAAAGTTCCACCAATTTTTTTTTTTTTTTTTATATTTTAATGAATATGAATAAATCTAATTTCATTTAAGAAAAGTAAAATAATAAATGAATCTGAAAAAATAAATAATTTTACGAATGTAAACTTATAAAAGTGCATTTTAAATAAAAATTACATTAAATATCATTAATATTTCAAAAATTGGACTTTTTTTCTTTCTTTTATTATCATATATTTATAATATGATTGATTTTCATTTCCAAAACAAAAAAATTGATGATTCTCTTTAATGAACGTAATAATTTTTAGTTTTTACTAAACAAAATTTTGACTAGACTTTGAATAGTTGAATTATTTTTGATTAATTTTTGAAAAATAACATATTATTTCAACAGTTACAAAATTTAAAAAACGAAAAATCTATATTTTTTAAAAATACATAAACGCTTTTTAAATTTATGTTACGCAGAGATTAATTATTCAAAAAAAATTAAAAATTCTTTCAGAGAAATAACTATTTTGCATCTTATCTGACTGCTCGTTGTGTTAATTACTATTTTGTAAAAAAATAACTTTGAAAAATTGAAGATGTCATGCAAATTAGTATTTTAATAATAAAGAGCTGAACGGTTCTTCAAGCTGAAATTATATGAATTTTAAATAAACACACAATACTGATTTTATTAATTAACAGTTTATTGAGACCCAAAGTCGCCATTCTTTAGATGAGATTGTCTTAAAGAAATGATCGGCGAGGCTATTTAAAAATTTACAGTAATAACATATGAAATAGAAACTCATTTAAAGTTTCAAAAGATTATGCGCCTTTTTAATAAACAACAAATTGTAGCTAATGGAGGAGCTATCTGACTATTAACAAAATGTATATGATTTTTAAATCTTTGAAACTTTATGAGAAAAATTTAAGAATGACAGATAAAGGGAAACATCTCTTCCAATTAAAAAATATTAAAGAATTATGAAACGTATCTTAAAGAATCAATTGCGAATTGTTTATTATATGTTTAAATGGTTTATTATGGTTATGTAAATTAAATATTTTTATTATTTTTTTATCAATTTAACAAAAATTTAACTTAAAATGAATAAAAAAATAATAAAAGAATAAATAAAAGAATTAAGGAATGTGCTTTGATAAAGCATATTTTTTAAAAAGTGTTGTCAACTTTATCAAAGCGCATTAAATAAAAATCACGCTAAATACCATTGGTGTTAAAAAAACATTTATTAAAAAAATGTTTCAATGTTTATAATTACAAAAAAAATTAATTATAATACTGCTTATAAATTTGCTATGTGTTATCGAACTAAATGAAAATCTAAAAAAGACCTGATGCAAAAAAAATATCTTACATTTAGAAAGAAATATTGTGAGAAAATCCAAAAAAGTAGGTATTTTAAAGTATTCACTAAAAAGAATTCATTACAATTTTTTCAAATCTTCTTATCATATTATAAAGTTAACTGAAAAATAAAATGTATTCGTTTAATTTTTCAAAGATGGATTTGTTTAGTTACTTTTCAAGTATGATTCAATAAAATTTGAAAATAATATACTTGATAGTATTGCATTGTTTTGTGTAATTTGTGAAAATTATTTTCATTGGAAATCGTATCACATAAGTACGTAAACTTAACGTAAAATTTTTGTATGCTTTGAAACAAAAAAAATTTTTGTCAAATTTACATCAAATATATGTACTTCATTATTGAAATTGTCTCATTACATAGAATTATACATTTGATCATTAAAAAAATTTATATTCTTTATGAATTTTTTTATTGAAATTTTCATTTTAAAATTTACCTAAAAACTTTTTTGAAGTAGCCGAATTTTAATCTAAGAAAACGTTATGTAAAAAAAATAATTTATTTATAATTTTATTATTAAAACAGTTTTAAATGTATGTGGTAAACGTTATTTTCTTGTATTTTTTTAAATAAAATGTTAATTATATTAATATTGCACCTAAATATTTACTAAATTTGAAATTTTTCCAATATAAATTTTTTCTAACAAATATAATACAAAAAAAAAAACTTATGAAATTTCAAACTGAAAGTTCATTTAAAGTACTTGTAATAATTAACTAGGCAATTATATCTTGAGTATAAATATTTTTTTCATATTTAAATAACTAATGATTAAAGCCTACTCATAAAGAGAAATCATCTCCACCTCCAAGAAACAAATCCGGTTAAAACTACAAGATATGATTTCATGATGAAAAAAATTAACCCGTATTTTTTCTTTTGCTTAAATAGATTTCAGAGACAAAGATATGCACATTTTTCAATAATATAATGAAAAGAAGTTGTCGTAAGAACTTAAATGATCGGACAACTAAAAATCTTACGGAAAAATGTATTAAATATTAAAAAAGTACAAATTAAATACTTTAATTTAAGCCTTATTAGCTTAAAAAAGCTTAATGTGGTTAAAAAGTTATACCTAATTGAAAATTATTACATATTAGTTGATAGTTTTAGTATATAATATATGATAAATTTTTCACTCTATTTCACTTGTATATTTTGATCGTTCGTAATTTGTAACTTTTGAACTATATAACCTTTTTTGATGCAATACAGCTTAAATTAATATATTTAAGTACTTTCTTTGATCTTTCACACATTTTCTAGTAAGAATTTTAGCCGTTTGGCTATTCAAGTTCCGATAAACGTTTCTTTTTACTATATTTTTTATGAAATATCGGTATTTTTATATCCAGAACTTTTTTTCATCAAATTTTTTTCATCAAAAATCAGATTCTTTAGTTTCAACCGAATTCGTTTTCCGAAAATAGGGACCTTTCTTCTCCTTGTTCATTTGAAAATTTTTCATTCAAATTAAATTTCGTAATTCTTTTTGTAAGATTTTTGTGAACTTAATTTAAACTTTATATAATGTTTATTCAAAACATATTATCCCTTTCGTTAAAAAATGCCAAATTCTGAACTTTATTCTAGAAAATTTATTTTTTTATGCTATTTTAGATTTATTATTAATGTCTTAAACATTTTTATTTTATTATTATGTTTTAATACTTTCTATTTAACATTTTCTATTATGAAACATGTTTCTTATAAGATTTTAAACAATTTTCAAATCACATACTCTCTTTAAGTATATTATTAATTTATGTATGTTTGGAATTTAATTAATATTTTATAAATTCTTTTTAAATGTTATGCATAAATTTATTTGATCTATTTATAAATTATATTTATAAACGTTATATAACTATATTATATTTATAAACGTATTATCTTTAAAATATATAAAATACAATAATGTTTTTATTATTTCATAAAAATCAAAATAAATGAGCTTTGGCTACAATCATAAAAGAAAATCTGTCAAAATAATCAATTCCACAAATTACTTATATGAAATGGATCTATAAAATAAAGAAGAATTTAAAAAGAGAAGATGAAATAAATATCAAATAAAAATTTTCATTACATTCGAATTAAGAAAATAATCTATATTAAAAAAAAACGTTTTTAAAATTTTGATTGCTAATATTTCTTATTAAAAAAATTTTTTGTATTCAAATTCTGCATTTAACAGCGTTTGGGGATTTGAAAAAAGCTTTAATTTTTTTATACTAGCGATGCAAAGAACAGTAAGTCTGAATTGAAAATTTTATGTTTAAAAAAGCGTTAATTAGCACATGCTTAGAAAATGCTAGCAGTTAACAGTTATTTTATTTTAAACGGCTGTATTGTCGGTCAATATTTTTTGTCAAAAATGTTTCTTATTGTATTGTAATTAATTTTATTTGTAAGCATATTATTAATTTTTTTTGATAAAAAAAGGCAAAGCATAAGATTTTAACTTGGAAAAATTTTTAATTGTTGCAACGCACGCTAAAACTTAGCCAACACAGCTACTTTAGATTAGATTAGATATTGTTTATTTTGTATTATAATTACAAAAAAGCGTGAAAAATTACAAATAAAGTTGAAAAAATACATAAAAATACTTTAAATAGCCTTGTACATATAAAATCAAAATAGTACAGAATGATATCACAGTCATAAAACATAATAGAGATAGTAATACTGTAATAGTAAGTCAATAAATTAGATAAAAGCGATATCACAGATAACACGAATAAATACATGCAAAAAGTATAAATAATATAGTTAAAAATCAGTCTCAATATCTATCAGTCAAAATAATTACATAAAATCAAGCGTGTAAAGAGCGTAGTCGAAATATCAGCAGTATACAGTAAGTTAAAATCACATCAAGTTGAATGTACAGTAATATACAAGTCAATCTAATAAAAATATAATCATTCACTCTATGCACACACATCCTACATACACGCCAATAAATACAATCATGCCTTAAATCTATAAAGGGTACATCACATAATAAATTAACACATATGATATAGTCCGAAAATAATACTGTTTAATCGAGGTCGAGTAAAAACCTCCTCAGAGCGGCTTTAAACCTGCCGATTGATGGAAGATTTTTAATATCAGCAGGTAGGGAGTTCCAAAAATGCGCACCTTGAACTTGGAAAGGAATTTCTTCCAGTCTCAGTGCGCATGAAGGGCACCGCAAGATCTTCAATCTCACCCCTAGTGGTCGCTCTGGGTATATATCTAGTGAAGAGACCCACTAGATATTCGGGAGTATTCATACGTACGATTTTGTACATAAGTACAGCCATAAAATACTGTCTCCTCGAATCAGTACGTAGCCAACCCAAAGCATGTCTATGGGGAGAGATGTGATCACCCATTCTCACGCCTAATACATATCTCACACATGAATTTTGCATTGTCTGTAGCCGTCTTCGTAACTCCTGCGAAGCATCGAGCAAAACCACTGAGCAATAATCAAGATGTGGAAACAGCAGGGCGGTTGCGAGCTGCTTACGCAGAGCCTCAGTGGTGTACCGACGGAAAAACCGCAGGCTATAAATCACTCTATTGAATTTTTTAGTCAGCATATTAATATGCGGTTCCCACGACAGTTTAGAGTCGAGTACAACACCAAGGCTCGTAACGGTGTCAGAGAAAGGAATACCGATACCGCTCCCTAGGTCAATCGTCCTTGGCTCACCCGAATAAAAATTTTTAATAAAACGATTACTTCCAAAGACGATCGCCTTTGTTTTACTAGCATTTAAAGTGAGAGAAACACCAGCAGCCCACCCCGACACCGCCCTGGCCGCCCTCTGTAAAATACGAATCCCCTCGTCCACATCATCATAAGGGACCTGTATATAAATTTGAAGATCATCCGCATACAGCAGATGCCCGACGCAACCAGAGTCCAGTGCGTCACGTACGTCATTTATGTAAAGGCAAAACAACAGAGGCCCCAGCACCGAACCCTGAGGTACTCCTAGATTGGTTGTTAGCCAATTCGATTCCTCCTTCAAATGTGTGGAAACCATTTGTTTCCTACCTGATAAATAGGAGTTAATCCATCCGAGTGCGGCCCTGGAGAACCCCATCGATCTAAGCCTCGCAAGAAGTTTGGAGGAGAGATCGTGTCGAATGCCTTACTAAAGTCAAAAAGTAGCAGTAACGTGACAAGTTTCCTGTCTAGACCTGACCTTATATCGTCCGTAAGCTTAAGTACAGCAGTCTGCGTAGAATGGTTTTTCCTGAAGCCCGTCTGCATAGGATTGAGCAATTTTTTGGATGTAATGTACTCCTGCAGTTGGTCATGGGCGATCTTCTCAAGAACCTTTGAAAGAAAACATAAGATGGCTATAGGCCTAAAATCTTTTGGTTGCTTAGGTGCAGCACACTTTTTCAATGGTATAATACGTGCTTGCTTCCAACGGCAAGGGAAGACCCCCCGTGCAAAAGAGGAGTTGAACAGAGTCACAAGATGTTCACCAATAAATGGTAAAGCTTTAACTATCACGCTTTGCGGAATGCCATCCTCACCACAAGCCTGTAAGGAAAAATGTGAAATTGCAAGAACAACATCATTAAAACTAATTGGTTTAAAGGTAAACCCACTTTCATTGCATTGAGAAAGAATTCTCAATCGCTCTTCACTATCCTCCTGCGGCGAGACTGACACCCCAGCAAAGTGCGCATTAAGCTCATCCGGAGTGAATCCATTCAAATCCCCTTGAGGTCCGGATAGCAGTCCCAGGTCTCTCAACTCCTTCCAGACATTACCACCCGCAAGAGCATCAAACAGTCTATTGTGAATATAAGCAGTCTTAGCATGGTCCGTGCGTTTGTCTACCACCCTACGCAACCGCAGAAATTCAAGGAGATACTGCTTGTCCTCTGTCCGTTTATATCTACGATATGTAGCATCTCTCTTACGCCGCATCCGTGACAATTCTTCATCTACCCATGGAAACTTATTCTTATTAGGCTTGAGCGCTTTCAACGGCGCCAAATTCTCGATTGCAGCAGTGAGATTGTCACAGAGGCAACCAAGTGCAGATTCAGGGTCAACCGCGTCAGACTTTACGTTTTTTATTCGAACTAAATAACATATTTTTATCGCTTTCTTGCCCCAAACTTAATTTTTTTAATTATCTAAACAGTTTTCATTATTAAATAACAAAATTAGTAAAATGAACATTTTAAGGACAAACAAGTTGCATGCTGCACATCGTTTTTATGATTAAATTTTGTTTATCTGAATAATCAATTTCTTCATTTTTTTGGAATATTGTATTTAAATACATTTTTTATGATATAATAAAGTATTCACGCATTTTATTACATTCATCCTAAATAACAGTGAAAAATATACTTTAGATAGATAAAATAAACGTCAAAACATAAAAAAATATATATTTAATAAATAAACTGCTATTTTTAAACATTAAAAACCTAGATAAAATTTTTTCCTAATTAATTATAAAACTGAAAAAAATTTTAAATGCTTTTCATATTATGGTTCAAAGTTTGGAATCATTGTAATAATTATAAAAAAAAAATTGGAATCTATTTTTTTAATTTTTGGAAATGTTAAAATTCAATGTAAAATTTTTAAAAATAAAATAGAATTTAAAGTCATTTTATTTTACTACGTTACTACGTTTTTATTAACTCGCTTTGGTGTCTGTCTGTCTGTCTGTCTGTCTGTATGTCTGTCTGTTCGGTACGAATTTTGCAACCGATTGTAAACTAACTTCCTGATGAGCTAGAGACTTGAAATTTTAAATATAGCTCGGAACTGGATGACAATGCAATATTATAAAAAAAATATATATATCTACCGAACAATATATTAATATATTCAATCATATACGGAGATGTTGGCAAAATTGAAGATTTGAAGATTTTATATATAGATACACTTTTAACATTAGTGTCTAAACATCTTCGAAAATTTTAAAAATCTTCTTTTGATATATTAATATATTAATATATTAATATATCAAATATAGTAATATATTAATATAGTAATATATTAATATATTAATATATCAAATATATTAATATATTAATATATCAAATATATTAATATATTAATATATCAAATATATTAATATATTAATATATTCAATATTATATTTTTGCATGCATTGTTGGATAATATACTTAAATATATATTCCCACCGAAAAATATATTAATACAATTATATACGGAGATATTGGAAAAATTGAAATTTTGAAGATTTTATATATAGATATACTTTTAACATTAGTGTCTAACCATCTTCGAAAATTTTTAAAATTCTTTAACTTCTCATATTGCAATTAGACATAAATTACAGCATTTTGTATTGTACATATAAAATTTGAGACTGTATTTTATTCATTTTATGTTTTATCAATGCATAAAACAATAAATTTTGGTTGAATTTCTAATAGCGTCATTATCGTCAAAATGGCGGGAAACTCAGCATGCGATTACGTGTTCTCTAAAAAAAATAGATGAAACACGTTTTAGTCCCTTGATAACAATATATATGCTATATAATATGCACTGTTGGACAACACGATAAAATTTATATATATATATATATTAATATATTTAGAGGGATATACTCATGAAATTAAGTTTTTAATTAATTGAACTAAAAAGTATAAAATAATATTAAAAATAAAAAAAAACTTTTTAATGTACTACGTTTTATAATGAACCAAAAAGTATAAAATAATGTGTAATGAAATGAAAAGTGAATAATGATTTGAAATAAAAAAACGTGGGGCGCATACAATACATAATAATAAACATGCGCCCCACGTTTTTTTATTTCAAATCATTATTCACTTTTCATTTCATTACACATTATTTTATACTTTTTGGTTCATTATAAAAACGTAGTACATTAAAAAGTTTTTTTTTTTATTTTTTTTATTTAAAACACACTCCCGTGAAATTTGCAAGGTTTCGTAAAGTTTCATTTTTCCTAAATCAAATTATCGACATCATAAATTTATATTAAGTTAATTCAATAAAAAAACATTTAAAACCTAATATCAAGATATTTTCTGCTATACTAAGAAGTAATATTAAAAAGGATATACTGATATTAATGTACTTTTAATAAAAGCATTTCTTCATTTTTTTATGTGTCTAAAATAAAATGATGTTTATCAACATTTAATGTTGAATTTTTATTATATAAATTGAAAATAATGTTATCAAGCTCCTATATAAGTTTAGAAAATGCCAGTTTTTAAGAGACTAAAAGAATTAAGCTATTTAAAATGTAATAAAAAATTTATTTAATCTGTCTTGTGAGAACTTAAATTATTATATTTGCTCAAATAATTTTTTTGTTTTGGAAATAAAAATTAATGATATTATAAAAATATGATATTTAATAAAAGAAAGAAGAAAAAGTCCAATTTTCAAAATATTAATGATACTCAATGTAATTTTTATTTAAAATGCGCTTTAATAAAGTTTACATTCAAATTATTTATTTTTTCAGATTCATTTATTATTTTACTTTTCTCAAATAAAATTAGATTTATTCATATTTATTTTCTATTTTTATTAAATGAGTTAAAAATGTCATACATTCATATAAATTTAGAAAAGGACATTTTTTTAAAGAACAAAAAAGGTTTTATTATTCGCAAACGAGTGAGAATAAAAAACAACTATAATTTATAATAATTTTTTTAAATCTTTAATATTTTTTATTTAGCAGGAAAAAATTACAGAACTAGCAACGTTTTCATTTCATATTGATAAAAGTTATATATCCATGTAATATTGACATTAGAACTTTTTTCTATCCCTATCTGTAAATATATTTTTTTGTATTTTTGAAATAAAATAGAATTTAAGGTATTAAATAAATTTTAAATTTTATTTTTTCCGCTATTAAATTGATTATTAAAAAAATATATAATATTTAAAACTAAAACATAAAAAAAAAAAAAAAATTGGTGGAACTTTGGGTTTGAACTTGGCAAAATTAGAATAACAGCGAGGTGCGTAAAAACTTAGTGACCACAGCCACCGCTTACATTAGTTAAACAGGGTAAAAAGTTACATATGTTCATCGCCCCCAAAAGATTTTATTTATTATAATTTGTTTAATTATACTTTAAGGATTTTTAGTATTAAAAAATATATTTATGTTTCAAATAAAATATGTGATTAATCAACGAATTTCCGGAACGGTTAATTACATTTAAATAAAGCTATACCGTACCACGGTGAAAACGAGCTAAGGCGAGTTTGCCGTAAGTTTACCTACGCCACTGGAAGTCGCGTGTTTCATGTGTTCGTCTCCTCCCCTCTTGCTTGCTTCTCTACGCGCGTGTAGACGTGGAGGGGCTTTGCGCGTATAGTTCAGGCATTTGTCCATGTCCCGGCAGTAGTTTACATTGAATTTCAACGGGCACGCTCTTGCCTATGCTCATCGGCGATCTCTACTAATCTCTGATATTACTAATATTTCCTTTTTAATTATTTTATAAAATATAGCATCCATAACAGTAAATAACTAAATAGTTGTAAATAATTATAAACAACTTTAAATAGCTGTAAAACTATAAATAATTGTAAATATCAATAAATAATTGTAAATAATTAAGAGCAGCCCGGATTCGTTGTCCTTATCTGATAGAGTTTTTTGTTATTTATTTAAGCATTAATCAATTTATCTGCAAATCGAAAGTTGAACGCAATAGATATTATTATGATGAATGTTTATGCATAAGAGAAAAAAATTCAACAGTATTGTTTCTGAGGAAATTAAAGAACGCAAAAATATTATAAATATAACCTTCTACTTCAGCGTTCTTCACTTTTCTCAAAAACAATGCGATAGAATTTTTTTTCTTATGCATAAATGTTCATAATAATAATGTCTATTGCGCTCAATCTTCAATTTGCAGGTACATTAATCAATACTTGAGTAAATAAAAAAAACTCAATTAGACAAGGACAGCGAATCCGGCCTGCTCAATAACATTAAATTATTTACTAATTCAAAAAATTTTTGAAAACGTAAATAATTGTAAATAATTATGAGTGATTGTAAATAACTATACAAAACTGTAAGTAATTGTAAATAATTGTAAATAACTGTTAATAGCTGTAAATAACTGTAAATAACTGTAAATAATAGTAAATAATAGTAAATAATAGTAAATAATAGTAAATAATAGTAAATAATAGTGAATAACTGTAAATAACTATTATGTATACTTCAATTCTCATATTTTTCAACAGTTATTTACAATTATTTATTATTATTTACAAGTATTCACAGAAATTATTTTCATATGGGTACTCAAAATGCCTATATTAAGGGCAACATATTTCTCTTAGCATTTTTTGTCCATCCAAAAAATTTGGTCTCTGCAGATTTGGCAAAAATTGACTATTTATTAACCAATATTGATACGACAAAATATTACTTTTAATGATATACATAAATTGTAGTATAAACCATTTTTTATGTTCACATTTCTACCAGAGATCCCACATAGCATGAAATATTGTAGTGAAACTTTTACTGGAATATTGCGCTGAAATGTTGTTGTAAGACCGCAGCAATCTCGTCTTAATATTGCTAAAAGTTTCATGAAATATTTCAGTCCAATATTACTGCAACTTTGCTACAAGGTTATAAAAAATAATTCTAAGAATAATGAAGGAAACCTTTCATGAAAATATTCAGCTAGGTTTCATAAAAAATTCAACAAAATATAGCAAGAAACCTTTTATGAAAGCTCTCATGAAATATTTCAAGAAAGTCTGCAAAAATCTTTTATAAAAGGTTACTGTAAGGTTTTGGCAAGATTTTAGAAACATTTCACGAAATACTGCAAGAAACATTTTATGGAAGATTCCACAATTACATGAAATCCAAAGTTTAATTGCTATATAAATTATAATAAAATGAAAGTATTGCTGTAAAAAATTTTATTTTAGTTAAATTCATGAAGCAAATTTCTTTTATTAATGTGAAGTATAATATAAACCGAACAAAGTATAATATATAATACATGTATTAGTAGTATGCATATGTGCATATAATTTAAAACAATTCAAGTTTTATCCAGTGGAATGTTTTTTAAAATTTATTTAAGTAAAATTTTTATTAATTTTATGAGATATAAAGCATATAACTACAAATCAGAAGCAAAATTCATTTAAATATTGAATAAGTGATTAGATTCACTAATTGGTTAATGATTATATTACGGTAAGGTAGAAACTATGAACCTATATATTATAGTACTAAGTAACTACTAAACAATAAGACTTGTTCGTTGGAAAATAAAAAGAATAGATCTTAATTTAGAACACACTTAATAAACTCACTTTATTTAACACAATACAAACTCAAAGCATACAAAGAACTTGAAACGCGTAAAGCAATTATACTCGGACGGGATCGTGTTGCCTCCTCCAACGGCCGAAGCAAAACTGAGACGATGCCTGACGCGAGGCTCCCTTTATAGCGGCGCCATCCTGAACGCGTCCCACGCCACGGAGAGAGAGAGAGAGAGAGGAAGCGCCCGCGCCATTGCGCGCGCATGAAGAATTGGCGGCAACCCGCGCTGCACCATTGATTCCGAACATTTCGGAACAATCCGCCCGCCTCGTCGAAGACGATCTGGTAGGAGTACCGCCGCCCGCCGTGACGAGATCAAGTGACATGATCATCTGAAGGCACTTTCAGGGGAAGCTTGGTCAGCTTCGTAATCGGACGTCGATATGTTCCAGAAGCGGTCTTGACAGTGACGACACGGACGAGGCCATCCTTTCCAGGGTGTACCGAGAGAATTCGGCCCAGCGGCCAGGATCCTTGCCGAAGGAGTGACGGATCCAGAAGGAGAACGATGTCCTCCGGCAGAAAGTTTGGCCTGATTTGAGTCCACCTCTGACGGGGTTGAAGGGTGTGGATGTATTCGCGACTCTATCGGAGCCAGAAGTGATCTCGGAGAGCCTGAACCAGACGCCAATGCTTGCAGCGACCGGGCTCCTGGATCGGAACGTCGATGGGCAGCTGTGACAGATTTGAACCCACCAAGAAATGGCCTGGAGTGAGGGCCTGGAGATCATCTAATTCCCCGGTGATAGGTGTTAACGGCCGGGAGTTGAGACACATCTTTACCTGGGAGATGAATGTGTTGAGCTCCTCGTAGGTCAGCAGCTGGTCATGCAAGACTTTTTTGATGTGCCCCTTTGCCGATTTTACAGCCGCCTCCCACAATCCTCCGAAGTGCGGGGTGGCAGGAGGAATGAATTTCCATTGGATCCCTTCAAAGGCGAGAGTTTCCTCAACTCTCGTCCAGGCGATATTCGCCTCCCGGAACAGGGAGCGTAGTTCCGCATCCGCGCCTTGAAACGTGGGGGCATTATCGCTCCATAGCTCTTTGGGAAGGCCTCTGCGGGTGATGAAGCGACGTAGTGCTGCCAGAAAGGTGGGGGTGGTCAGATCTCCCACCAGTTCCAAGTGGACGGCCTTGGTACACAGACAGACCAGGACTAGAAGGTATCCTTTGGAAGCGTGGTGACCCCTGCCACGGGCTGACTTTACGTGGATTGGGCCAGCGTAGTCCAAGCCAGTGCAGGCGAATGGACGGCCGGATGTTACTCTCTCGGCGGGCAAGGAGCCCATCAGTTGCGTATAAGGAGCTGCTCGGACTTTCGCGCACGTCACGCAGTTCCGAAGGAAGGCTTTGACTTTTACCCGGCCCTTGATTAGCCATAACCTTCTCATCACAAGAGAGTACGTCAATTGGAATCCACCGTGAAGGGCTTGCCGATGAGCCCAATCAATCGCTAATCGAGCGAAGTGACATGATCCGGACACAATCGCCGGGTGACGCTCGTCGTAGGGCAGAGGCGATTCCTGAAGACGACCACCAACCCGCATGATCCCCTGGTCATCAATAAACGGTTTCAGTCGTGCGAGAAAATGATGTTTTCCAAAAGGTTGTTCCTCACGAAGAGCGATCAACTCTTGAGCAAAGCTGATGCTTTGGGACCATCGGATGCAGGCCAGTTCAGCGTGCTTGAGCTCGTCGGCGGACATAGGCTGGCCAAGAAGCCTGGGGCGATCACCTTCTAACGGGACCTTGAAATGTCGAACCCGAAGACACCAAGCAATCACTCGAGTGAGCCGATGCAGACTTGAAAATTCGGCGAACAATGTAGACTCTCCTCGTAGAGCGTGGCTGTGGACCGAGGCTCTCTTGAGCTCCTATTCAGTCGTGGTAGTGGATCCTCTCAAAAGTGGCTATATTGGCCACTGTGTCTCCGGTAATTTCAGCCAGGAGGGCCCGTGCCACCATGGGTGCTGTGGATCCTGAAGGGGGGCAGCAGTGATTCCTCGCGATGCGACATCTGCCGGATTGTCGGCTGTTGAGACATATCGCCATTGTGATCTCGTGCTTCGACGTTGGATGTCCGCAACGCGGTTAGCGACGAAGGTGCTCCACCGAAAGGGATCTGCATCCAACCAGCGGAGAACGGTCTGTGAGTTGGTCCAAGCGTAGTAACCGAGGCATGCGAGGTCCAGTTCGCTCTCAGTCCACTGCAACAATCTAGCTCCTAAATGGGCGGCGCACAACTCCAGTCGTGGTATCGAGAGGGTCTTTGCCGGGAAGACCTTGGTTTCCGCGGTCAAGAGGTGACAGTGGATTCCCCCATCTGGGTTCACGGCTCGAAGATAGACCGCAGCGGCATAGGCGTCCTCGCTTGCATCGGAGAATACGTGCAGCTGAATGGGTTGGCCCGACGAGATCTCTAACCACCGGGGGAGTCGGACTCCTTCCAGGGCCTGTAATGAGGCTGTGAAGCTGCACCACATCGATGCCAAAGACGGTGACAGATCATCGTCCCAGTCGAGGCGAGCAAGCCAAAGGTGGCGCATGAAGATCTTAGCCTGAATGACGATGGGGCTGAGCCACCCTACTGGGTCGAAAAGTCGGGCGATTAGGCCGAGGACTGTTCGCTTGGTCTCTCAGTGGGCTGAGAAAGGCGGGCTCCGGAAACGAAACTCATCCGCGACCGGATTCCAAAACACTCCTAAAGCCCGCGACGGTTCTTCCTCCGTTAGTTGGTGTCCTAACGGCCGTAGACAATTCTCTGCCGGAAGAGCCTTCAACACGGTCGCGTGGTTTGACGTCCATTTCCGTAATTCAAACCCTTCCTTGATCAACACGGCCGAGAGCTCCCGCTGAAGATCACAGACGGCTTCAAGGCTGTCCGCACCTGTGAATATGTCATCCACATAAATCTCACGTATAAGGGCTTCAGCTGCCCTTGGTTTCGTAAGGCCCTCGTCTTCAGCCAATTGGAGCAGGGTGCGAATCGCCAGATAAGGGGCACATGCCGTGCCATAGGTGACGGTCTCCAGGCGGAAATGCGTCTCCTGATCTTCCCCTGACCGTCTCCAAACGATCCTCTGAAGATCCGTGTCGGCAGGGTGGACTCTGATTTGGCGATACATCATCCGGATATCGGCTGACATCACAAAACGGTGTCGACGCCACTGTGTCAGCACTGCCGGAAGGCTGAGCTGCAGACGGGGACCGGTGTGCAGCGCTTTGTTCAGCGAAAGCCCAAAACGAGTCTGGCGTGAAGCATCGAACACTACCCACAATTTTGGTTTACCTTTATCCGTGAGCTGCCAGATCGCATGATGGGGTATGTAGTAGACGCGCTCCGATGTTGCAGCCACGTCATGGCCATGAGACGAGATCGGAGTCATGTGTCCCAGCTCTTCGTACTCAGTCATGAACTTTTCATATTCGGCTGCCAGAGTCAGGTCTCGCGCCAGCCGGGCGCGCAGAGAGTCCAGTGAGCGCTGGACCTGACTCAAGGTGTCGCCAAAACACGGTGCATGCGATCCCTTCAGAGGCAGCCGTACTGTGTAGCGACCATCCAAGCCCCGTTGGAGACCCTGCTGGAACAGTTGTTCACACTGGTTCTCTTCAAAGGACATCGTAGAGGCCCGGGGTGGTTCTTCCAACTCCCAGAACGATCGGAGCTGCAGTTGGAGGTCTTGTTGATTTCTCGTGGATGACGTCAACAACATTGTGCGCAAGGGCGGAAAAGATATGGCCTTCCCTTGGAGGACCGGGCCAAAGATCACCCACCCGAAAATCGTACGCTGCGCCATTGGTTGATCCTTGGTGCCCTTCCGAATACCGTCAAGAATGATTTGACTGTAAATGTCGGCTCCGAGTAGGATGTCAATCTGAGATGGGGTGGCGAAAGCTGAATCGGCAAGGTGGAGGTCCTGTAGATGAGACCAACTTCCGAGGTCAACGGGACCGGATGGGGTCCTGACATGTAATCGTCGGATCACTGCTGCCGTGAATTTCAGTGGAGGGCGCCCGTTTAAGACGACGTGCAAAGTCGCCTGTCTTCCGGAGGAACATACTGAAGCGCCGTTGATCGTGCTGATATCCATCAGTCGGGCGATCTGCGTATGACCGACTCTCTGAGCCAATCTGTGGCTCACGAGACTAACCTCAGATCCCGGATCCAACAAGGCACGGGCTCTGACGATGTGCCCAGTTGAAGCCTGGATCAGCAGAAGAGCCGGGAGTCGTAGACGATGGTGTTGCGATGCTACGTGGTGCCACGGCCGGGCGGTCCGAATCCAGTCGTGAGCCTGACTGGCGCTTCGCAAATCCACTTCCATGGAGAAGCGAATGGTGACGTCGACCACAGGTTACGCATCTCCCCTTCGAGGTGCAAGTCTTGCTGGAGTGCCCGCTACGAAGGCAATTAAAACAACGTTCCGACTCCCGAACAACCCGAAGTCGGCCATGTGGCTCGAGATCCCGGAACGCATTACACTGGTTCAGGAGATGGTCAGCCGCACAACAAGGGCAAGCAGTCCGACTGGACGAGCTGGCGATTGCTAAGGTCTTCACTCGTTTGGACGGCGGGGCCGGACCACGCGAGTCGCGATCTTTTGAGGCCGATGGATTGCTAGACGGCTCCAGTGCTTTGAAGGTCCGAATGCGATTGGCCATGAACGCAGACCATTGCAAAAAAGTTTGGTTTCTTTTCCGAATGACCCAGTTCCTTTTTCCAATCTCGTCGCGTGATGTCATCCATGCTTCTGCTTCCGAAAAAAACCAGCCAGTCGTCCCAATGTTCAACTGGGCAGCCAAGGGTCTGCAGAGCATCACGATGTCGAGTCAGCTCGTCGAGATTACGTTGAAGGGTCTGCACGTTCTCTCTCCTGTCTGCTTTGATCGCAACGATGGCCTTGAGATGCTCATGAGTTCGGATCTTCTTGTTGTCGAAGCGGGCCAGCAGGAGATTCCAAGCCGTCAGATAATTGGACTCAGTCAGGGGGAGTGATTCAATCGCTAACCTGGCTTCACTGAGGACAGCAGTCCTTAAATAATAAAATTTCTCAACTGCCATTAGCCGAGGATCACGATGGATTAGAGCCTGGAACAGATCTCGAAAAGACTCCCAATCTCTCTGGTTTCCCGTGAAGCTCGGGATTGAGATTTTCGGTAATTGCGCATGCAAGCTGGTGCCGCCTGGCTGATCGCTGGGGCCCCTTGGCTCTAGCCTCCGGCGAGCTTGCTCGTCCAACAGATAGCCAAGCACGGCGGAATATTCCACCTCCGTTAACGCATAAACATCCTCAGTGAAGTAGGCATTCCCGTGCAGACTTTGATCAGCAAAGAGGGCCTCATGCTGGATCTGAAACTTGCTCCAATATCGGTCGAGCAAGCTGACTCGTCCATCGATCACTCCGCTCGAGAGGTTCTCTTCACCGATCCAAAGCGTGTTCCGCTTAAAATTGACGATGAGAGTCCTTAAAGCCATTTGACCCGCGAGGAGATCCATGATTGAAGGCTTAAGGCAGCGTACCACCGCTAATCAACCACAAACAAAAAACAGAAAAGGCTGACCCTGAGCAACGCTCGAAGGCTGCCCTCTCACCAAAACGCCGAGGCGCAACCCAAGCTACGCTTGAACGGCTGCCCTCTCAAACCAAAAAAGCGCGAAAGCGCAGCCCAAGCCACGCTTGAACGGCTGCCCTCTCACCAAGGCACCAAGGCGCAACCCAAGCTACGCTTGAACGGCTGCCCCCTCAACAAGCACGAAGGCGGAGCCCAAGCTGCGCTTGAACGGCTGCACCCTCAACAAGCACGAAGGCGGAGCCCAAGCTACGCTTGAACGGCTGCCCTCTTAAACCAAAAAAGCACCAAGGCGCAACCCAAGCTACGCTTGAACGGCTGCACCCTCAACAAGCACGAAGGCGGAGCCCAAGCCACGCTTGCAGGCTACCCTCTCAACAAGCACGAAGGCGCAACCCAAGCTACGCTTGAACGGTTACCTTTTCACAAACAAAAACTAGAACTTGATCACGACGCTGCATTTGCACAATTACACGAAAAGGAAACTATTGTGTCCGCACTGTGCAAAGAAAAGAAAACACACGATATTTGCACTGCACAGAACGAACCAAGAAAAACAGCAAACACTGTAACCGCACTGTGCAAAAGAGCAAGAACACACAGTATTTGCACTGCGCAGAACGAACAAAGAAAAAACAGCAAACACTGTAACCGTACTGTGCAAGAGAAAAAGAAAAAACACACTATGTTTACACTGCACAGAACAAACAAAGAAAAAACAGCACACTGTAACCGTACTGTGCAAAGAAAAAGAAAAAACACACTATATTTACACGGCACAGAACAAACAAAGAAAAAACAGCACACTGTAACCGTACTGTGCAAAGAAAAAGAAAAACACACTATATTTACACTGCACAGAATAAACAAAGAAAAAACAGCACACTGCTGGATCCAGCTCGTAAAGGACCAAAATGTTCGTTGGAAAATAAAAAGAATGGATCTTAATTTAGAACACACTTAATAAACTCACTTTATTTAACACAATACAAACTCAAAGCATACAAAGAACTTGAAACGCGTGAAGCAATTATACTCGGACGGGATCGTGTTGCCTCCTCCAACGGCCGAAGCAAAACTGAGACGATGTCTGCCGCGAGGCTCCCTTTATAGCGGCGCCATCCTGAACGCGTCCCACGCCGCGGAGAGAGAGAGAGAGAGAGGAAGCGCCCGCGCCATTGCGCGCGCATGAAGAATTGGCGGCAACCCGCGCTGCACCATTGATTCTCAACATTTCGGAACAAGACTAATGAATTAATAGATTAATAATCAAATTTCCCGTGCACAATCAATTCCCAAAAAAAGAATTTTCTCATGCAAGAAAGCTTTACTTATTTAGGACTACATCATTAAAATAATCAAATAAATTTTTTTACAACGACTAGATGCAACAAAATTTATTTTCATATCAACAAAAATTAAATATGTTCTGGAGAAAAATTGAAGTATTAATGATGAAGCTGACCAATTATGAACTGATTGTATATCTCTACCCTTTGCCAATTAAATAATAATTGTAACAAATAATTGTTAGAAAGCCGTATCTCATATCATAAAAACGGATATTATCTTTACTAAGGAAAATCTAATTTTATTGCTTTGTTTTCAATAAAACTTTAAAAAACGAAGTTGTTTATCCTCAACTCTATTTTTAAAGTTTTTAGGATTTTTTTTAACGTAAAAGGATATAATTGAAATTGCTTCACAATTAAAACATTGCATTTAATTTTATGAAAAAAATTTAATTTTTCATTATTCAACTGATCTTTGTTAATTTTTAGGTTTTGTAAGTTCCTGTAAGATACCTAGCAAAATTGCAAGAAGATTTTAAGCAACGTTGTGAGAAACTTTTGATAAAAGGTTTAACCAGGTTTTGGCAAAATTTAATAAAACGTTTCATCAAAACTTGCGAAAACCTTTCATGAATAGTGGTTGCTAGGTTATCAACAAGAATCCAGAAACATTTCACAAAATATTGCAAGAATCTATCATGAAAGGTTCCAGCAAGGTTTTTGCAGGGTTTCACAAAAAAATTCAAGAAAGCTCTAGAAAACTTTTCATTAAAAATTGCTGCGATGTTTTCGGTAAGATTTCAGAAATATTTTACGAAATATTGCAAGAAACCGATCATGAAAGGTTACAGCAAGGTTTCTGCAAGATTTCCTGAAGAACTTTAAGAAAGCTTGCCAAAATCTTTTATGAAAGGTTGCTGGAAGGTTGTCCGCAAGATTTTAGGAACATTTTACGTAACATTGCGAGAAACCTTTTATAATAGATTCCAGCAAGATTTCCTGGAAGATTTCAGAAGCGCTTCACGAAATATTGCAGATATCTTTTAGAAAATGTTCCAGCAAGGTTTCACAGAGATTAACGATCGATGACGGAATCGATAGAAAGAGGCAACGGTAGAAAGAAAGAAAAAGTAAATCGAGTCATGAATAGGGAGAATATAGGATTAGAGAAAAAGGGGAGCAAGCATGTAACATTAAAGATATGTAGAAATGAGATGTATCAGTACGAATATAATATATAGAATTGCGTAAAGTCGAGAGCAAAAGAGATGGAAGATAGAAGAGTCGTGCGTTCGAGAGAGATAGTAATGAAGTTCGCGTAAAAAATAATTAAAATCGAGTATATGGAGTATTTAAATAGGAATAAAATTGTTAAAAAATTGTTAATAATTGTTATTAATTTGTTAATTTTTCTTTAATAAATTGGGAGTAAAAATTAGTTATTAATAAATTTTAAACTAACATTGTGGTGCTTAAAATATATATTATTGATACTGGTTTTTTTCATCGATGGTTTCGTCATTATTTTCTACTAACACCCGATTAGAATCCACCCGAGAGAGTTGGTTGCCGATTCATTTATACATTATATTTAGAGTAAACATAAAGAAAATAATAATTTAATTAAGAAAAAAAATATTAGTAGAGTTGAGATAAGTATACGAGGGAAAGGGAACAAATTCCCCCGCTACAAATAGCGCCTAATATTTGAGGCTTCGTCGAAACCGGTTGAAAAAACTAGTAAAAAAAATTGACATTTAGAGAACGTTGTTCTAATATTTAAAAGTGTAAGAAAGATTTGAAAGTGTTTATTAAAGTGTAAAAAACCGTTGGAGAGAAATTTTTTGTTTTTCAAAATGGTGGTGTAGCGGTGATTTTCAAGAGAAATTCGAGCAAAATCGCGAGTGTTATCAAGAGGTGCGGTAGCGCCTCGACGGCGAGTTAAGGTACGAATACGAAAACGTCGAGGTGCTCCTCTTATACTTTAAATTAGAGTTTTAAAAATTTTAAAAATGAATCCTATTAAAATAAAACCCAATATTTGAAAAATAGAAATTGATATTTAAAGATTTTTATCTTATCTTCCATTTAAAAAAAGTTTTATTACGATCCATTTAATCAATCACGAGAAAACGTAATCTAAAATTTCAAAGTACCATATTCGCGTTATAAAAATTCTTCTCCGTCATCAGTCCTTCAATTTTTGTTTCCAGCCAGTGACGTCACACTTTAATATTGTAGGAGAGCTATGAGCATATTTTTTTATATTTTTCGGCTATAGTATAGTTAATATAGTGCATGTGGTTTGTATTCGAGTAAGTATATCAAGCTATAGTATACATATATATATATATATATATATATATATATATATATATATATATATATATATATATATCGACTACGAGTTAGGGTACGAATACGGAAATAATTTATACTTATAATTGAAATAATATTTTCGTGTAAACGTATTCTATAATTCTAACATAGTATGATTTTTTTTATTATCAACTAAACACTTTCTTGTGAATGTTTCCTCGACCTGGAGGTCCTCCAGCTCATCTGAACATTATCCACAGGAAATGACAAAAATGTATATATTTCCAATTATAATACTAGATGTGTTTCTTTGTGAATGATGTTTCGTGAATCTGGACGCCATCCTGGCTATCTGAACATCATCTCCAGGAAGTAACAAAAAATTTTAAATTATAATACTAGATTCACTTTCTCGAGAATGATGTTTCGTCGACCTGGAGGTCGTCTAGGACACCTGGACATCATCTATAAGAAGTGACAAAAATTTATACATTTCCATTGATAATACTAGATGAGTTTCCTCGTGGATGATCTTTCGTGATCCTGGAGGCCATCTTGGCCACCTGGACATCATCTCCGGGAAGTGACAAAAAATTTTTTAATTTTAATTATAATATTAGATGCACTTTCTGAATGATGTTTCGTCGACCTGGAGGTTGTCCAGGTCACCTGGATATCATCTTCAGGAAGTGACAAAAATTTACGTCAATTTGTGATTAATGTATCCAAACGTCTACTGAAAAATCGTGTTACGATTAATTAAACATAACAAAATTACGATCAATTAAACATAAAAAAATTAATTAAACATAAATGTTTCATTTAATTAAACATTTCATCAAAATTTATTCATTTTCCAATTTTTTTGCTTTGATAATCTAATTGTCTTTAATTTCTTTATAAATTTTAAAAAGATTTTTTGTTATATTTCGTATCTAGTTTTATAGAGTTATACAAAAGTTATATATAATCATTTTCAGATACAAACTATATCCTGTAAGCTATATATATAAACTTGACACAATAGTTTCACGTGGGTATGTCTTTTAGTAATAAAAATGTGAAAAGATATAAGTAAAAGTTCAATTTTCTAAACTTAACATTTTTATACTAAGTAATCGTTTCAATTGCTTTGATTCATGTCTAAATATGAAAATAGTTTCATCTTACTGTATTCAACAATAATATATTGAAACCTATTCAGGAAGGCACTTTGATCATTTTTGGTCTAAAAAATGTAAATTTTGAGAATTTAATATTATCGTTTTTTTTTCACCAACTGTGTAGTTCTTTGTAACTAAAAGAGATGAAGCTCTAAAATTTTATAGGTGCTTTTAAAGGATATTAATTTAACAAATTAAATATTTAAGAATTATTCAAATTTTATTATTTTTATTAAATTTGCTTACGAATTACAATGTATTTTGTTTTCATCATGTTAATATAAATGATACTAAACTATGTGCTGTTTAATATAATAATTTTTAAAATCTTTTTTAAATGAATATATTAATCTAAATACTTTATATCGACGTCCCGTACGAAAAAAAGCACGACTCAGGCTTTTACGAAAATAAGCACAGTTCAAAGAGTTTTAACGAAAAGTAGCACCGTTCGTGTTTCCCTTACGAAAAAAAGCACGGTTCACAGGGTTTGACGAAGATTAGCACGAATGGTGAAAATTTAACGAAAAAAAGCACGGTTCGCTGAGTTTCAACGAAAACTAGCACAGTTCATGGAGCTCCGACGAAAAAAAGCACGGTTCGCTAAGTTTCAACGAAAAGTAGCACGACTCATGGAGCTCCAACGAAAAAAAGCACGACACGTTAGACTCGGACGAAAAGTAACACGATTCGCGAAACATTGACGAATACTAGCACAACTCGATATGCAATATTACAATTTGTACCTTATTAAAAACTTGATTATCTTAACTCTTAACAAATAGTTAATTAATAAAATATAATGAGAAGGGGTTTATTTTTATTTTTCTTATGAATTGTTTCAATATTTTCAATATGTTTTAATGAAATTATTTGCTCAGTGGTTTTCGATTCGTTTGATTAGAAAGTTGCCGCTTTCCGGCCGGAGTGCAAAAAATTCATTTTATACACATGTTAAAGCACAGCAATTTCGAAACTCAGTTGTTTCATTGTTTTTATATAAATACAATTGCTTACCGAAAATTTAATTACAAATAATTTCCTTAAAAGTTTAAAGCTATAATACGATTCATCACATAAAATAAAAAAAATTGTTGTGATATATTAAATAATATAATATTTTTAAACCTTCGTTGTTTTAAAAAATTCTTTTTAACAAATAATTTGGTATTTACTAAAAAATATGGATGGATTCATTCGTATCATAATTATCAATGCAAAAACATTTATTTCAGGAAGAGCTTTTGGACAAAAATTAAGAAACACGTGTAGTTTTAAAATAACAGAAAGCGGAAAAATATTAAAAGTATTTTATTCCAAGTTCATTTATTAAAAAGCAAGGTTTGTAATCTGTGAATTTTATGAGCTATAACTTTGATTATTGTATCGAATACATATTAATATTTTTCACAGAATTTTCGTGAATTTTTTGTTGCTAATTTGAACGAAATTTATGTACTTTTCTCTCAGTACTCACTTCTGATGAGAATTTTATGTTTTTATATTTACCTCAACTCAACTCAAAACTGAATATTGAGAATTTTTTTAAATTAAAAACTAAATTTTGGTACTAATCAGACTTTATAATGACCTTTTTTTAGAAACCTAACTGAGGTCATGTATTGCTTTTAAAAATAAAAAACAAGTTTGGCTTATATTTTTTATAAAAAATTTGTCTTGACTCAAATCAAGACTGCGTGAGTTTTTATATTAATGATATTTTATTAGATTTTTCGATAAGTTCGATTCGGAAGAAAAGATAAACATAAAAAAAAAATTTTTAAATACAGTCATTTGCTAGATTAGATCAAAGTTATAGCTTATTAAATTCACAGATTACAAAACTTCTTTTTATACCACTCTAACCTCAAAATCAGAACTTCAATATGATTATTCGGCTCTCGTGGTATAAAGTATTATTTGAAACTGGTGTGTAACGTGATTTTTACCTTCCACACCCGTTTCGAAAAGTAAAATGAACTTGGAATAAAATACTTTTAATATTTTTTCCGCTATCTGTTATTTTACAACTAAACGTGTCTTTTAATTTTTGTCCAAAAGCTCTTTCTGAATAAAATGTTTTCGCATTGATAACTATGATACAAATGAATTCATCCATATTTTTTAATAAATACCGAATTATTTGTTAAAAAGTATTTTTTAAAACAACGAAGGTTTAAAAAATATAATATTATTTTATATCACAACAATTTTTTTTATTTTATGTGATGAAACGTATTACAGCTTTACCCTGTTGAAAAAAACCATATGGTTTAACCATGTGGTCATCATGTTCATGTGATCATTTATGAAAAATTACTTTTGCCTCGCAAATTCAGAGGGCGAAAAGTTCTTTATTTTCGCCAAATTTAATTTCTCTAAAATTAAGGGGGCGAAAAGTACTTTACTCCCAAGAGTCAAATTTCTCTTAAATAAAGGGGGAGCTGTGTACTTTTCTCCCGCAAATTCAGAGAGCGAAAAGTTCTTCATTCCCGCCAAATTTAATTTCTTTAAAACTAAACGGGCGTAAAGTACTTTTATTCCGTAAATTAAATTTTTCTTAAATTTAGCGAGAAAAAAAAATTTTCTTCTCGTAAATAAGAGGGCGAAAAGTTCTTTATTCCCGCGTCATTTAATTTTTCTAAAAATAAGAGGGCGAAAAGTACTTTACTCCTGCAAGTCAAATTACTCTGAAATGGAGGGGGAGCTGTGTACTTTTCTCCCGCAAATTCAGAGGGCAAAACGTTCTTTACTCCCGCCACATTTAATTTTTCTAGAAATAAACGGGCGAAAAGTACGTTACTCCCGCAAGTCAAATTACTTTTAAATGAAGGGGAGCTGTGTACTTTCTTCCCGCAAATTCAGAGGGCGAAAAGTTCTTTACTCCCGCCAAATTTTATTTCTTTAAAAATAAACGGGCGTAAAGTACTTTTATTCCGTAAATTAAATTTTTCTTAAATTTAGCGAGAAAAAAAAATTTTCTTCTCGTAAACAAGAGGGCAAAAAGTTCTTTATTCCCGCCAAATTTTATTTCTTTAAAAATAAGAAGGCGAAAAGTACTTTACTCCCGCAAGTTAAATTACTCTGAAATGAAGGGGGAGCTGTGTACTTTTCTCCCGCAAATTAAGAGGGCAAAAAGTTCTTTACTCCCGCCACATTTAATTTTTCTAAAAATAAGCGGGCGAAAAGTACGTTACTCCCGCAAGTCAGATTACTTTTAAATAAAGTGGGAGCTGTGTATTTTTTTCCCGCAAATTCAGAGGGCGAAAAGTTCTTCACTCCGGCCAAATTTAATTTCTTTAAAAATAAACGGGCGTAAAGTACTTTTATTCCGCAAATGAAATTTCTCTTAAATTTAGCGAGAAGAAAAAATTTTTTTCTCGTAAATAAGAGGGCGAGAAGTTCTTTATTCCCGCCAAATTTTATTTCTTTAAAAATAAGAAGGCGAAAAGTACTTTACTCCCGCAAGTTAAATTACTCTGAAATGAAGGGGAGCTGTGTACTTTTCTCCCGCAAATTCAGAGGGCAAAAAGTTCTTTACTCCCGCCACATTTAATTTTTCTAAAAATAAGCGGGCGAAAAGTACGTTACTCCCGCAAGTCAGATTACTTTTAAATAAAGTGGGAGCTGTGTACTTTTTTCCCGCAAATTCAGAGGGCGAAAAGTTCTTCACTCCGGCCAAATTTAATTTCTTTAAAAATAAACGGGCGTAAAGTACTTTTATTCCGCAAATGAAATTTTTCTTAAATTTAGCGAGAAGAAAAAAATTTTTTTCTCGTAAATAAGAGGGCGAGAAGTTCTTTATTCCCGCCAAATTTTATTTCTTTAAAAATAAGAGGGCGAAAAGTACTTTACTCCCGCAAGGCAAATAACTCTGAAATGAAAAGGGAGCTGTGTACTTTTCTCCCGCAAATTCAGTGGGCAAAAAGTTCTTTACTCCCGTTAAATTCAATTTCTATAAAAATAGGCGGGGCGTAAAGTACTTTTATTCCGTTAATTAAATTTTTCTTCTATTTAGCGAGAAAAAAAAATTTTTTTCTCGTAAATAAGAGGGCAAAAAGTTCTTTACTCCCGCCACATTTAATTTTTCTAAAAATAAACGGGCGAAAAGTACGTTACTCCCGTAAGTCAAATTTTTCTTAAATGAAGAGGGGCGTACTTTTCTCCCGCTTATTTTTAAAGAAATTAAATTTGGCGTGAGTATAGAACTTTTCGCCCTCTGAATTTGCGGGTGAAAAGTACACAGCTCCCTCTTCATTTAAGAGTAATTGGACTTGCGGGAGTAAAGTACTTTTCGCCCCCTTAATTTTAGAGAAATTAAAATTGGCGAAAGTAAAGAACTTTTCGCCCTCTGAATTTGCAGGAGAAAAATACTTTGCTCTGGCTCAATTTAAGAGAAATTTAATTTGCAAGAGAAAAGTACTTTTCGCCCGCTAATTTTTAGAAAAATTAAATTTGGCGAGAGTAAAGACCTTTTCGCCCTCTGAATTTGCGGGAGATAAGTACACAGCTCCCCCTTCATTTCAGAGTAATTTGAATTGCGGGAGTAATTACTTTACGCCCGCTTATTTTTAGGGAAATGAAATTTGGCGGGAGTGAATCACTTTTCGCCCTCTGAATTTGCAGGAGAAAAGTACACAGCTCCCCCTTCATTTCAGAGTAATTTGACTTCCGGGAGTAATTACTTTACGCCCGATTATTTTTAGAGAAATGAAATTTAGCGGGAGTGAAGAACTTTTCGCCCTCTGAATTTGCGGGAGAAAAGTACACAGCTCCCCCTTCATTCCAGAGTACTTTGACTTGCGTGAGTAAAGTACTTTTCGCCCTCTTATTTTTAGAGAAATTAAATTTGGCGGGAATACAGAACTTTTTGCCCTCTTATTTACGAGATAAAAATTTTTTCTTTTTGCTAAATTTAAGAAAAATTTAATTTACGGAATAAAAGTACTTTACGCTCGCTTATTTTTAAAGAAATTAAATTTAGCGGGAGTAAAAACTTTTCGCTCTCTGAATTTACGAGAGAAAAGTACACAGCTTCCCCATTACTTAAGAGTAATTTGACTTGCGGCAGTAACCTACTTTTCGCCCGTTTATTTTTAGAGAAATTAAATTAGGCGGGAGTAAAGAACTTTTCGCCCACTAAATTTGCGGGAGAAAAGTACACAGCTCTTCCTTCATTTCAGAGTAATTTGACTTGCGGAGTAACGTACTTTTTGCCCGCTTATTTTAAAAAAATTAAATGTAGCGAGGTAAAGATCTTTTTGCCCTCTGAATTTGCAGGAGAAAAGTACACAGCTCCGCCTTCATTCCAGAGTAATTTGACTTGCGGGAGTAAAGTACTTTTCGCCCTCTTATTTTTAGAGAAACCAAATTTGGCGGGAATAAAGAACTTTTCGCCCTCTTATTTACGAGAAAAAAATTTTTTCTTTTTGCTAAATTTAAGAAAAATTTAATTCACGGAATAAAAGTACTTTACGCCCGCTTTTTTTTAAAGAAATTTGGCGGGAGTAAAGAACTTTTCGCCCTCTGAATTTACGAAAGAAAAATACTTTCCTCCCGCTTAATCTAGGAGAAATTCAATTTGCGGGGGAAAAGTACTTTTCGCCCTCTTATTGTTAGAGAAATTAAATTTGGCGGGAATAAAGGACTTTTCGCCCTCTTATTTACGAAAAAAAAATTTTTTTTTCCTGCTCAATTCAAGAAAAATTTAATTTACGTAATAAAAGTACTTTTCGCCCGCTTATTTTCGAAGAAATTAAATTTGGCGGGAGTAAAGAACTTTTCGCCCTCTGAATTTGCGACACGGAGAAAAGTACACAGCTCCCCCTTTATTTAAGACTAATTTGACTTGCGGGAGTAATTACTTTACGCCCGCTTATTTTTAGAGAAATGAAATTCAAAAAATGAAAAGTACACAGCTCCCCCTTCATTTCAGAGTAATTTGACTTGCGGGAGTAACGTACTTTTTGCCCGCTTATTTTTAAAAAATTAAATGTAGCGGGAGTAAAGAACTTTTTGCCCTCTGAATTTGCGGGTGAAAAGTACACAGCTCCCCCTTCATTCTAGAGTAATTTGACTTGCGGGAGTAAAGTACTTTTCGCCCTCTTATTTTTAGAGAAATTAGATTTGGCGGGAATAAAGAACTTTTCGCCCTCTGAATTTGCGGGAGAAAAGTACACAGCTTCCCCTTTTATTTAAGAGTAATTTGACTTGCGGGAGTAAAGTACTTTTCGCCCACTTATTTTTAGAGAAATTAAATTTGGCGGGAGTAAAGAACTTTTCGCCCTCTGAATTTACGAGAGAAAAATACATTCCTCTCGCTTAATCTAGGAGAAATTCAATTTGCGGGAGAAAAGTACTTTTCGCCCTCTTATTTACGAGAAAAAAATTTTTTCTCCTTGCTAAATTTAAGAAAACTTTAATTTACGGAATAAAAGTACTTTACGCCCACTTATTTTTAAAGAAATTAAATTTGTCGGGAGTAAAGAACTTTTCGCCTTCTGAATTTGCGGGAGAAAAGTACACAGCTCTCCCTTTATTTAAGAGTAATTTGACTTGCGGGAGTAATTACTTTACGCCCGCTTATTGTTAGAGAAATGAAATTTGGCGAGAGTAAAGAACTTTTCGCCCTCTGAATTAGCGGGAGAAAAGTAAACAGCTCCCCCTTTATTTAAGAGAAATTTGACTTGCGGGAGTAAAGTACTTTTCGCCCTCTTATTTTTAGAGAAATTAGATTTGGCTGGAATAAAGAACTTTTCGCCCTCTGAATTAGCGGGAGAAAAGTAAACAGCTCCCCCTTCATTTAAGAGAAATTTGACTTGCGGGAGTAAAGTACTTTTCGCCCTCTTATTTTTAGAGAAATTAGATTTGGTGGGAATAAAGAACTTTTCGCCCTCTTATTTACGAGAAAAAAATTTTTTCTCCTTGCTAAATTTAAGAAAACTTTAATTTACGGAATAAAAGTACTTTACGCCCACTTATTTTTAAAGAAATTAAATTTGTCGGGAGTAAAGAACTTTTCGCCTTCTGAATTTGCGGGAGAAAAGTACACAGCTCTCCCTTCATTTAAGAGTAATTTGACTTGCGGGAGTAATTACTTTACGCCCGCTTATTGTTAGAGAAATGAAATTTGGCGAGAGTAAAGAACTTTTCACCCTCTGAATTTGCGAGACAAAAGTAATTTTTCATAAATGACTACATGGTCATGATGACCACATGATAAAACCATATGGTTTTTTTCAACAGGGTAGACTTAAAGGAAATAATTTGGAATTGAATTTTCGGTAAGCAATTGTATTTATATAAAAACAATGAAACAATTGAGTTTCGAAATTGCTGTGGTTTAACATGTATGTAAAATGAATTTAATATAAGCGCAAAGTTCAATTACATGTTATCAAGATTAAGTCACAAACATTAAAACCGTCCATTTTCGCCGTAGCAAAACAGTGTGTAGTATGACATATTACCATGAATAATCAAACTAAAATTAATTTTATAAAATATAATATCATATACTTCATGATTTATGCTAAAAAGTGGTTTTGATTTCAATAACTAAGTTTAAATCTTACACCTACAGTAATTGAGTTTAAGATTTGTATGCCAGATAAATTTGAAACTCTTGTTCTTTATTTGTGAAAAATGTGATGCCAAGATTCTTTGAACGGAGTAATAGAAAATGAATGTTCAACTCTTACAATCGCGCATTTATTCATTTAAATAAATAACTTTTTGTTAAAAAAATAATGGTAAAATTGTCATGGGAGTAATCAGACGAATCGAAAACCACTGAGCAAATAATTTCATTAAAACATATTGAAAATATTGAAACAATTCATAAGAAAAATAACTAATAAACACCTTTTCATTATATTTTATTAATTAACTATTTGTTAAGATATTAAAATAATCAAGTTTTTAATAAGGTACAAATTGTAATATTGCATATCAAGTTGTGCTAGTATTCGTTAGTGTTTCGCGAATCGTGTTACTTTTCGTCCGAGTCTAATGTGTCGTGCTTTTTTTCGTTAGAGCTCCATGAGTCGTGCTACTTTTCGTTGGAACTTAGCGAACCGTGCTTTTTTTTGTCGGAGCTCCATGAACTATGCTAGTTTTCGTTAAAACTCGTCGAACCGTGCTTCTTTTCGTCGGAGTTCAGCGAATAGTGCTAGTTTTCGTCTTAATTAAGTGAGTCGTGCTAGTTTTCGTCTAATGCAATGAGTGGTGTTAGTCTTCGTTTGATACTGCGAATGGTGCTAGTTTTCGTCAAACCCTGTGAACCGTGCTTTTTTTCGTACGGGGCGTCGATATTATTTGTGTGTTTTCCAAAACACTAAATTTAAAATCTTTTTTATATTTATTCCTCATCCTGTCTTTTTATTTTAAAGCACGGGCCTGGCAAGTTATTTTGTAGATATTTGGTAAAATTTAATATGTTTTAAAGCTCTTGAAAATAAAATGATAGTGCAATAAAATAGAAAATGCATAATTTTAAAAATGCAGAAATAATTTTGAAGCTGATGGCAGCCAATTCTCAAATATAAGTTGTTAGAAGCTAATGGCCCTTCTGCCTAATTTTTAGAAATTTTTAATTAATATGTCTCTCATAAAGAATAAAGTAAAAAATAGATATAAGTAATACTCGACGATTACTTAATTGATTTCCAAACTTTCTTTAACCAAAACTGTATATTTATTTAATCGTTTGAAAAAGTACTAAAAATATATATATATTATTCTAAAAGCGTGACGGAATTTCAAAGTATTTTAAATTAAAAAGACAGGGTGAGGAATAAATATAAAAAAGATTTTAAATTTAGTGTTTTGTAAAACACACAAATAATATAAAGTATTAAGATTAATATATTTATTTAAAAAAGATTTTATAAATTATTTTATTAAACAGCACATAATTTAGTATTATTCATATTAACACGATGAAAACAAAATACATTGTAGTTCGTAAGCAAATTTAATAAAAATAATAGAATTTAAATAATTCCTAAATATTTAATTTGTTAAATTAATATCTTTTAAGAGTCAGCTGTATACCGACACAGTTACCTGTTTTACCGAATCTATTTAAAATTTATTTTTTATAAAAACTAATAGCTTCAGGCAGAAATAAAAAGATGGTTTCGATTCGTGTAATAGAAAGCAATATTTTCTCTGATAAGAATAATTTAATTCCACCGATTTATTTTCAAGAAAAGTTGGAATAACTTGAAAATCCCATCATTTGACACTAATTTCTAATTTTTTAAGTTATTCCAACTTTTCTTAAAAACGAAGCAATAAAATTAATTCATACTAATCAAAGAAAATATTACATTTTATTAAACACATCGAAACCATCTCTTTATTTTTGCCTCTTGATGCTAATTTTGGGAAAAAAGTCAATTTTTTAATTAGAAAAGGACAGAGATACAGCGGACTCTTAAAAGCACCTACAAAATTTTAGAGCTTCATCTCTTTTAGTTACAAAGAACTACACAGTTGGTGAAAAAAAAACGATAATATTAAATTCTCAAAATTAACATTTTTCAGACCAAAAATTATCGAAGTGCCTTCCTGAATAGGTTTCAATATATTATTGTTAAATACAGTAAGATGAAACTATTTTTATATTTAGACATTAAGGGGAATCATCATACCGACATAGAGTTCTACCTTATCTATATTTCAATTATTCATTTTAATAAATATTTAACTAATAATGACTGAAATTGATAGAATAGGCACATTCTTAACATTCTAAAGAATTGATTGCAATGCTAAACGACAGTATGAAAGTGAAAATGAAGACGAAAACTGCTTAATACGATTAACTTTCCAATGTAATTATGAATAATCGTATTTTGCAGTTTTCGTCTTCATTTTCACTTTTATACTGTCTCTTAACATTGCAATCAATTCTTTAGAATGTTAAGAATGTGCCTCTTCTATGAATTTCAGTCGTAAATAGTTAAATTTGTATTAAAATGCAAAATTCAAATGTAGATAAGGTAGAATTCTATGCCGGTATGCGGATACCCCTTAATCGAAGCAATTAAAACGATTACTTACTAGGAGAGTGTCACACCTTCGGATCACGGATTTTATTCAAACTTCGGGATAAATTTTCAGATGATAAAATATCGAAAAAGCTGAAGTTATAATCATAAATACTCAATATTTCCCAAGTTAGAGGCAATTAAAGAAAATCACAAAAAAAATTACTAGATTTTTAAACGCATATAGTTCCTTAGTATTGATAGCTAGAAGCTTAAAACTTTTTTTAAATTAAAGCTGAGCTCAAATCTTTTCGGAACAGTAGTTACAGCATATCAAAATATTATTTTTTCCCAAAATTAGAGCGTAATAAAGATTGGACCTAATTTCAGCTTTTATTATTAATTAATGTTTTAAAAAGAAAATTCAGGTCCAATCCTTATTACGCTCTAAATTTGGGAAAAAATAATATTTTGATATGCTGTAACTACTGTTTTGGAAGGATTTGAGCTCAGCTTTAATTTAAAAAAAGTTTCAAGCTTCTAGCTATCAATGCTAAAGAACTATATACGTTTAAAAATCTTTTTCTCTCCTCCTCAAAAAATCACAAGACACCCCTCAAAATAACGTAAAAATGTCTCTTAGAATGTCTTTTTTTTTAAAAAAAAAGATACCCCTCACTACCCCAGTCACCCCTCGCTCCACAAGTCACCCCTTATAACCACTCATACCTCTCATACACTCTTCATATAATCATTATAAACCATTAAGAAAAAAATTCAAGAAATTTTTTAATTTTATATTTATGAAATACTTACTTAAGACTATCTAATGAAATATATATTCAATATATAGTTACCAATATTATAGATTGTTGATATACTTATTTTTTAACCATCAATACCTAAGTTCCTTAGACAACTTTCCACACCACCCATACTGAGACAAAAAAAAAGAAACTTTTACTTCCAACATTTAAGCTTACTTTTTCTGTGTTCGAGCTGTACTTGCCTAGAAGCAAAGAACATTTTACTTTGTGCTCATTATCTTGGTCAGAAAAACTTATCGAAAAATTTTCTACACCTAAAAATTCTTTTTTCAGGTTAGCTTAAATTTTTTGTCTTGAGTTGATCTTTTTCGTATGTTTTTCGTATTTTTTATATAAAAGTGAAAATCAACATATGATTATAAGAAAACATATAATTAGAAATGTTGTTAATAATTGGAGTGAATGTAAACAACATATAACAGGTAATAAATATTATATGAATATAATAAATAGTGATAATTATTTTGAGTACATGTCAAATAATGGTACTTTTGAAACAGAAATAAAAATTCAAAGTTTTGTAGAATTTTATAATGTATATATAAAATTCTACAAAAGTACATATTAAAAAGAAAATACAAACATTTGGGAACTTTTCCAATCATTTTTAATTATCATTAATTTTTACTGGATCATATTATGCACGTCATTATGATATTTTAAATTATAAAAATAAAAATAATAATAATAACTATAATCTTAAAAGAAAATTAAAACTTAAAGAATTTAATAAAACAAATATAATAAAAGAAAATAAAAAGAGAAACAAGAAAAAATAAAAGTAAAAATAAGCTTTATAATAAAATAAATAAAAATAAAAAATTTACGAAAAAAAAATCAATTAAAAAATTAAATTTAAAGAATAATATAAACAATAAAAATAACATAAATAAAAGTTTGAAAGATTTTTTAGGCAAAATGAGTTAGGAATGTAAATATTGTAGTGCTTTATTTTGGAAAGAAGAAATAAAAAAGTTCAATTGTTGTCAACAAGGAAAAGTTATTTTATCACCATTAACTAAATATAGTGAAAAATTGAAATATTTATTATTACATATTGTGTTTTTAGAAATTTAATAAGATATTCTAATAATTTATTTAGTTTTGCAACTTTTATTGCAAATGTCATTCAAAACCATAGAAAAGCTATATATAATTTAAAAATTCAAGGACAAATTTGTCATGCAGCACCTAATACATTAATTTCTACTAACGACATTAAACCTACATGTGGACAGTTATATATTTACGATAATACAGTAGCGATTGAAAAACGATTAGAAACTAATGAAAAATCAACAAAAGAACATATGTTAATTTTAACAGAGATAATGAATGATAATCCCATGGGTAAGAATTACAAAAGCTCATATCAATTATCAAATATACAAAATATTCCAAATTATAAATTGTATTTTATGCGAAAAAATTATAAACAACAACATCGTTATAATAAGCCACTAACTTCGGAATGTAGTACCATCATAGAAACTAATTCAGGAATTCTAGATAATTATGATCTTTGTGTATATCCGAAATCATCTTCTGAAAATGGAATTACTCATACTTATTTAAATTAATTATCTCATCACGTGGATCTAATGGTTTTTCCTTTAATGTTTCCAGCAGGAGACTTAGGTTGGAGTATAGGATATAAAAAAATGAAAATATTGAAAATAATGATTGTCTTACAATACTACAATATTATTTACATAGAATCCATTGGAGACAAAATTTAAATATTTCAACCCTATTTTATATTGTGGAAGATTAACACAACAATACATAATACATGCATATGTGATGGTTGAAAGTAACAGAATGAATTTTTTTAGAAATAATCAAAAACAATTACGCATAGAATGTTATCAAGGTTTATTAGATCATGTAATAAATAGTGCTTCAAATGTTTTAACAAATTTTGAAAACAAAGAGAGAATTGGAAATCTTTTAACTTTACCCTCATCATATATTGGTGGTCCAAGATATATGCAAAAATATTATCAAGATGCCATGGCAATAATCAGAACAGTAAGAAAACCAGACTTATTTATAACAATGACACGTAATCCTAAATGGAAAGAATTGAAAGAAATTTAGAAAAATTTTCCAGAAGGGACAACTCCCAATGACATATCAAATATCACAGTAAGATTATTTTATATAAAATTTAAAATGTTATTGAATGATATTATAAAAAACGAAATTTTTGGTCCTGTTATAGCTTATGTATTTTCGATTGAATTTCAAAAAAGAGGGTTACCTCACGCGCATATTATTATAACATTACATCATAATCATAAAATATTAACTCCAGAAAATATTGATAAATATATTTCAGCAGAAACACCTTCATCAGAAAATAAATACTTACAAAAATTAGTAATTAAACACATGTTACATGGACCATATACAGATAAATCACCTTGTCACGATAAAAATAAAACTATGTGTAAAAAAAATTCCCAAAATCATTTAATGAAATTACAATAGGTAAAGAAAACAAATATCCACAATACAAAAGAAGAAATAATATTTTAGAAAATCATACGTATAATTTAAAAAATAAAAAAAAAATTATACAAGTTGATAATTCAATGGTAGTTCCTTACAACAGTTTTTTGTTAGCAAAATATAATGCTCATATTAATACTGAACTTTGTATATCAATACAAAGTATAAAATGTATTTATGATTATATTTATAAAAGTGTAGATAAAGCTTACTGTAAAAAAAAAACAAGATAAAATTGAAGAAAATAATAAAGATGATGTTTATGATAAAATAACTCAATACATAGATGGAAGATATTTAAGTCTAATGGAGGTCGCATGGAGATTACAAGAATTTACACTATGCGGTAGAAGTCATACAGTAATAAGATTAAATATCCATACAGAAAATCAACAAAAAATCATTTTTGATGAAAATGATATATTCATTCAGCATTGAACAAATACGAAAAAACATTGACCGCATGGTTTAAATTGAATAGAAAAGATGATTTTGCTAAGAAAATTAAATATGTTAACATACCACAATATTATATTTTTAATTCTAAGACTAAATCTTGGATTAAAAGATCAAAATTTAGAAAAAATCTAGCCATTATTAGATTAAATGTAGTGCTACAGGCGAAGGGAACCATTGTTTTATTTTAAATAATTGTATAAAAAAATGAAATAATTTCATTCAATTTTAACATATCTTGAGATAACTTAAAATCATTATTATTGATTTTATATAATTATTTAAAATAAAACAAAAAAAAAACAACGCGCGGTAATACTATACATTTTTTATTATTGAATTTATATTATAAATTATTAATCGTAAGGTATTATTGACAGTACCTCTTCGGGTGGTGTGGAAATATGTCTGAAGAAATATATAATTAATATTAATTTTATTAATAATTTTTGTCAGTACAAATTTCATTACTGACTGATATTTTTACTAGTGTAAATATGCACAGGGGTTGGCGAGCAGCGCGAGCAGGGAGGTACCCCCCTAGTATATATATATATATATATATATATATATATATATATTATATATATATATATATATATATATATATATATATATATATAAAGGGAACATTATTTTATTATTATTTACATTAGTGATCATAAAAATTATTTGTAATCATACATGATTAAATGATAAATTGTGTATGATTTGAAATTCAATTGGATCTGCAGATTTTAAAGTTACTTATATGTACTTTAATAAAAACGAACAGAAAAAAATAATATAAATATTGTTTTGAATAAACTTATCTTATTACCAATAAAAAACGTTTTTCAATAAAATTATATATTAATCTAAATTCGCATTTTATATTCTATAGCAACAACTACAGTTTTTCGATTGTGGATAATGTTGAGTTAGAAGAATATATAATAGAAACATGAATACAGATATATTTCTAATATGAATGTTACATGTTGTGTGTTTTAAGACAAATACTGTTAAAATTCCTTTTTTCTCTGTATTGGGATTTAAAATGAATGGATTATGATATTTTTTCTAATTATTATTTTGGATATATAATTATTAGCATATAAAATTAAATAAGTTATAAAATATTACTTAAGTTTTCATAATGTCCCAATCAACTGTCCATTTGAAATCCTGATACCGAATGTCTGGAGAATACAAGATCTGCTATAAATCTACAAAAAAACTAGTAAAATTATAATTTATTTGCGTATAAATATGTCAAAAACTTAAACAATTTTTTTTGTTATCATGTTTATTTTGATGTAATAATTATTTGAAATTATTTTAATTTTGAATATTTATGTTGTAAATGTATGTTGTAAAAGATTTAATAATAAACTAAAACATTTTTTCATATGTGTTCATCGATTACTTGAAAGAGTAGAGTACTTAACGCTTTTCGACGTTGAAACGTTAAGTCAATCATTATCGTTAAAAAGTTAGTGAATAACATACCTGGCCGTCACTACCGGAGTCGCTCTGGCAACGAGTATACAGCCTATATTACTAGTGAGACTAGCAGTGTTTACCATGTAACATAGAGAAACTGTCAACGACGATGTAGGCGTAACTGTTAGTGAAATTATTTAGCAATTTAAGGAGGTACCTTCGTCTACCACTCGAGTCAAATTTTCATTATGCTTACTTGATTAAAAGTTACTAGATATCTCCCCTCTCCAAGAATATATGTTTTGTATGGTAATTTTCACATACTCGATAGAATTAGCATCAATATAAAAAAAAGAAATAATTTTTATTTAAAACTAAAAAATTAAAATTAATTGAAGAACTAAGATCATCATCTTTACTGTCCAAATCATTTACATGCTCTTTTTACGAAATTTGAAAATTTGAGGTTATGGTGTGTTTTTGCCACTATCCGCTATGTACGATAAAAGTAACTAGATTCGTACGTAAATGAATAATTTATTCATTTATATTTCCGTGTAAAAGTAATGGAAGTTTCTGAAAATGATTTTATAAGTTACCAGTAATGTTATGTTTATCCTCGAAAAATTTCATTTCATTCTATTTTGTAAATTTTAAGATCAACTACAATATTAACGTTTCCCCATAAGAACCAATGTTATATAATTATTCTAATTTCTCATTAACGACATAACGAATCTTCATGAAATTTTATATGTGCATTTTAGACATAAAAACAAACAATTTTGCAGGGTTTCGACCAAATCTGTTTTGTCATACTAAAGCAAAGGTACCTCCTTAATACATTTATAATGTTCTAAATAGAAATCATTTATGTAAATAATTTATGTGTTACAATATTAATGTTAATTAAACTTGAAAAATTATTTTAACATGGAAATAAATAATGTAAACTTAACCTAAAAATATTGTTTTGATGATTTGCGATTTTTTATAATAACTAAAATAACGATTTTAATAAATATAAAAAATTGTTAAATTATAATTGTTAAAAACATTATTTTTGCTATTAAGAAAAAATCGCAACTCATAAAAATAATATTTCAGGTTAAATTTACATTATAATTTATTTTCACGTTGAAATTATTTTTCAGGTCAAATTAACATTAATATTGTAACATATAAATTATTTACATAAATGATTTCCATTTAGAACATTATAAATATATTAAATTGCTCAATAATTTCACTAACAGCTACGCTTACATCGTCGTTGACAGTTTCTCTATGTTACATGGTAAACACTGCTAGTCTCACCAGTAATATAGACTGTATACTCGTTGCCAGAGCGACTCCGGTAGTGATGGCCAGAGTGCCTAGTAATAAAGGCTGATTTTTTTGTCAATGCATATATATTTTAAGTAAGATTTTCTCTTTATTATACGTACATTTTGATTTATTTTCCAAAATATTTTATTTAATTTGTCCCTTTGATAAAAAGAATAAGACCGAGAAAAGAGGTCTTCATTTTCTGTTAATATTTTATCGTGAAGAGAAAAGAATATTGAATTGTTTATAACAATTATTTATTCGAGAGAATTATTTCTTATTCAAAAAAATTATTTATTATCAAGAGATATTTTCATTTAATTAAGAAATTTTTTTTTATTCGAGAGTGAGAAAATTGATTTATTGAGAGTTGAGAAAGGAGTCGAGAGTTGAGAAAAATTTTTTCAGTAATAAATTCCTAAAACGCAACCCAACTGAGTAATTTAAGCTTAAAATTAGTCAAAAATGTCAAAAATATGGTTTCTGCCCAACTTTGATGCTTTGTAGCTCTAAAAATATGTACTAAACGAAACTAAAAAAATTCTAAGTGGTTCATAATATGAAAAAAAAACAATTTTACCAATTTTCAGCAAAAAAAATTTTTTGTCCTTCGATTTGACAGAGAATGGGCGATATATATATATATATATATATATATAAAATAAATATTTAAAATATGTTAAATTATATGAATTTATACTTTGACGATTACCTTTGTATTTTTATTTTTATTTAGAGGGGGAAATAAACAAAATCGCTCTACTTGAGTGAATGAAATAATTTTGAGTATATGTAAATTTATTATCTCTTGGCAATAAATACCCTACTGCAAAATCTCACGTGAGATCTCATGCCATAATCTCATGTAACTTAAAAACGTGTAAAAATGTCAAAATAATATAAACTTTTACTTTTACAGTCATTTGTATGCATTGTTGAGCATATTTCTTCTCAATAAAATATTTAAATTCAATTATAATATTGCATTTAAATATTTTATTGAGAAGAAATATGCTCTACAATGCATACAAATGATTGTAAAAGTAAAAGTTTATATTATTTTGACATTTTTACACGTTTTTAAGTTACATGAGATTTTGCAGTAGGGTAAAAATTTCTCAGTAAATCTCTTCTCAATAAAAATTTTAAAATTCACTTTTCTCTTTTCTTGATGATTTCTCTCTCAACTCTCAACAAAATAGGATTTTAATAATAGAAGAAAATTATTTTACTTCAAAATATTCTAAATTTTGAGAAAAAATTAATTTAAAAGTGCTAATGTAGCCATTCGCTAAGCTAAAGTCATTTAAAGCATTGAAATACCACTTTTCAAGGTTTGGAACCATGATCCCATGTCCAAGAAAATCATCAAAGTAGGTAATATATATATAAATATGGCCTATAATTTTCAGAGTGGTGCAAAACGGCGATCCCTTTTAAAAAATTCTAATGTACCCTGGTAGAAATTTACTCTAGATCTGTCTAGTTTTGTATGTTAAATAATCGAGGCCTCGATAAAACTAGACAAATTTTTCACCAGAGTAATGGAAAATAATGAAAAATGCGATTTTTAGCTACATTCCCTTATGAAAAAATCCTGTAGGATATCCCGCAGGACATTCTGCATGCATTTTGCGCAAAAGTCCTGCGGGATTATCCTGCAGGATGTCCTGCAGGATGCATTCAAGATGTATTGCAGGATGTCATACATTTTTAATAATCAATCAAATTTTACAGAAATATATTTTAAAGAATTAAAATTATTTTATTTTTAATAATTTTACAAGTTAATAACTTTATACTTATTTTCTCCCTAAAGGAAGATCCAAAAATAAGAAATTCGTCAGTTCTCCGTGAATCGAAGAGCCTCTGCAAATAAACACGGAATATCTTATGTACCTGCGTCTTTTAAATTTGAATAAGGAATCGCCAAATTGAGAAAAACGCTACCTAACAGTTAAAAACGCAAGTACTCAAAAAATAATTCAAACAGTCTATTGATTCCGTCTTTGACTGTTAGGTGGCGTTTTTCTTAATTTTACGATCCCATATCTAAATTTCGGAAGCCTAGGTATATAAGATATTCCGTGTTTGTTTGCAGAGGGTTCAATTTGCGGAGAGTTGACAATTTTCTTATTTTTGGATCTTCCTTTAGGAAGAAAATGAGTATCAAGTTGTTAACTTGTGAAATTATTAAAAATAAAATAATTTCAATTCTTTAAAAAAATTTTTTTGTAAAATTTGATTGATTATTGAAAATGTATGACATCCTGCAATACATCTTGAATGCATCCTGAAAGATATCCTACAGGATGTCTTACAGGATGTCCTACAGGATATCCTACAGGACATCCTACAGGATATCCTACAGGACATCCTACAGGATATCCTACAGGACATCCTACAGGATTTTTTCATAAGGGTTTACTCATTTTAATGTTAACTTGTACTCATCGGTTGCAGATGTCCCTTCTCAAACATTCATAGAAATAATTGTATTTTTCACAAATATTAAAATATATTAAAAAATATCTTCTGAAAGATTTAGAATGAACCAAACCTTGAGATTTTTTTAACAAATCATGTGCCACTGTAGTACATGAAAAATATACAATACTAAATTAAAAAAATGTTTGTTTATTTCATTGTTTAAGGTTATATAATACTGCTAATATTTCCAATAACACATGGTGACAGGTAACTGTACGTAAAATTCTTTTCTTATAAGATTCAGAATGGATTTTTTTATTAGACAAAAATTGAATGTCATTGAATTTTTTGAAAATTATGATTGGTAACTGAAATATCCTTTGTTTATTTGACTGAAAAGATTTGGAAAATTATTTTTGCTTTATTTCATACATAATTTAAACATAATCTATCTCAAGATACAATAATACTTTAAAGAATTATTAATTTAATTTTTATTCAAAAAATAATTTTACATATTGAATAATGTTAACAGTCCAAGAGATAGTAAGACGCGATCCACTTTGTACTGATAACACAGGCCCACAAAATGAAAAAAAATGTCTGAACTTTTGACCGGACATACATATTCCCATGTATTTTTTGACGCTGAATCCGAATCTGTAATAAAAATATAGGGTTTTCCTACCTTTTCTCAGAGTTTTATTGAAAAAACCTCATTTTTTACGGTTTTTTTGCGGTTTTTCGAGTCTAGAAAAAACAAATCATGAGATACGGTTAATTGGACTTCAAAATCGAATTCTACGGGAAAAAATACACGGGAAACCATACCTTCAAATTTTTTTAACGCGATTCTAGTCCTCTGTATGGGGCTGAAAAGATGAGGAAATCGGTAAAAGTCGAAATTTTGCCTAAAATGGATTTAAACAATATTAAAATTTAATCATGCGTCTTTTGAAGAGTCGATAAACATTGGAAATACTATCCTGGGGGTTTTTCAGATTGCTGATCATGAATTTGAAGTCAGATTGTGTAAAAACTACTTCTAGAGGGCGGTGACAAGAACTGTATATGGTAAATTTATCGATTTTTTAAAAATTTTACGTCTGAAATACTAATTTTAGAGTCTTTCACAGCATTGACTGTAAATTCAAGATATTAACTTAGCCTATTGTGTACGTTAAACTTAACATTTTGTCTATGTTTGTCTCTCTCTCTCTCTCTCTCTCTCTCTCTCTTCCGATGTTTTGTTTAAATTGGCTTACGCTTACGTACACGTTTCTCTTCGAATGACCGATGTAGTGGATTTCTGACACGTTTTTGTCCTTTTTCGCAGCTGTTTCTCTTTTTATCATCCAGCAGTAATCTGCTAACATGTTGATACCCCAGTTTCCTTGAAATCTACGTTCAAACTCCTTTAAATCTTGGTGAAATCGTTCACCATGCTCTTCACTAAAGTCTCCGTTATTTTCAGGAAACTGATCAACGTGTGAATCAAGAAAATGAAGTTTTAAGTTCATTAGACAACCCAATTTTTCAAAATTACGTACCATTCTTTTCACAATAGCTTTATAATTCGTGTCTTTGGCATTACCCAAAAATTTCATCGATACCTCTTTAAAACTTAACCATGCTGCCTTTTCAACATCAGTCATGCTTTGTTCAAAGTTTTCGTCTCTAAATAAAGTTCAGATTTCAGGACCATCAAAAATACCTTCATTTAATTTAGCATCAGATTTATGGGGAAATACTTTGCTTATATATTGGAAGCATTGACCGTCCTTGTCCAAAGCTTTAACTAATTGCTTTATCAATCCAAGCTTTATATGCAGAGGCGGTATCAAAATTTTCGAAGGATTAACGAGTGGATCTTTTATAACATTCTGTTTTCCAGGTTCAAACGATTCTCTTGATGGCCAAATTTTCTTTTTATAGTGTTTTTCTCTATCTCTGCTATCAAACATGCATAAATAACATGGGTACTTCGTAAATCCAGATTGTTGTCCAAGTATCATAGATAAAATCTTTAAATCGCCACATATTTGCCATTTATGTTCTCTATATTTTATTTTCGTTAAAAGTAGTTCAAGATTGGAATACTCTTCTTTAAGTACTGTTGAATGTGCTAATGGTATAGGAGCATATTTATTTGTGATATTGAGGAGTACTGCTTTAAGGCTGCGCTTTGATGAATCAATGAATAGTCGCCAATTTTCAGGTTTGTATATGTTAGGTTTCAATTCATCAATAAGACCTTTCACGTCCGTGCAATAAACCATATTAGAATCATTCTTGAAATAATTTCTAAAGCGCTCTTCTCGATTACGATATGCACATACTTTAGTACCCTTTGTCAACATATTTCGTCTCTTAAACTCTGAAGCCATAAACTCTGATTGTTCCTTAGATAAACCACTCTTTCTAAATAAATCGTTCAGACTTTTTTGATCAAACTTTTCAACAGTTCGTTCTTCACCCTTAGGAATATACTCTTCATCACTATCCAGAGAATGTTCTTCAGGTGAACTTAGATCTTTTTCATTTGATGAGCTTCCGTCTGCGGCAATCAGATTTTCAGTTGTTTCATCTACATTTAGATTCCCTAAGCCTGTTGTAAAACTATCTCTCGAATCTTTATTTTCAAAAATATCTATAAAATTCTTGGATGGAAATTCTATACAAGAAGTATTAGGATATACTATTCCTTTTTTCTGTATCTTGTCTAAACCTTGTATCTTTGTTAAACAAAAATAGCAATCATATTCATCTTTTGGTTCCTTCCACTTTGTAGGTATAGTAAATTTTAATTTGGACCTAGCCTGACTGGTGTTGTATCGATTCATCATGGCATAACATGAAGCACATATATAATGAGGAACCCAAATTTTATCCTGTTGATAAATCTCAATATCAAAACATTTTTGATAGATAAAATTAATATTATCTGTGATTTTTCTTTCGTTTCGTTGTCCAATATATTCTGAACATACATAACAGAAATTATCTTGAGATCCATTACACGTATAGTTAAAACTGTTATTGGATGTACCAGCGCAGTTTAAAAAAGGTTGAAAATTTGAATTAGCCATATTGTTGAATTAAACCCCACACACTAGGAATCCTGTTCCGATCGCAGGTGAGTCCGCCGTCCTAGGGGTGATAACTCTCATACCACCCCAGGCCTAAGTATGAGAGCTTTCCGACTTTGACGAGGACAATGTCAACTCGTCGTCGGACACACTACGGCATCATTCTCACATCCTAGTGCTCCCCTGCAGGACAGCGCGCCTTCGCTGGGTTCGTTACTGCAAAGTATTGAGTACACCGAATCATTCTACACATCCCATTTTCAGGGTAGTTGTCATCGTGACCAATACTTCGCAGCAGCAGGTTTTTTTTAGGTACCCTTATAGAGTACTGATATATATATATATATATATAAGCTTTGGAAAAAGATCATAAGTCCCATTCGTTTATAAACAATGCTTTAAGATCAATGACAGTGTACAACAGTGATTAACTGAACGGAGCTTTAAAATAAAACCAAATTCATTTCTAAACAACAGAACCCAGTTTTACAACAGAATAAGTATAAATAAAAAATTGACAGTTTAAATTGTCTCTGACACAAACACACCAAATGAAGAAGATCTAAGTTCACCTGAAGAACATTCTCTGGATAGTGATGAAGAGTATATTCCTAAGGGTGAAGAACGAACTGTTGAAAAGTTTGATCAAAAAAGTCTGAACGATTTATTTAGAAAGAGTGGTTTATCTAAGGAACAATCAGAGTTTATGGCTTCAGAGTTTAAGAGACGAAATATGTTGACAAAGGGTACTAAAGTATGTGCATATCGTAATCGAGAAGAGCGCTTTAGAAATTATTTCAAGAATGATTCTAATATGGTTTATTGCACGGACGTGAAAGGTCTTATTGATGAATTGAAACCCAACATATACAAACCTGAAAATTGGCGACTATTCATTGATTCATCAAAGCGCAGCCTTAAAGCAGTACTCCTCAATATCACAAATAAATATGCTCCTATACCATTAGCACATTCAACAGTACTTAAAGAAGAGTATTCCAATCTTGAACTACTTTTAACGAAAATAAAATATAGAGAACATAAATGGCAAATATGTGGCGATTTAAAGATTTTATCTATGATACTTGGACAACAATCTGGATTTACGAAGTACCCATGTTATTTATGCATGTTTGATAGCAGAGATAGAGAAAAACACTATAAAAAGAAAATTTGGCCATCAAGAGAATCGTTTGAACCTGGAAACCAGAATGTTATAAAAGATCCACTCGTTAATCCTTCGAAAATTTTGATACCGCCTCTGCATATAAAGCTTGGATTGATAAAGCAATTAGTTAAAGCTTTGGACAAGGACGGTCAATGCTTCCAATATATAAGCAAAGTATTTCCCCATAAATCTGATGCTAAATTAAATGAAGGTATTTTTGATGGTCCTGAAATCCGAACTTTATTTAGAGACGAAAACTTTGAACAAAGCATGATTGATGTTGAAAAGGCAGCATGGTTAAGTTTTAAAGAGGTATCGACGAAATTTTTGGGTAATGCCAAAGACACGAATTATAAAGCTATTGTGAAAAGAATGGTACGTAATTTTGAAAAATTGGGTTGTCTAATGAACTTAAAACCTCATTTTCTTGATTCACACGTTGATCAGTTTCCTGAAAATAACGGAGACTTTAGTGAAGAGCATGGTGAACGATTTCACCAAGATTTAAAGGAGTTTGAACGTAGATTTCAAGGAAACTGGGGTATCAACATGTTAGCAGATTACTGCTGGATGATAAAAAGAGAAACAGCTGCGAAAAAGGACAAAAACGTGTCAGAAATCCACTACATCGGTCATTCGAAGAGAAACGTGTACGTAAGCGTAAGCCAATTTAAACAAAACATCGGAAGAGAGAGAGAGAGAGAGAGAGAGAGAGACAAACATAGACAAAATGTTAAGTTTAACGTACACAATAGGCTAAGTTAATATCTTGAATTTACAGTCAATGCTGTGAAAGACTCTAAAATTAGTATTTCAGACGTAAAATTTTTAAAAAATCGATAAATTCACCATATACAGTTCTTGTCACCGCCCTCTAGAAGTAGTTTTTACACAATCTGACTTCAAATTCATGATCAGCAATCTGAAAAACCCCCAGGATAGTATTTCCAATGTTTATCGACTCTTCAAAAGACGCATGATTAAATTTTAATATTGTTTAAATCCATTTTAGGCAAAATTTCGACTTTTACCGATTTCCTCATCTTTTCAGCCCCATACAGAGGACTAGAATCGCGTTAAAAAAATTTGAAGGTATGGTTTCCCGTGTATTTTTTCCCGTAGAATTCGATTTTGAAGTCCAATTAACCGTATCTCATGATTTGTTTTTTCTAGACTCGAAAAACCGCAAAAAAACCGTAAAAAATGAGGTTTTTTCAATAAAACTCTGAGAAAAGGTAGGAAAACCCTATATTTTTATTACAGATTCGGATTCAGCGTCGAAAAATACATGGGAATATGTATGTCCGGTCAAAAGTTCAGACATTTTTTTTCATTTTGTGGGCCTGTGTTATTAATCACATTTGTTATTGCATTTTTACAGTAAAAGTAACTCAAATTCATAACTTATATTTAAATTTAATTTCTTATACACTAAATACAAAATTCACATGCTCATACCTTTTTCTTAGATGTATCAGTTACAAGATACAAAAAGGCACTTCTACTTATATGTTAGAACTTTTTGTGTAAATTCATGAGAATATTGTTAATTATTATTCAATTTAAGTCCAACTGATTTCATCTACTAGGATATTGATTCACAAATTGCCTTATACTGATCTTGGACGTACAAAGAGACATAAGTTCAGTTATATATCACTGTCCTGTTAAAAATAATCAGGTGACAAATCACCTGATTTTTTTCACCAGGATGAGTATAAGAAAAAGTAAATTCAATATTGATATATATATCAATCTCTATTATATGTTGACAGTAATTATTTGTTTAAGGGAGTACTATCGATATGAAGTTAGCCACCTGAGAATTTGTTCTAATTTTGATTATGTAGAAATAAACATGTAATTATATAATTTAAATAAATGTAGAAGGAATATGTAATTTAATGTTTGAAATAAAGTATTGTATATATAATACGATCGTCTGTATTTACGATATTGCGGTGTTGTCAAATTTCGTATTTTATAGATGTTTTCTTGCAATAATCGCTTTCTTTGCTTGAATATTAATTAATTCCGATCCTTCAAAGTAGTAACTAATAAATTTCAAAAGCATTTTACGTTTGTCGAATGATTTTCTATTTATAAAAAAATCCCCGTTAAAATCTGTATGTTAATAAAGCAGAATTTTTGAAATGAAAACGATAATAACCTGATTTTCCATCATACTACATGTCAAAAGTAATGGAACAAAAATACCAATATCTCTACTATTAGGTAGGCAATCGTTTTCAAATTTTAACCAAGGCATGTGTCCTGACCAGTTTCTGATAGTTTTTATTTTAGCCACCTTCCATAGTGTACATTGTATTTCGTGGCATAACTTCAAAAATAAAAACGTAAATAGTTTTTTCAATTTTATATATTATTGATTAAAATAATCAATATTTGATTGTTTTAATCAGTAATACATAAAATAGAATCTAAACATAAATGATCTTAACTGATTGGTAGAAAGATATGATTAAAAAAAAATATTTATCTAATTCGAATTTGCTCTTGAAGGGCTTATTTTTTTCGTTTATAAGCAAAAAAATGCGTTCTTTGTACTAAATTGTTTAAAACTAATAAATTAATAAGAATTGCTAGTCCAAAACACATTAGTACATTTTTGTCACGTAAAAACTCTACATTGACTGGCCTAATTAGATAAAATTTAAATAAAATGAACAAAAATTGAAAAAAGTAAAAAAGTTTTTACTATTATAGCCTTTTATTAAATACTGAGTGAAATTTCTTACACTTTGCTGAAAGTATAATGGATTTGACAAAAAAAAAATCATTTATAATAGAATCCTGTACATGTGAAAAATTGTGATCTATAACATTTTCTACTTAAATATTGTGAGTATTTTACGAAATGATAAAATGACATTTGCAGTCCATACATAGTCATCAAAAATTAAAAATATTCATTTTACCTTATTCCACTATAACAACCACTGAAGTGTTGCCAATCCAATATTAATTGTTCATAATGAATATCAAGAAAATCAATATAACCCTCCATACCACATAAGAAAACTGAAACAATAAATATATATTGATCTAGAATATTTTATAAAGAAACAATAATAGTATATTATGTATCAAAAGAGTATAGTAAGCAATATAGTAAGCAAAGTGCGCATTACGTCAAAATGACACACGAGTAAAGCAAGGGTGGTATACTATGAGGGGCACAGGGTAGAATTTCATAGCAGATCGAGGTCTAGAGCTGTACCAAGGTTTTTTTATGCATTTTGAGCCTCTGATTACGAATATCAAGAGTGGAAATTAGCGAATCTGGAAAGACAAAAGTTATTAACAATTTTTGTTAACAAATTAAAAAAATGCAAAAGTTCTTAAAAAAATTCTATCGTAATCTTTGATCAATTTTGAACGGAAAACCTTTTTACAATTTCTTTTCTAAAATGCGTAGTTTTGTTCTAATAAATCGTCAAAGTTTTAAAAAAATCAGTTTTTCACGATTTTTGATCGCGAATTGCTCAATCATTTATACATCATTTTCAACTCAACAAACTTTAAAGAATTCCTTAAGAGGCGGTCGGAACCAAATCGGTGACTTGCGGTATACATCAAGTCAGCATTTTTCGCTTTACGATAATATTTTGTATATTTTTATGGCTTAAACTATTTCAAATTATTCTTTATATACATGACTAGAGGAAATGACTATATTTTTACCATATGAATAAGTAAATAAATTATTATAAGCATTTATTACAAATATCAAACTGACTTGACATATACCGCATGCAAAAAACTGTCGTGTCGATTGTTAGGTGGCATTTTTCGCTTTATAACAATATTTTGAATATTTTTGTGGCTTTAACTATTTTAAATTATTCTTTATATACATGACTAGAGGAAATGACTATATTTTTACCATATTAATAAATGAATAAATTGTTATAAGCATTTATTACAAGCACCGAACTAAGTCACCGATTTGGTTCCAACCGCCTCTTAAATGTTGTACTTTAATTTTACCATAAAGGTTTTTTTATTTTTGTTGCCTAGTTTTTGAGTAATCAGTCATGAACATTGCGTATTTTCAGCGCGCCCAACGCGCTGATTAGTGACTTACTTTAGAAATGTTAATCATCATACAACAATTTTATCATCAAGATAACAAAGTTTTATAATATCCAAAACCTATTTCAAACGAAATGAGATCTACTGAATCAATAAATTTCATAAAAAATTTCAATGTATCACAAAATTTAGCAAATTTTTATAAAATGTATAGAAGTGCAATTTTATTTTATTTCTGGTTAAAATAGCGCTACTGTTTTGTAAGCACGTTTCAGCTTTTTTATAAGTATAGTCATAGCTGTCGTAAAATGATTGCCTGCAATATTATTTATACGGCCGCTGTTGCGATTGAATGCTAAAATTTCTACTCATGCATAATCGTACTCATTAAATTGATCTTCTATTTATACGTCACTCATTATCATCTATCACTCAACTGTGTACTGATTTGACCGAGGGTCTCCTTATAAATCATTTAAATGCTAACTTTTTAATAGCACACATTGAGATGGTGCGACGGTTTTTGACGACTCGGTCCTGTTTTCACGTAATAACTGAGCGGAGACTAAACTTGGATAGATTGTGAATGATTCGCTAATTATATTGGATGGTTACAGGGTCTTTAGACAGGATCGCAATACTCGAGAAGGTAGTGTTGCGCTCTTTGTAGATTATAGTCTCTCTGTTACTCGTCTTTGCTCATCGTCTGATTCCTGGTCTGGCAAACCGGGTCTGACTGAAAATATTTTTTGTAAGGTGACTGGAAAGTGTTTGACACCTTTTTTTGTTGGAGTTTTTTATCTTACGCCTTAGATGGTAGATAACTCTAGCAAATTAGTATTGGTTACCAATCTTGAGTAGTTTACGAAGAAGGGTAACGTGACACACAGTCAAAGGTTCTACTGAAATTTAAGAACAACAATCACGTCATGTATTTCTGATCCATGCCTTGTCTTATTTCATCAGACAGTTTCAATAGAGCAATCTGTGTACTATTTCCCTCACGATATTCAGTTTGATAGCAGTCAAGTAAGGCGCGCGAGTCGATATAGTCATACAGTTGCGTGTGGATGAGCTGCTCAAGAACCTTGGTCAATAAATATAAAATAGAGATAAATCGAATATCATTCATAGTCTGAGGCACGGCTACTTTATTAAGGGCAATGATAAGAAATCTCTCCCAGACAAAGGGAAAGTAAGATTCATGTATACAGAAATTCAAAATATCTAAGATAAAAGGCCCAATCACTGGAAAAGCAATATAAATTATTAGCTACGGAAATTCATCATAGTCTCTAGCCTGTAAAGTAAACTGCCACACGGCGTGTCGTAGGTCCTGTAGGCTGATTTCAGATAATGAAAAAAAAGGGAAGAATTCTTCATCAACAGGTAAATTGTTAAGAAAGTCAGTCACCGATTCGACGAGAGGATCAAATGACACCCCCAGAAATGATTATTGAGTTGATCAATATAAAAAATGTGTTTCGACTCAATTTTACCACAACAAAGCCCAATATTCTTAAGTTTCTTCCAAATCTGTCGAGAGTCAGTCAGTTTAGTAAATCCATTATAGTAAATCTATTATGGTAATACAGTAGCTTAGCAATCTCTAACGCTTCATGAGCCCTATCACGTGCCTCATGATAGCAATGTAGATCAATCAAGAGTCGAAAAAGTCTGTAGTATCTGTTCAGTCCCTCACCAGTCGGCCATGGTCAGAAGTAAATTAGGGCTGACAGCTCCTTGCCTGTCTGAACACCCTGATATAAACATTACTATCAATATCAATGCTGAGATTACGGTAAATCCATTCAAGACCAATCACACGATGGAAGATCACTCAACAATTCATTACCATTAAAGGGTATCCTCATACTGGTATAGAATTCTATCTTATCCACATTTGAATTATGCATTTTAATAAAAATTTAACCATTTGTCGTTAAAATTCATATTGAAAATACATTCTCAACATCCTAAAGAATTTATTGCAATGCTAAAAGACAGTATAAGGATAAAAATAAAGACAAAAACTGCATAATACGATTATCCATGACTACATTGGATGGCTAATCATATTAAGCACTTTCTTTATTTTTACCCTTGCATTATCTTTCAACATTGCGATGGATTCTTTGGAATGTTAAAAATCTGCCTTTGCTACAAATGTTAGTCATAAATAGTTACATTTTTATTAAATTATAATAAAGTGCATAATTCAGATGAAGATAATGTAGAACTCTATGTCGGTATGATGATTCCTCTTAACAGCATTATAAGCATGGTAAGGAAAATCTTCCAATACTGGCTTTTCGAGTGATGATTTAATTATAATAGCAATAAGATCATATTCGTCAGCAAATGGTATATCAGTATTTCAATAATCAATCACAGTATCACTTGCATCAACAAGACACAGATCAAGCCAAGTATTTGAGGTAGCAGTATGATAAGTAGTACTGTATGGCACAGAGAATAAGGAGTTGTTCTCAATCAAGCTACGCACAAACATTGCATCATCTGAATCAGTTGATCAGCATTGAAATCTCCCATAATAACCTTAGGGCTGTAATTGTAAAGATATGTGTTAATATCAGATAGGAGATCACTATTTTAACGGAACGGTACATAAGGCGAACGATTGACAACGCCTACAAAAACAGGTGTCAACCGCTTCCCCGCCATCTCACAAAAAAGATTTTTAGGCAGACCTGCTTTGGCAGACCAGGAACCAGACAAAAAGCAAAGACGACTAACAGTGAGACTATAATGTTTCGAAGAGCACAACACCAGCTCCTCAAGTATTGCAATCCTGTCTGAAGATCCTGTAGTTATCCAATGCGATCAGCGAATCATCCACAATCTGGCCGAGATTTGTCTGCGTTACAGCTATCACGTAAAAACAGGACCGAGACGCCAAAAATCGTCACACCATCTCAATGTGTGCTTCTAAAGAGTTAGCATTAAAATTACACACACGGAGATCCTCGGTCAAATGAGTACACAGTTAAGTAATAGATGATGGTGAGTGATGTACAGATAAAAGATTAGTTTAATAAGTACAATTATGAACAAGAGTCAAATGATAAATATGAGTATGATTAAGAGCATAAGTAGAAATGAGAGCTCGAGATGATTCATGAGGCAAAAAGGCAGGACCAAAGAGTGAACTCACTCGCTCCATAGCACTCACTTCACCACAGAATTTCCAGCAGCCATCAGTTGAAGCTTCAATAAAAAAAACCTCAAGCTCCTCATTACAAGTGATTAAACATGGGACATCTGCCTTCTTCTTCCTTACATACCACCTCTCACGAATGCTGAAAAATAATATTTATTGTCTTTGGCTTTAGCAAGAACCCTCAACTTTAGTTGGTTTAATGTGGTGGGCAAATACTCATTTAAGTTCGTCAACGCAGGAGTGATACTGTCCTTCAGCCTTGCAGCAGTAAGATGCTCAACCTTTTTGTTGTAAGGTGTGCAACTTTCGAACATGTATTTTGGCGCTGATCACAGAGCAGCACTTTTCAGAGAGACCAGCAAGGGTTCAGCAGTGGTACGTTGAAAAGAAAACGCAGAAGTAGACGTCGATCCAGCTGCACTAGTAGCCGAAGAAGATTTAAGACCCTGTACAGCCGCAGAAGATGATCGCTCACCAGCAGAAAGCTGACGCTCAAACCGTAAAGGTCTAATACCTACAATATTCTTAGTTTCAACAGCGACAACCTGCGCCCTTATAAGTGCTTGAGTAGAAAAATTCAGATCTTTAAACTCCAAGAGAAAGATGAATGAAAATAGTGTAAAAATGAGTATCAGGGTGAGATAGAAGGAAAGAGAGGAAGTAAGAAAGAAAGAAAAGAGTTAGTGAGAGCGTTAAACCAAAAATTAGAATTAGTGATCAAAGAGCTATACTAAGAAAATTATTTTTCAAAAGCTGGTTAAATAAAGACAAAAGCCAACTATTTGTAAAGAAAGTTTTGGGGCGAACCTATCGAGTGGTTTACGTAAAATATAAGAAAAATGAAAATTGAAAACTATTCTTTTCTATTTTTCAAAATTCTCTAAAATTAAAACTATGTAAAGAAAACGACAGTATCCCAAACCACGTCGGAATCCGAAAAAAACCTAACTACGTAAAGGAAATCGGTTTTCAAAAATCATCCTTTACTTGGCAGTTGCTAATACTTCTCATGAAAATTTCAAAGCAAATTTGTCAAGTAATTTACGCAACATAGAAAAAAAGTGAAAAATCAAAATATTTTTTCAATTTTCAAAATGGTTTTAAAATTAAAACTACATTAAAAAAACCAATTTTCAATAGCTTCCTACTTAGTAGACAAAATAAATAATCTGTATGTAGAATTTAAAGCCAATCCATTAAGTAGTTTTCGAGATCTGATTGGCTAAATGAATACATACACACACACATACATGACTGATTCCATTCAGATTCATGCAGGCCGTCACTAATCGAATTTTTTTTCCTCTTTTAAGTGATAAAAATACCTTCCCATATGTATATGAAGATAAAATTCACCTCGTGGAATGCTCGGAAATATGTTTTTTCCTCGCTACAACGTATTTAATGTTGAGTGTAAAAATGAAAATTAAAAAATGGAAAATGAACCTTAATTTTTAAATTGCCGTAGCTGCGTCAATTTTTTACCTTTTTGGACGTTCTTTTAATGAAATCGTGCGAAATGTAGTCTAGTTTTGAATGATTTTTGCGATACGAGTTGATCTCTCCGAGTCATTCATAAAAACAGAAAAAAGTGATTTTTTCAAACGCAATTTTCTCAAAAACTATATATTTTTTGTTTTTGGAATTTTTATGTTGTTATACATGAAAGATACTCACTTTTAGGATAGGTAAGAATATGCGATTTTGACTTATTCTTTTTAAACTGATTTTTAAACGTTTTTTTTTATATTTTCCACTTTAAAGCATTGATACCATGGCGCATCATGCCATTTTTCCAACTATTACGTCTCTTTTCAATTCGTTTATACTTTTATTTATTGATTTATCAAAAATATTAACAAAAATCTTTAATGTAAACCCTCGATCAAATTTTTTTATCAATTAGGACTGAAGTTATGATGATTTTAAGTTTATAAAAATAGACATTTTGTTTTGTTAATAATAATAAAAATTTTTTATTCAGTTTGAATAATGCGCCCACGATTTAAATTTACTTTGTAGAAAGTGACATATGCCACCGCTAGATGGCGACGATTCGCTTTTTGCATTCTCATTAACGACTTGACGCATTCAAGCATATAAGACAAGTAACATAAAAAATAAGGTTGTCTAATAAAGTTATTTCTTAATATAAATCTTCTTCTGTCAAAGAAATCACTTTTAAATCAATACTATCTCCAATTGGGCATTTTTCACATCCTCTTAGTACATATTTCATATCATCTTTTGAACAAAAAAGTGAAGAATATACACTGCAGTCCAGGTACTTTTGCCCACCCTAGACTAAAATCATGAAAAATTTAAAGTTTTATATCTCGATAAAAAATTATCGTACGGAGCTCTACAAGGTCTCATTTTTTATGGGTATTATCACATCATAATAAAAAAAAAAAATTTCAATTTTTCTTTCAGAACTTTGATGCAATTTCTTTTTATGGGTGATTGTTGTATTAAAAAACTACAAACACCATTTGAAAGCTCTTTCAAAAAACTACAACATGCGTGGTCGATAAATTTTTTCAAACATTTATTTTAAGAAGGGTCCGAACTATCTGTCTTTGTCTAATAGCGTTTTTCATCATTTATGTAAACACTATCCGGTATAACAAGAAAAAAATAGCAGCCCCCGCTAGATATTAGTATAATAAGTAAATTTTGTAATAACAACCAAATTTTTTCACTGTGTAGTTTTTGAATAATTAGAGACCTACCAAAAAAAGATAGTTTATATTCTAGATTGCTAGTAGGTCTCTAATTAATCAAAAACTATGCGGTAAAAAATTTGGTTGTTATTACAAAATTTACTTATTATACTAATATCTAACGGGGGCTGCTATTTTTTTCTTGTTATACCGGATAGTGTTTACATAAATGATGAAAAACGCTATTAGACAAAGACAGATAGTTCGGCCCCTTCTTAAGAGCTATATGCAGCTTTACACAAAAATCATGGTTTTTGTAAAAGTAATTGTAGCTCTGTAGGTTTTGAGTTTACAGAAAAATTGTAACAAGAAAAAATATTGCATTTTGTAAAAACAATCAATGTATCAGGTTCTAAAATAAAATAAAAAAAAATTTTTTTCAATTTTTTCATTATAAAAAAAATTTTTGTTTTTTTAAAAAAAAAGTTTTTTGTTTTTATTTTTCCATTTTTTTTATTTTGCCTGAATACATATTTGTTTTTTTTTTTATAAAATAAAAAAATTTTTTATAGTAAAAAAATTGAAAAAAAAAATTTTTTTTTAATATATTGTAGAACTCAATACATTGATAGTTTTCACAAAATTCAACATTTTTTCTTTATATAATTTTTCCGTAAACTCAAAACCTGCAGAGCTAAAACTATTTCTACAAAAACCATTATTTTTGTGTAAAACCGCATATAACTCTTCAAATAAATGTTTAAAAAAATTTATCGACCATGGATTTCGTAGTTTTTTGAAAGAGCTTTCAAATGGTGGTTGTAGTTTTTTAATACAACAATCACCCATAAGAATAAATCGCATCAAAGTTCTGAAAGAAAAATTGAAAAATTTCTTCTTTATTATAACGTCATAAAACCCATAGAAAATAAAAAAATTTTAATGTTACCTTTTCTATTTTAAAGGTTTCTACAAAACCTTCAAAATGAGACCTTGTAAAGCTCCGTACGATAATTTAAAAATCGAGATACAAAACTTTAAATTTTTCATAATTTTAACGAATATATGTCAAATTTTTCATAATTTTAGTTAACTATTAATAATTTTAGTCTAGAGTGGGCAAAAGTACCTGGACTGCAGTGTATTTTCAATTCCAAATCTGCAATGTCATGTTTATTCTCTTTTTTATATTTATTCAAAGCATCCAACATAAGTTTCGTTTGGTGAATGGGGTATAACCCACTTTAGTCTTAAGGCATAGAATATTGATTCACCGATTTTTGTTTTAATTTCAGGATTTTCTTCTATAAATAATTGATATATTTCTTTTATGCTTTGCGTAAGAAAGCGTTTAACTTTTTTAATTTTTTGACCACTTTCTTTAACAGATATTGTGTCACTTTTATTTTCACTTTGACGAGAACAATTGAAATCATCGTTCAAATAATAATATTTTACTTTTGTTATAGTTTGTTTTTAACAAAGAAGATGCCTCTTGATCTGCGTTCAATTGCTCTTTTTACTGCATCAAAAAAAAAATGTTATTAAACAATGACATTTTTAATTGTGACTTTTATTGTGACACCGCCCTAATAGATATATTGTATATGATACAGAAAAATTTTAGACTCAGTTGTGTTTACGTTGCTTTCGTACACACTTACAGTAAGCTTTGACTCGTAGATTGTTTTTTAATCATCTATTCGTTTAGATTAGTTAATAAAAAAATTTGAAGTATCATTATATTTTATATTCTATTCATTGTAAAAAAATTTGTAAAATTTGTAAAATTATGTTTGGTACGTGCTTAGAGCATATACTACTGAAGGCAGCTCTGAATACACAGTGCGCGTGGTTAGGTTGGGAAAGAGAAAGATATACTAAGGTTGATAGCTATCTCTATCTCTCCGTCATGTGATAAAGGAGTAGGAAACAACACAAACCAACAAACCAATCACGTGCCGGAGAAAAAGAGATATCTGTCAACCTCAATATACCTTTCTCTTTCTCAACTTAACCACGCGCACGGCACATTCAAATCTGCCTCCAGTAGTATATGCTCTAAGGGTACATGTAGTTATATATTTGTTTCTATATTTTTATTATCTTAGAACTTGAAAAGGACTTCCAATAGTGATGTCGAAACGTCGTTGAATAAGTAATATTTGAACAGCATTGCCCGGGGTTGGTTTATTTATAGTGACATTGGGCTGAAAAGATATTGTAAAATAGGTTCTAAAGAGTACTTATTTATATCATAAATGGACAATTCAAGGATCCTTATAACTAAGAAGAACTATATAAGTGTTATGTATTTACTACATGTGACCAAACTAACTTATGGATTTGAAATTAGTTTATTTTTATTGGAGTTCTATAAGGTGGCGAAAGAATTGTATATAGCGAGGTCAAAATGTAAATTTTTATTGCTATGTAAACATTATAAACTTTTGCCTAAACATATTGATAATTGTTTTAAAAACTTAGATAATTTATATTATTACAGTTCTAGTATGAAAGTTAAATCATTAAAATATTCTAGTAAGATAAAGTTTCAAATACTCAAATATGAAATAGCTAATATAAATATACACATAAATTTTCTAGTTCATAATGTTGAATCATTGGAAATAACTCTAATTTCTAAGTTAGGCAATAGCATATTTGAGTTATTTGAGAACTTTTTTTTATACAAAAGTGAAAATATTTATTTTAAAATTTTATAAGGTTATGAATAAAAAGTTTTTTATATTGTTTTCTAACAAGTATAAGTGCAATTATTGTGAGAGTACGAATGATACAAACTTCATCAATACAAGTTCTTTTTTGAATCGTTTATCGAATTTAAATACTGATAATAATAATGATAATGACTTTTCAAAAATTGAAATGATAAAGAGCAATTGGGTACATAATTTTTCGTCTATTGACATTCCGTCTTATATTTATTCTGTATTACATTTAGGTAGAAATTTTAATTTCACAGTATGTGATGATAAGAAAATGTTTTTGAATTTTTTTAAAAATATTAATAGATCTTTTGATTATAATATTGTTAATAATAATAATGTAAAAGTTGAATTGTTGGATTGTTTAAAAAATATTGTAAAAAAAGTGAATTCTAACCAAAGTTTAGTTAAGAAGATTATTAAGAATAATATTAATAATTGTTTAAAATTTTTAAAAGAAGATAAAGAGTTGTTGATAAGTAAGGCTGATAAAGGTGGTGCTTTTGTATTGATTGAAAAAAACGAGTAAGTAGTATAGCAAAGACAGTTCTGGATACCCCCACTCCTCCGCCATCAGCTCACCTGTGCAGGTGCAAAAAATAATGACCAGTCCCACGATATAAGAAATTCACTCCGCGCCTGCGCGCCATGTTAGCGCTCATTGGCGCGCGAGCTCCGGCGCCTCGTCGGTAAGCGAATCACCGCGATCCGCGCCGCGTAGATAAGCGAATTCCCACGATCCGCGTTGATAAGCGAATTCCCCCGGTCCGCGCCTGCCCGCCCGCCATCGCAGATGAGAGTAAATGTTAAATCTTTAAAAATTTTAACATGATCATTGAAGAGAGTCTTATTTTATATTATTGGGTATAAACTGATCTCATTTTAAACGAGTAAAAGAAGGATAGAAAGAACTATAACATAGGTCATGCATTATAGCTAGATATATATATATATATATGTATGTATTTTCTCTATACATATGTTTCTTCTATAAGAGCCTAAGATGATAAGGGGATAGAAAGAAAGTTACTTGCTTATGAAGGCGAGAAAGAGAGAGAGAAAGTCAGTGGCTTCACGAAGGCAAGAAAGAGACAGAGAGGAAGTCAGTTGCTTTACGATAAGCGTTCGAATTCTTAGAATCGTTCCAACTATTTTAATTCTAAATTCTCTTTTACACGCTATTCACTACATATAGAAATTAATTTTGTTATAAGTTTACTATTAAATCGTTGAATATAAATAATTTTATTGGTTAATATTTGAATTTTATAATAATCGAAAGAAATTTTTATTCTACATCGGTTTTAACTTTGACGATAATACTCATTTATCAGTTGATACATCCGGTTAAAATTCTTATTTAAATTATACTCGAGTTTACTAAGATATATTTAACATGATGATCATTTGAAGAGAGTCTTATTTTTAGTAATACATTATTCACTTTATTGTTTCTAATATAATTAAAATAATGAAATAAAACTATTTATTGTTAATTACTGGAATAAGGAATGTAATAAAGGAAATAAAATAAAAAAGATAATTAATGAATAATCATTTATTAACCAGATACATATACAGAATTTAATATGATATATTTTTTTCACATTCATCATATTTGTATTTGAACACTTAGTACATTCTAAACAATATCTTTTCAATGGTGGAAATGGAGTCTCCCCTGTGTATTCACAACAACGCAAACGAGCTTGAATTTCAGTTCACTTTCACATTTTAACTGTTCAGGAATTTTATCCCAGGCCTGTATAATACTTTTTGCTCCAAAAGTTGTGAGAAAAGACTTGGGTAAGTAAGCTATGTCAGCAGAGCTCATGAATGACAGGTGCTCAGATTGAAAAAACATTCTGATTGATCGTTCAAGCGATGGTGTATTATCAAAAAAGTATTTTTTTAACAGAAGCACATTTCGATGAGCACAATGCACTTTGAATGAAAACTTGTGATATGCACATAACTTCTCCAATATATTATATTTCAGTTTTTGTAATGATGGAAAACCAAGAGTTTAAAGGTTACATACGTTAAAGCCAAACTTTTTGAGCCACTGCTTTTTCTCACTACCCTTGACGTATACAATTTGCACATCACTTAATGTTTTTTGTAGAACATTCTCTATTTCTTCGTATGGCAATTCTCCTGAACTCCAAGACAATTCGTGGTAATTTCGCTCCAACCACGAGTTCGTAGATTTATACTTAGCAGAAAGACCACACCAAGGTTGTGGTGGTTTAAACATAGAGACCAACGTTCTAGAATTTTCGCGAAGTGGAATTATTGCCAATTTTTTTACAACAAAATCGTTGACAGGCTGCTTAAAACCTTGTACATCCAACACGTATTCCATTGTGACTGACTACTGCTGCAGCTTCATAACTTTATTTATCCCGATTTCTCCACCTCTAAATGAGTTTTTTAACATCCCCACTTATGGGATTATATTCAACAATACGATCGTGTAAGATCAAACAGTAGGCTGAAGTTCCAGCTGGAAAGTCTTCTTTGACCTCAAATTTAAGTCGTACGTCCACTGGAGTCTGTTTTAATGACTCATTTTGTTTGGAGCAGTCTGTGACGATGAGAGGAGCGTGAGTTAAAAAATCTTTCTTTTTGAGCAAGGTTCTTTATTGTAGTATGCCATTTAAAAAATTGATATACATATCATATAGTAGAGCATACTTATTATGCTCAACATCAAGATTTAAATTTTCATAAGGATAATACTAAGAATTGAGAAAAAGTTTGACGTTGCTTATATTGCAATGATCAAAACGGCTAACATTAGCTCCTTTCTGCTCTTTACGATCGGTCTGAAAACCTATAATGACGTAACGTGGCTTCTCCAACTGGTTTGATGTTTTTACAGACCAAACGTGCTTTGTGGTGCTGGGGAGCAACGGATATTTATACATCTCCCATGAGCGAAAACTCATAGAAATAGGTTTATTCTTTCCCAAATGATTAAGTAACTGTATTTTAAACTTGTCTGATACATTCACATAAGGCATTAACCACTCTATTTTAATCAATTCAATCTTGACATTCTCGAGATTTTGTTGACCAGTTGGCAATGTTTGTATAACAGAATTTACATCATTTCTGGACCTAGTGAGAATGAGTTCATGCTTGGTGTTCACTACAATTTTACGATAGTCTTTAGCAAAGCCTAAAATCATACTTAGAGGTATTGATACATCAAAGTAACCTTGATTGTTTGTAAGCTGTTGAGTTTCCCCAATATCAAGCCAACCAGCATTCTCTAAATGATAGCTCTGACTAGGATTGAATGACAGAAAACCTTTCATGATACTCGTCAATCCAACATTTTTACATCGGTTGATTTCAATGGCATTTAATTCATAACGAATCACTTCAAAGAGATGACAGATGGCATTATTGACTAGTTTTGTATTCGTGACAGCAGTATTGTCAGCTTTACGCAGTCTTCCACAAATGTGTAAGGAGCTGCGAGATGGTAGAAGACAAAGATCTTGATGTTGTATTGATATGCGAATCTCATCACTATTATTGTACGCTGATGGAGTATATGGTTGATGAGCACGAATCTCATGATGTACCACAGACTCATCAAAAGTTAGAGGTGATTGTATGCTTAGTATTTCGGCAATTTTTTTGAATACAGCAAAAGAATGTGCAAATTACTTTTTTCCAGGAATGACTCTTAGACCGAGACTTTTGAGAAACTGGATGTTTTGACGTGTTAACGCTTTGAGAACTCGATAACGACTGACTGTCTATGGACATGGTGTACTGTTTATATGACCAAGACCAACTTTTGCATTATACACAATACCCATAATTATGATGTGGGTTTAATATGCAGCCTAATCGTTATAGTTTCACCACGGAAATTAACCAAATCTCCGTCTTGATCTACAATACGTAGCTGTATATGTTCAACACGATTGTTGGTGACTGAAAGATAAATCACTTGTGATGGTGCTTCAATAATTTTGTAGCCTGGAGGTACAGCTGGGAAAAATTCGTGTATAGTGTGTACTTTATGTTTGTTTATGTATGCACCGGAAGTAATATTACATTCAACGCGTAAAGCATTTACCTTTAAAATGGCTACAGGTAAATCAGAATGGTGGACTTCGTTTGCAGCTAGAATACGTCGATTGAAACCTAACAGTTTGCCAATAGAGTCTTGTGGTTGAAAATTAATCGTGTGACTACACTTTATTCTACTACGAAGAGTACTATTATTTGGTTTGAAGCTGAGAACAATACCCCTTGGTAGAAGAATATCTTGCAAATAGCTCTCAATATCTCCAATTTCGTAACTCCCAGTCAATAAAGTGATTACTTCCTCATCGACATAAATCTTGTTGTTTCTTGAATCAACGTTCGGTACTGACAAGGAAAGTACCCGACCTTCGGGAAACGGATTTGGCTGAAACTGCGGGATATGATTTTTTTATGAAAAAAAATAGACCCGTGTTTTTTCTTTTCTTTGAATAGGCCCCATAGTCGGAGATATAGGCATTTTTTCGAAAATACAATAAAAAGTAGCATTTATAAGATCTTGAATAACCAAACAACTAAGACTCTTACAAAAAAATGTATAAAAAATAAAATAAAGTACAGATTAAATGCTTTAATTTAAGCTTTGTTGCATTAAAAAAACTTGTATGGTTCAAAAGTTGTGCCTAATTGAAAATTACTACATATTTATTAATATTTTTAGCGTGTATCAATTTTTTACGCTACTTCATTAGCATATTTTAATCGCCTGTAACTTTTTAACCACACAAGCTTTTTTAATGTAACGAAGCTTAAATTAAAGCATTTCATCTGTATTTTATTTTATTTTTTATACATTTTTTTGTAAGAGTCTTAGTTGTTTGGTTATTCAAGATCTTATAAAAGCTCCTTTTCATTATATTTTCAAAAAAATGTCTATATCTCCGTTAATGGGGCCTATTCAAAGAAAAGAAAAAACACGGGTTCATTTTTTTTCATTAAAAAATCATATCCTGCAGTTTTAGCCAAATCCGTTTCCCGAAGGTCGGGTACTCTCCTTGTGAGTTGAAAGTTAAAAGTTCTACTAATCCGAGAACGTAATTTTTACTCTGTGAAAGTTCAATTGGTGGAAAATATTGAGCTTCCAATATTGATGACGTCCTCGATAAACTCAGAGTCAATGAATCTTCCATGAATGCTCGGACGCTACTGACTTTGATTTACCAATGTACATTTGTTTTATAAGCTTTTACATAAAAATTTTAAACCTAGATATCTACATTCGTAAGTATCATAATTTTGATATCTCTCATAATTATACTTAATGTTCTTAACTTTGAGGTATTGCATAAGATCTATAGGTGGTTGTAAGTCCCCGAAGCTATCAAAATATACAACATCGTTACCACGTTTGCGGTAAGCTACCCAATGTGTACCTGGTCCACTCTCATCATCCAGATTAATTATTGCTGATTCCCGGTTATATGGTCCACCAATTGGTAAAGCGTTTCGCATGAAAACTCTACGGAAATGTTGAATTTTTAAGATACGAGCATATTTCACTAAATACATCAGTTAGAACCCTTTTAGGTAGTTTTACATCGAAGTTTTTTTTTTATTTATGCGCCCCCCTTTGTAGGGCTTCAAATGAATACCATAGCCTTTTTTATGTGGTTTTAAATAAAGACCTGTACCAAGTGCAATAGCTTCCATTTTTTTATTATGACGTTAACTTTCTATGAAGTTGTCGTTTCGCGGTACTAGCATCGTTTATAGCTTTTACTATACCAGCAGCGCCACCTGCTAATGCTCCTGTAGCACTCAAACCAGCAAATAGTGGTATTAAAAATGGTAAAAATCCACCGACTTGCAGAAAGTGAAACTTATGATGATGATGGTAATGATAGAAACGAAACGGATTTGCTTACCAATAAATATCTTTGGATGTTTCAGAAAAATCAAAAATCATATCTAGATAATATCTATGGAATTCGTAAAGTGAGTAGGATGATGATGATTGGTGATTCACCAATAAATTTCAGTAAGGATAATGTGGTTGTACTTGACACACAACATCCAAAAACTGTAGGCTTACTAGAATTACTGTTTCTCGAAAATTACTCGATGGATTTGCTTAAAATTTTGTATACCATCTATGTTTTTGTATAACTAGACGGAAAGCTATTGAAAATTGGTATTCATAGAGTAGTTTTTTTTATAGAGTCATAAACATGAACTGTATTTATATATAAATATGATTGCATTTTATAAAGATTAGAAATTTTGTTGTCATCATTCTTTTTATTACTACATTATATCATTTTTTCAATAGAACAAATTTTTTTTGTATTACTTGTAAATTTAAAATAAATTATAAATGTTGAAAAAGCAAACAGCTAGCATATATGTTCGGAATTTATAAAGTACAATATAAGTAAATATTAATGTTAGACAATTTTTTAATATTAAAATCACATTTAAATGAATATAAAAAAATTAATGAAACTCAAAGAGCTCTATGAGAAAGCATTCCGCCAAAGCACTTGGCAGCGTTTTTTTATTATTATAAAACAATAATTTTTATCATTTTTCACACACACACTGTGATGTCAGAAATAAGACGAAGCTGCATAGAAACTGTAATGTATGTACTTTCCAGTGTTACGTCATACTGAGATAAGAAGAAACTGCATTTTAGCTAGACAGTTGATCTGTAATGCTTATACTTATAAGAACGCATGCGTGTGACAAAGTGTAATGCTAGTGACGTCATACAGAGATAAGACGAAGTTACGTTTTAGGGGATCCAAACAATCTTGTACTTGACCTCCGCCTCCACTCCCCACTCTATACATTTCAGTATGTGTGAGCTACAATGTTCTCATCTCCTATCTCTTACTCTGAAATATTATTATTATTATTATTATAAATTATTCGTACATTTCATTATGGACAAGTGTAAACTACAATGTTTTTCCTTATCATCCTATTTTATTTAAACTCTAAATATTCTAGATTTAATAGTGGATTTCATTATTATATAACAAAATTAATTTCTATATGTAGCGAATAGCGTGTAAAAGAGAATTTAGAATTAAAATAGTTGGAACGATTCTAAGAATTCGAACGCTTATCGTAAAGCAACTGACTTCCTCTCTGTCTCTTTCTTGCCTTCGTGAAGCCACTGACTTTCTCTCTCTCTTTCTCGCCTTCATAAGCAAGTAACTTTCTTTCTATCCCCTTATCATCTTAGGCTCTTATAGAAGAAACATATGTATAGAGAAAATATATATATGTATATATATATATATATATATAGCTATAATGCATGACCTATGTTATAGTTCTTTCTATCCTTCTTTTACTCGTTTAAAATGAGATCAGTTCATACCCAATAATATAAAATAAGACTCTCATCAATGATCATGTTAAAATTTTCAAAGATTTAACATTAACTGTCATCTGCGACGGCGGGCGGACGGGCGCGGACCGGGGGAGTTCGCTTATCAACGCGGATCGTGGGAATTCGCTTATCTACGAGGCGCGGTGATTTACCTATCTACGCGGCGCGGATCGCGGTGATTCGCTTATCGACGCGGCGCCGGAGCTTGCGCGCCAATGAGCATTATCAATGAATTCATTGGTTGATAATGCCATTAAGTTGTCGAATGTTCAGTTCCACCAAGAAAATGATATGTTTTTTTAATTTTACAAGCTAATAATTATCCGATTACTTTCAGCAAAAAACATATTGAAACTTGTTTAAAATTAATACAAAGTACTAATACAGATATAAATAATTGTAATAATTTTAACTTTCATTGTAGATTTGTTGTTCTGCCTCATTTCAAAGATATTGAAATTCAGATTGAAAAAATTCTTAAAAAAGTTAATTTTGAAGTTATATTTAGGTATACCAACATAATTAAAATTTTAAATAATCTTGGTAAAGATCCTATTGAAAAAATGCGCAAATTAAATTGTATTTATAGAATAAATTGTATGGGTTGCTCAAAATTTTATGTAAGACAATCGAGTAGGATTCTTAATAAACGCATTCAAGAATATGAGAATGATTGCAAAATAATTCAGATACCTCCGCATAATATGCACATATGTTAGAGACAGGCCATAAGTTTTAATAGAGACTCTATTAGAATTTTAGATCAAGAAAGCTCAGATATTAAACGACTTGTTTCTGAAACGGTTAATATAACAAAATTCAATAATAACGTTAGGAAATTCGATACGCAAAAGCGAAGTTCAGTATTTAAGCCTTTATAAATATTTAAAGTAGTGTATTATATTAAAACCTTTTACTGTAACACCGCCTTAAGAGGAGATCACGTATCTCTGTCCTTTTCTAATCAAAGAAATGATTTTTTTACAAAAACTAATAACTTTATCAAAAAATAAAGAGAAAGCCGCATCTCGTAATAAAAAAGCAATATTTTCTTTGATAAGAAAAAATTAATATTATTGCTTCGTTTTCAAAAAAACCTTGAAAAACCAAATTGTCCACCCTAACCTCTATGATTTAAGTTTTTCAAGGTTTTCTTCTAAACGAAGCAATTAAATTAATTCTTTCTTATCAAAGAAAATATTGCTTTTTTTTTATTATGAGATGCGGCTTTCTCTTCATTTTTTGATAAATTTATTAGTTTCTGTAAAAAAACTCAATTCTTTGATTAGAAAAGGACAGAGATACGTGACCTCCTCTTAATAGATATATTGTATATGATACAGAAAAGTTTTAGACTTGTGTTTACGTTGCTTTTGTACACACTTACAGTAAGCTTTGACTCGTACTCGGAGAATAATAAAAAATAACTGTAGTTATAGATAGTAATAACTATCACTATATTTTATAAGTCAGCTGGGACATTTCTACATTATGACGATTTTTCTTACATTCATAACAAATATTATTTTAATATTTGATAAGGTTGGCAACATCGGTGGTCGATGATCTGTAAATTTATTTCTAACCTCAAAATTTTCTACTAAATTAAAAGTATAGTTCTGTAACATATGTAGACGATTCAAAGTTTTATAAGTAATATGTCATGATAGCACAGTCGGTAACGTTCACGCTTACCGTTCTCGAGGTACCCGGGTTCAACTCCATTTCAGGTACACTGAAAAACTTTTCGTACGAAAACACTATGATGAAAACTAAAAAGTGTTTTAGCACAAACGTATTAATGCTGTAGTTTACGAATGTTCGTAGTTATTCAGCATGAAGATCGTAGTGCATGAGCTGTAGAAAACAGTACAAGTAAAACCCCCTGACGCTCGAAGTTAAGGGCTATGAATTTCGTAGAATATATAATTGATACTAATATCATATGTGTATACTTTGAATTTCGTAGCTCAGCACTATGAGCTTCGTAGCAAAACAACACGAACATCCAAAACTCGAAAAGAGAGTCAAGTGCGGCTCTCCCACTCCTTCACACAAAAAGCAAATGAGGGGAAAAGATAAAACTCACGCTTTATGAGAAAAACAGCCTCGATTGAAATGGCGTTCTTCAATAACATATATATTATTTATATAGATATGAAATTAAATAATATATTTTTATATTTTACGCAATCGAAGTGTAAAAAAAATTTAAATTAGCATTTTGAAAACCCAATATTTCAAAGAAATTATTTAATCTATTTGTTAAAATTATTCTAATAATTGTGTCAGGAAAATTTTCGTAATAATAAAATGTCAAGAAATATTTATTTTGTTTGAATGAAATTTAAATTATATTTACATGAAAACTTCTTAACAATACTATTGGTTTTAGTTTTTATATAATAATAATTTGATGTAAAGATATATTTGTTATATTTTATTGAAGATAATAGTATATACATGTAAGCAAATATTTTATAACTACATTGATAGTAAATATAAACGAAATTTCTTTAGTTTTATAAAGTTATTTTGTCAGTATCGCTTATTTGAGTAATTCTCTGAAACTTTTAACTTTTAATGTCACTGTTTTTAAATAATTTTTAACAGTTTCTATTTAGTTATTTTGAGAAACACAAAACTTTTTTTGGTCTTAAATTTTTTGTTTGAAATCTAAAAAATAAACCTCATTTTTTTATAACTATATTGAAAGTTATTTTTAAAATTCTTTCCCACACAGCATGGAATATTTATGGAAGCTTCCTGGAATATTAGCATGGAGGATTTGAAATATTTTAGGAATCTTTTATGGAATATTCCTGTAATATTCGTATGTCCTTAATTCTTCCTACATTGGAATATTCCATGGAATATTGTTGGAAGATTCCAAGAATATTTCATTGAAAGATTTGGGTAATCTCTCATCTTTCATGAAATGTTCCTGGAAGATTTTTGGAAGATGTGAAATGCTGTGAGGGGATAGTATATATATATATATATATATATATATATATATATATATATATATATATATATATATATATATATATATATATATATATATATATATATATATATATATATATATATATATATATATATATATATATATATATATAATATATAATAACAAACTTATACATCAATACATATACGCATACATAAACATTCAGTTATCAAATCGCATTTACATATTCGCTTTGACTGTATACATCAAAGCGCCGATATCTTTTCGCTTAAATAGTAAGTGAGGTAACTTCCAACCGCTTGGGGATAAAACTTCCTATCAACGTCACTGGAAACCTCCCGTAACGTTCCACGCAACCTTCTAACGAAAACTTCATGGAATCATTCTAGAATCTTTCATGCAATATTCCACTGGAAGATTATTTAAATCTTTCTGTGAAATATTTCGTGGAATATTTCTGGAAGATTTATGTGATATTCCGCTGTAAGATTTCAAAGTTTTTGAAATCTTCCAATGAAATCTTTATGGATTCTTTCTGAAATCTTTCATGGAATATTCTACCGAAAGATTACTGAAATCTTTCATGGAATATTTAGGGAAGATTTATGTAATATTCCGCTGTACGATTTTAAAGTTTTTTGGAATCTTCCAGTGAAATGTTTATGGAATCTTTCTCAAATCTTTCATGAAATATTCCACTGGAAGATTATTTGAATCTTTTATGAAATATTCCACTGGAAGATTACTTAAATCTTTAAGTGAAATATTTCGTGGAATTTTTCTGGAAGATTTATGTAATATTCCGCTGTTTGATTTTAAAGTTTTTTGGGATCTTACAGTGAAATGTTTATGGAATCTTCCTGGAATCTTCCATGAAATATTTTACTGGAATATTTTATAAACATTACATGGAATATTTTATAAACATTACATGGAATATTTCATGAAATATTTCAGAAAACTTCCGTGAATACTTCATGGAATTTTTCGATAAAGTTTTTGAACATTCCCTTGAAATATTCCTGAAATATTCCTGAAAGCTTTCAATGGAAGATTCTAGTGGAACATTTTGAAATATTCCGTGGAGACTTTCAATTATCTGCATGGAAGGTTCCATTTAAATATTCCAGTGGAATAATTCGAAATATTTTAGTGAAATCTTCCATGCTACGTGGGTTAAAACGTATCAAATGTTTTACGAAAAATCACGGTTCTGCATGAATTGTGTATAAAAAGAGCAAAATTTATAACTTTTTTTAATAAGTTTTGTTTTCTCATAGAGAAAGCATAATAAAATTCTGATATACTATTTAAAATAAAATTTTAAATCGATGAAAATGAACAGTGGTGCACGACCTAAAATTCTATAGCGAACATAAGGGTTCTCAACTTGAAACAATGAAATTTTTACATGGGTTCTCAATTTACAAGTTAAGTTGAATATAATAAATTACAACCCCAATAATGAGATTTAATAAAATTATTAACGAATTGTTTAAGTTGTATAATTATTCAATTGCTTTAATATGGATTGTGTGGCAATGACACATTTCATGTCGTGAAATAATAATTGGAAAACTTAAATTAATTCAAAATAGTAAAATAAAATATACGATCATACAGTAGGCTCTGCATATAAGTGAAAAAGGATTATATAGTTGCATCTTACAATAAGTACAGACAATCGAAAATATAATAAATGTAAAAACTTAATGTTTGATTATCAATTATCTTGAGTAAATTATTCGAATTCTTATATAATTGCGTAATTCTTTTACAAATTGAATTAATTTATTCATTAGTTTGAATACAAAGCATATTTTGAATAATTATTCAATTTAAATAAATAGAGAAACTATTATATATAATTGTAGATTTTTTAAATAATAGATTGGTTAATTCAATTTTTCTTTTTATAAATAAACATTATATCTCTTTGCGTGTGTTAAATAAAATCGAACAAAAATGGCTGAAGAAAGAAGAAGATCCAACATAATTATAAATGAGATAGAAGAAACAACAGAAGAAGAAGAAGCACAACCAAATATACCTGAGAAAATAAAAGAATGGATGCAAGCAGTTACGCTTGAATTAACCATTCTATCCGATCAAAACAACACTTTAGAAAATTCATTAAACAATTCTGGAGATTGGAATAGAATAATGCAAATAGATTTAACGAAAGAGGAAATAAGAGATTCAATGATTAAAGATCAGTTGGAAGTACTCACTGAAACCGTAAAAGGAGTACGTGAAGAAAATAAACTAATAAAACAGTCTCTCGAAATGTATAAGGAAGAAAATAGAAAATTAAAAGAAAAGAATGAAAAATTAACCACAGATCTACAAGCAGTAAAAGACAATATAGAAAATGATTTATTAATAAAACAAATCCATCAAAATCTGGTTAAAAGAATGGATGATATAGCCAATCAACAAGATATAAGGATAGATGAGATAAAAGAACAAATTGCCAACGATAACACACAAAATAAAGCCAACAATAACACACAACAAATTAAAATTAAAGTACCAATGCCAAAATTCGAAGGTCTGGAAGGGGAAAGACCCATGAAATTTTTAAATGAGCTGGAAAAATATGTAGCCTTAAAGAAATTAGACGAAGAGCAGAAATTGCAAATACTACAAACAGCGCTTCAGAGAGAAGCGAATGCGTGGTGGTATATATACCAAGATGATATTAATATATTCAATGGTTTCAAGGAACTTTTTATTGATAGATTTTGGAATCGAGATATTCAGAGAGCATCAAGAAGAAAGGTAGAATTTGGCCAGTACTTTGAAGGTAGCAAAATGAAAAAAGTATCATATGCTACGCAGATATTCGGATACGCAAAGGAATTAAAGCTTAATTATACAGATGAAGAGCTTGTGGAAAAGGTGGCTGAACAATTTAATAGAAATGTTAGTCAAGCTTTTTAAGTATCTCAAACAAAAGATAAAATGACATTACTTAAAATATTGGCAGATTGTGACAATGATGATAAAACTCAAAATAAGAAAACACAAATAAGGGCATCGTACTAGCCAAATAATAATAATAATTCAAACAATGAATTTAATAACAACAAAAGAGGCAGAGTAAATACAAACAGTCATAATAATTATAAACAAAACGAAAATGAAAACTATAATAAACAACAAGCAACAAATTATGGGAATAAACAAATAGATGATTCACATTGGAATAAACCAGGAATGAGCACTGAGAGGAATTAATACAAACAACCTTATCAGAACCAAAGTGTTAATGCAGCAACAATAGTAAATTGAAATAAAAAAGAAAAAACGAAATATGATAAATTTAATCCACCAGTGGACAACAAAACAATAAAGAAAGCTCATGAGCAAATTGATATATTAAATATAAGTTTTGAAGAAAATAAAAATGATGGAAATCAGGAAAACTAGATGGAGTTGCCTCTCATATTAAAGAAAATGTGGTTAGAGACGCAACGAATTCTAGCACCCCAGAAAGACAAAAAACTATAAATTCGAAAAGATTAAAAGATGCCAACCAAGAAAGAAGTAAAAAATGCCAAGAATTATCAACAAAAAATAAAATTAATAAAACTAGAAATAAAAAGCACAAAAGAATTAAAAAACAAGAAATTTTAACCACGAAAAGAATAAAAATATATTTAATAACTCTTAATATAAGAGATTATATATTAAAATATGATATCCAAAAAATGTTTAATGTGATGATTGGGGGGCAATGCATGAAAAAATACTATTAAAAAATACTGAAAATGACAAATATGTCAAAATAAAATATAATGAGTAAAAGCTCAAACTAAATAAGTATACTCATAAACAAATAAAAGAATCACATGAAAGCAAAGACTCGAATACATGTGTATTCATTAAAAAAGAAAAGTATAAAACATATGAACTCGCAAAAGACGAGGATCATGGAAAAATTAATAAAAGTGATAATATATCACAAACACTAGAAATCAAACAAATAGATTTGATTTCTAAAGAAAATAAAGTATCTAATAATGCATCGATCTACTTACCATCACACAAACATGGGATAAAGAATATTGATATAAACTTATTTAAGAAAATATTAAAATATAAATTAATAAATGATTTCAATAATAAACCTAGGTTGTGCATAAATGAAAATAAAATAAAAATAAAAAATGAAATTATAAAACCTCAAAAACGAATAAATGAAAACCTAAATGAAATTTACAAAAAGTATGGCTACTAACATAAAATATTATCAAAAAACCAAAATTCAAGAAGAATAAAGAAGTATACCCATGTACTTATGAAAAATGACGAAAGCATCAAAAAGAACAAATATATAATGAAGAAAAATCCACAAAAGTTTGGGATGAATACGTATAGGTGAAAGATGAACCTGAATCAACGTAGATCAACTGATCATTAGTTTAATCATAATTTTTTTTTAAAATATTAAAGTAGTTCTAAGAAATTATAAGGCAGCGTAAAATGTTCAAATATTATAAACCTAATTATCAAAGAGAGATACTTATTGTATTCTAGTATGAAAAATAAAATAAATTGCACAGTGATTATTTGTGACCAAAAGAGAAATGTAGTTATTAATTAAAGTATTACGATTCAGTGCAAATTATTTTATTTTGGGGGGCAGATACGCGTACAATGAGATGCATATTAAAATTTATAAGTTAAAAGTAAAAGGAAATGTAAAAATAAAAATTTTAAATAGCAAAGAAAAGGAAAACATAACGTAAATTTAAAAGTCACGCGCATGAATGCAACTTAAAAGCATTTCTTTTTCCGGAAACTTAAAGTATAATAAGATATTTAATAGTTATATGAGAAAGTAGTCAAAAGTTTTTTTGGGGGGCAAATTGTGACCTCACTTAAATATAATATAAAGAAAAGAAAGAGAATTTGAGAGAGATAAACTAGAAAAAAAAAATAAAATAAAAGATAATTAGCAATAAACTTATTCTCTCTCGAATTCAAATTATTACGTTAAAAGTATAGACCATTAAAATAAAATACTGTCTCTTTCTATCTTGTGCGTCGGCACAGTGTAGCAGTTAAAAGCTATACCGGCGTGCAAGATGAAGATTAATAAGAATATGTACGCGCTTAGATGTTCACCGATACACGCCTATAAAATGACGTACGCTAGCACACATCCAAGCGCACCTGTAATAGTATCATGCGGAATATGTAAATGTATCCCTTCTACTTAGCGGTAGGGGAGAACTGCGGCCGCGGCGGCTCGATCGACACTCAAGCAGATCGAAGCCAAATCATTGTACGGCGCTCTTTGGCCAGCTCTCTTGAAATAGAGTTTAACTTTAAATTAAATACTTGTGCTCCAGTGTTTCTTATTTCGTTCATTTCTGCAGGTCCGCGAGAAACTGGATAATCACCAACTCCGTACCGGTAGCAGTAACGACGAAGAAAAATTTATTTAAATTGGAGTTTACTATTTTTATGTAATTAACAGTTAAAATTGATTATTACATTCACTTATATTTTCTGTAGTGAATGTATTGATGAAACTTCATATTAAAATTTATAAATTAAAGTAATATAGGTAGAGTTAATAATGATTTCATTTACCATTGATAAAACTTTGCGTGTTAGATAGTGTAAAATGATTAATGCTGTGTTTTAAGAAATTTAAAGTAGTTTAGTCTCATAGAGTATGCTCTTGATAAGACTGTAAGTCTTGGGAGTTTTCGGCCTATAAAGGGTTTATTAATTTACTAACAACTAACATATAAAATATAAAGACTAGTTACAGCATGATGTCTGTGCTAAAAACGGGTCTAATATAAAGTACCTTTTCCTTCTTTTCTTTATTCCCTTTGTATGTGCACTTTGTGCAATTATTTTCAGGGGTAGGAAACGGATGTTGATGTTACAGTACCTAAAAATAGGCTACGAAAAGCTTATTTTTGCCCTCATTGTGAAAATAATACATTACTCTACCAGTGAACGAAATAGATAATTCCCTCACGAATCGTTTTGGCACTTGAGCGTAGCGAAAGTGACAAAAAATACGAGTGGGTGACCTATTTTTCCACGAGTGGGGTCGATAAAATAAGAAAAGCAAAAATCAATTGCTGCAGCTCTGACATTTCGTTAATAGGAAAATGGTAACAGAACAATCACATAAATATAAAAAAATTTCAGAAAAAGAAATTATTATGAAAATGCAAGAAAAAAAAAGTAATGATCAATTGGAACTAAGACGTGTTCAAGAAACTTTACGTAAGAATAAAGCTTATATGGAAATGAAAAAAGGACAACCAAATAAACATAAACAGAAATTAGAAAATACTAAGTTAAAAAATGGCAATCCAAGGAAACAATGAGTACTGATGAATTGGAACAAATACGTGCGAATGAGGCTTTACGAAAGGAAGAAGCTTTTATAAAAACTGAAGAAAAACAAGCAAGAAAATATCAAGAAAAATTAGAAAATACTAAGATAACAAAATTAAAATTCAAGGAAAAAATTAGTATTGATTAATTGGTACAAATACGTGTGAATGAAGCTCTACGTAAGAATGAAGCTTATATAAGAATTAAAAAAGAAAAAAACAAAAAAATATGAAGAAAAATTAGAAAATACTAAGATAACAAAATTGAAATTCAAGGAAAAAATTAGTATTGATTAATTGGTACGAATACGTGCGAATGAGATTATACGTAAAAAAAAGATTATATAAATATTAAAGACAAACAACCCAATAAATATAAAGAGAAATTAAAAAATGCTTAAATAACAAAAATGAAATCAAAGATAAAAAAGGGTACTGATAAAATGGAACATGAAGCTACACGTAAGAAAAAGGCTTACATCAAAATGAAAGAAGAACAACCAAATAAATATAAAAAAAAATAAAAAATATTGAGATATAAAAAATGAAATCAATTGGAAAGAGATACTAATAAATTGAAAAAATTGCATGAAAAAAAAAATTACGCAAAAAAGAGACTTATAGAAAAGTTATTAGTGAACAATATAATGAATATTAGAGAATGGTACAAATTAAAAATCAAAAATTGGAAATTGTCGATATTATTATGAAAACACAAGTAAAAAATGATTGTTACCAATTAAAAGAATCACGCACAAGGTGTAAACAAATAGAAATTAATGACAATAAACATGTTAATAATAATACTACAATAAATAAACCAATCGATGGAAAAAAGAGAAAATATGAATATGATTCTTATTAATTAAAGACATTATTTATTAAGTGTAAACGGTTAAAAATTGAAGTCAATAATTATAATGAAAATTACAATAATAATAATAACAATCATAATATTGTAGTGAACAAAGTTATTGATAAAACAATTGAGGGCAAAGTAGAAAAAAAATTAAAGAAATTGAATAAAAAAATTTTAGCTGAAAAAATTAATTTGAAACTGATTGGTTGTATATCAAATATATATTTCCATGAAAATCTCATATCTGAAAATAACATTGGTTCCATGACAAATACATGTGTTTATTATGATGCGAAACATTTTGCTTTCGAATATACTAAAAGTAACGATTTCTCCAATTGTTGTCATAAAGGTAAAGTAGAATTGTTAGAAAATCCTCCTTACCCAGAACAATTAAAGTTTTTAGCAACTTCATTAACGGAAGAAATGATTGATTTTCGATGAAATGTTAGGTTGTACAATGATGCTTTAGCATTCGCAAATTTTGGTGCCAATTTTGATACATTGTCGGGTAAAGGACCACAAGTTATTAGAATACGAAGACAAATTTACTATAATGTATATGCGTTACATTCTAATAAAGATAAAGCACGTAAATATAAACAAGTATATATTTTAGATAATGAAATGGCAACGATTAAATGGAATAAGTCTAAGGGGAGACACAAGTAAAACACACAAAAAATGAGGTTTTTTAGTTTTAACTTTTGATCCGTAGCACCTACAATGTTATCCATGCGTAATGTTGTTCAAAATCATCTGAAGAATCTATAAAAAAATTTTCAGCTCGAAATATTAAAAACTGTGAGACTAGTTCCATTTTAACGACTGCTCGATTCAGTGATAAGTGAGGAAGCGTTAAAATGGAACTAGTCCCACAGTTTTTAATATTTCGAGCTGAAAATTTTTTTATAGATTCTTCAGATGATTTTGAACAACATTACGCATGGATAACATTGTAGGTGCTACGGATCAAAAGTTAAAACTAAAAAACCTCATTTTTTGTGTGTTTTACTTGTGTCTCCCCTTAATATAAATTTAACATTAATAAAACATTTAGATATCTTGATAAGAGACATTGACCCTTATGCTAAAGCCTATAAAATGATGCATGAAGTAGAAGAAGAAGAAGAACTACAACAATGTGCAAAAATCTATTATCCTCCAAGAACTGTTACTATGTCTACTGTCCGCAATAATAATTTGGATAAAAATAGATATAATCTACCTACCTGTAATGAAGTTGCAATAGTATATGTTGGAGAAGACGATCTTCCTCCTATTAAACGTGATATTGTCATTTACTTTAAGTATGATGAACCAATTAGTATACCGTCAATTAGCAAACATACAGATCCTATGACATATCCTCTTATTCATCCTAATGGTGGTTTTGGATGGATGCCAAATATGAAAAATAAATTTGGAAAATCGAAAATTTGAAATTTGAAATTTTATAATTATAGATTTAGTGTTAGAAATTAATTTAATCCATTCCTTAATTTGGGAAAATTATCTCAACAATTCATTGTTGATGCGTTCGAAAGAGTTGAAACCTTCAGATTATATTTCATACGAAAAAACCAAAACGTGTTAAGAAGTGATTGTTACAAAGGTATTATGGACTATTTACACAACAAAAAAGAATTGGATTCTGCAAAAATGGGAAAAATGGTAATATTACCGTCGAACTTTACAGGAAATCTACGATTTTTAAAACAAAATTACATTATTTCAATGACACTTGTAAATTATCATGGTAATTCTAACCTTTTTGTAACTATTACCTGTAACCCATATTGGAAAGAAATAACTGGAAACTTAATAATACGACATTTAACTCCAATGGATATCCAATATACAAAAGTAAAAATGATGGCGTCAAAATAATTCTCAAAAATAAATTAACAGAAAAAATTGCAGATAATGGATTTGTTGTTCCTTATAATCCTTACTTATTATTAAAATTTAATGCACACATAAACGTAGAAGCAGGGTTGCGAAAAAAGTAATTAAAAATTATTTGAATCACGAATCATTTTTGAATTTGTAATCGAAGTTTTATTTAATTAACAATTCCTTTTAAATAATTAATTAAAAATATTTTAATTAACAAATCAAAATCTAATCGTGAATTGAAAAGGCTTTAATTAAAAAATCAAAAGGAATTCTCAATTAAATAAATTTCAAGTAAAAAATCAAAATGTAATCGTGAATTGAAAGGGCTTTAATTACAAAATCAAAAGGAATTCTTAATTAAATAAATTTCAATTAAGAAATCAAAATTTAATCGTGAATTGAAAGGGCTTTAATTCCAAAATCGAAAGGAATCCTTAATTAAATAAATTTCAATTAAGAAATCAAAATGTAATCGTGAATTGAAAGGGCTTTAATTCCAAAATCAAAAGGAATTCTTAATTAAATAAATTTCAATTAAGAAATCAAAATTTAATCGTGAATTGAAAGGGCTTTAATTCCAAAATCAAAAGGAATCCTTAATTAAATAAATTTCAATTAAGAAATCAAAATTTAATCGTGAATTGAAAGGGCTTTAATTCCAAAATCAAAAGGAATTCTTAATTAAATAAATTTCAATTAAGAAATCAAAATTTAATCGTGAATTGAAAGGGCTTTAATTCCAAAATCAAAAGGAATCCTTAATTAAATAAATTTCAATTAAGAAATCAAAATGTAATCGTGAATTGAAAGAGCGTCAGTTATGATTATGATTTGTGAATTCGAGGGCTTTAATTAAAAATTCCACAATTCCTTTTTAATTAAACGTACTAAGGAATTTGTATCACATATATGTATATAGAAAAACATATGTGGACGCGCACATACATACGCACCTAGGCTCATATATATGCAACATTTCATGTCGACCCACACGCACACATACGGACAAGTTGATATATATATATATATATATATATATATACATGGTCCGTTTCATGTCTACTTGCACCCGTTGACCCGTATATATTTTGGTTTATATATATGTATATATATATATACATATATACATGGGATATTTCATGTCGGTTAGCACGTACTCATAAGTACAGGTTTTCTTTATATGTGGTACATTTCATGACAACACGCACACACCCATTCGTGTACCCTTAGATTTACATATATGGGACATTTCATGTCGATTCGCATGCATGCACACGCACGTTAATAAACATAGGATTTTTCACGTCAATTCGAAAGCACACACACAGGTTTATATATGGGACATTTCATGTCTATTCGCATGCATGTACACAGACTTTAATAAACATGGGATTTTTCACGTCAATTGGAACGCACGCACTTACAGGTTTAGATATATGGGACATTTCATGCCAATGCGCACGCACACACACACACACACACACACAGGATTATATATGGGACATTTCATGTCAACTCGTACATACTCATAATGACAGGCTTTTTTATATATATGGGACATTTTATGACAACACGCACACACCCATCCTAGTAACCTTAGGTTTATGTATATATATGGGACATTTGATGTCGATTCGCATGCATGCACACGCACGTTAACATATATAGGATTTTTCACGTCAATTCGAACGCACACACACAGGTTTACATATATATGGGACATTTCATGTCAATTCGCATGCATGCCCACAAACTTTAATAAATATTTGATTTTTCACGTCAATTGGAACGTACGCACATACAGGTATATATATATGAGATATTTCATGTCGTTTACAGGTTTATATATATATATATATATATATATATATATATATATATATATAAATAGGGACAGTACATGTCGTTGCGCATGCATGCACACACACGTTAATATACATGGGATTTTTAATGTCAATTCAAACGCATACAAACACACAGGTTTATATATATTGGACATTTCATGTCGATTCGCATGCATGCACACGTACGTTAATATACATGGGATTTTCCATGTCAATTCGAACGCACGCACACACACACAGGTTTATACATATGGTACATTTCATATCGATTTGCATGCATGCACACACGTTAATATACATAGGATTTTTCACGTCAATTATTACCTACGCCTATACAGGTTTATATATATGGGACATTTCATGACAACTCTAACACACCTATCCAAGCGCTCTTAGGTTCACATATATGGGACGTATCATGTCAACACGCACGCACCGGTTTTCATATATTTGACATATCTTGTCAACTCGAACACGCAAACACATCTGAACATGTATTTGAAATTTGTATTTATATATATGGGACCGTTTCTGTCAATTCGCATGTACGCACACACATGGGCTTATGAATATATATATATATATATATATATACACGTATATATGTGTGTATATCTGTGTACACATATACATGGGATATTTAATGTTAATTCACACGCGCGCACATACACACAGGTTTATATACACGGGACGTTTCATGTCAATTTACATGCATGACACATGTACTTGAGTTTGTATATATTTTTCTTTATATATATATATATATACATGGGGCTGTTCCTGTCAAGGCGCATGCATGCACACACATGGGCTTATGAATATATGTATATACATATACACGGGATATTTTATGTCAATTCACATGCACACACACACACACACACACATATATATATATATATATATATATATATATATATATATATATATATATATATATATATATATATATATATATATATATATATATATATATATATATATATATATATATATATATATATATATATATTTATGAGTGCCACCAGATTTTTTTTTCAACAAGTGAGAAGTTTTTAATCAGTTACACAAACAGGTTATTTTTTCTATGTTACTTAAAATAAAAAAAATTTTAATTTAGGAAAAGTTGCTAACATTATTACTGATAAAAATTTTAAAGATTTTTAAGAAATGGTTTTACTTTTTGATGGATAATTTGATTGAATGATTTTATTTTTGAAAAAGTTTTTCACATAATAGTTATCTGTAATAAAAAAATTCTTTTACAATGTTAATTACTTTTTCCTGACATTTGTTTTGAAAGTTTATGCTTAGCAATTTTAAAATTTGGTTGTGACACTGATGATGCTGCTATAAATTATTTTGGATGTGTTATAATTAGTGTGCTGCCTCAATTTTCAACTGAAGGATTATAAATTAAGGATATTTTGGATTGAATTGCGGAAATAAAATAAATGATTAAAGAATTACAATCAACAAATCAATAAATTCAATTATTAATAGTTAAAAAAAAATTTTACCATGTCAGTGAGTTTTTTCAACAGGGTTATACATAAATTAAATTAATTAAAATTAATATTTTCAATCAATCATATACCTATTTTTTTTATTAAAAAGATATATTTTTACAAAATATGTAACAGTAAAAGAGTAGTTCACAGAAAAAAATTGTACTTCGTTAAAAAATTTTATAAATTATAAAAACACAAGTTTTTTAAACTTCATAAAATAATGAATAGCGTACTGTACATATTGTTCTTGTAGCAAAAATTCTACATGTAAAAAATATATTAAGATTAAAATACAAATAACGATTGATTAAACGTATTTATAAATTATAACATAAATTTAGCAAATGAAATAAAATTTTAGGAAATCCTATTCTAATCTCTGCTGCACTGTAACAATAGTCTCATTCTAATATGAAAAATTGAAAAAAATTATAAAACTTATTCTTTTTTATAACTTTGGCATGAAAATTGCATGAAATAAGCGACAAAATGTTTTTTATTTGAAAAATAGACTTTTCAAATTTTTGGAAATTATATCATACAAATTTTCCTGGACATTTTCCGACTTCACCCCCTTTAAATTAATGTTTAGTGACAAAATATATAAAGAAAGTTTTTGGAACCGTGGACTTTAATATTACTATAGCAATCTCCCCTATTTTCCGACCTGACTTTTTCATGTGAGCACCGTTGCGCGGTACTTTCTGAATAAGCGGTTCAATTATTCGTGAAAAATTAAAGGAAGACCGCAACCAGCCTAAACCATTCTTTTTTTATCAACAGTTGGTGGATTAAAGAATAATTTTAGCTAATTAAAATGTAAAAATTCTTAATTATATTGGTCACCAATGATTAGTGCAATAAAATAAAAAAAATCATTAAAAATGGCAAAATGAGTTTTTTGCCATTTTCAATGATTTTTTATCTATATATTTCAAAAAGTATTGAAATATACTATTGCGAGTCAGTCGTACGGCAGATATGAGAGAGAGAGTCTCGGGCAATGGCGCTATTCGCTACGCTCGTGCGCCAACTTGCCCTCGTGCGCAATAGTCAACTAAACCTTACTCGTTACACAATATACTATTAATTTACGAATTTAAAATGATATTAATGAAATAAAAAAAGCAAAACTTGATTGCTGTAGCTCCAACATCAGATAAATATTACGGAAAGAAACATAATGAATCACCCAAATTCACAATTTTATAAATTACAACTGAATCACTGGAAAAATAGTTGCATACAATAGACTTTTCCAAATTTTATGAGTAACGGCTTATAATTGAAATTTCAATGTCGGAACGATTCGGAAAACTTGAAACATTTATCAATTTTCATTTCATAATAGTTCTTAAACATTCTTTAAAGACCGGAAAAATATTTGTTCCGATTCTTTTAGAAATTTTCGGGTCATTTTAACGAGGATATAACTGATGATGATGTAACAAAATTCAACTGCAATAATCACAAATTTTTCAATCGAAAACGTTTCCATAAATAATTTCCATAACTTTATAATTTCCGCGAAAATAATCATAATCTTCATAATTCTGCAAAAATGACGATTTATATTGACTTTTTCATAAATTTAAGTAACTTATAGAAATTTTCTCAAATTCAATTTACTTGTTTTTGTCATAAAAAACGAAAGATAATTAGTCTCAAAGCAGACTTAACGTAGGTAAATATTATTCTTTTATATACGCTTTTCTTATATTCGCCTTCATGTCTGTTTGCATGTTTGTCTGTCTGTAATCAAATCTTGCGCGCTCGATTCCAGGCACTTTTTGACAGATATAAATTCTGACAATTGGCATAGACTTTGGTCTTGGATGACAATACAATAATCAGTTGTCATTTTGGTACCTGGACATCCAGGTCGATGATAATGGGTGTGAAAAGTCATCTCCGAGGAAGTATAAATGGGGAGGCTTTCTTTGGGTCAAGGCGAGTTTCTCGGGGGTTTTCAGGGTTTTCTAAAACCGAATTTGAGATCAAACAATTGACACAAAGTGATGCACGTTGTCCAGAATACGCATGGACGTCGTCTCCGAGGAAGTACAAGTGGGGAGGCTTTCTCTGGGTCGAGGTGGGTTCCCCGGGGGATTTCGGGGCTGCTAAAACCTAATTCAAGGTTTGAAAGTGAATCTTTAATGCATGATAATGATTTAGGATGAAGAGGTCGAACTGGAGTACCAAGTCGCCGATAACGGATGTACCTGAGTGTAATCTTCGAAAAGTCTGGTTGCAATGTAATTCTAAATGATAATAAAAACAATTTTAACTTAAAAATAGAAAATACAAAATTTTAAAAACATGCTTTAAAAATAAAATACAATAATTGAATAAATAGACTAAAAAGTATAAAATAAATAAATTAACTTATTTTAAATTTTTTAAATAATAGCGCTTATTACCTGTATATCGGAATGATGTTTGATGAAAAAATGTTTGGCTAGATAACATTTGAAACAACTTCAAAGTAGTTATTAAACTATAAGTTGAATTTCAAAAGTTTTAGCTGTAGATGATGTTTAAGTTGTCATTAACACCTAGGTATCCAAAGACGGCGATCGTGGGTACCACAGCATAATAAATAACTATTTTTTAAATATTGTCTACATCGATAAGGTAAAGTATGTATATATATATATATATATATATATATATATATATATATATATATATATATATAATTAAATATGTGTTTGTATGTGTGAGCGTGTGCGTGTGCGTATGAGTTGAAATTAAATGTTCCATATAAACTTGAATAAACCTGAGTGTGTACGTGCGATTCTACATGAAATGTCCCTTATGTATATATATGTTTATATCATGCTTGTAAGTCGACATGAAAAGTCCCACGTACATGAACGCGTGTGTGCATGCATGCAAATTGACATGAAACGTCTCATATATATAAACCTAAGGGTACTTAGATAGGTGGGTACAAGTTGTCATGAAATGTCCCATATATATATATATATATAGAAAAACCTGTGCTGGCGAGTACGTGCAAGTTGACATGAAATGTCCCATATATATATATATATATATATATATATATATATATATATATGTGTGTGCATGCGCATTGGCATGAAATGTCCCATATATATAAACCTGTATGTGCGTGCGTTGAAATTTACAGAAAAAATCCCATGTATATCAACGTGTGTGTGCATGAATGAAAATTGACACGAAACGTCCCATGTATGAAAACCTGAGAATTCGGATAGGTGTGTGAGAGTTGTCATGAAATGTTCCATATATATAGATAAGCCTGTGATTATGAGTATGTACAAGTTGACATGAAATGTCCCATATATATATATATATATATATATATATATATATATATATATATATATATAATGCTGTGTGTGTATGTGTGTGTGCGCATTGGCATGAAATGTCCCATATATATAAACCTGTATGTGTGTGCGTTGAAATTTACATAAAAAAATCCCATGTATATTAACGTGTGTGTGCATGAATGAAAATTGACATGAAACGTCCCATATATGCGAACCTGAAGGAACTCGGATAGGTATGTGAGAGTTGTCATGAAATGTTCCATATATATATAGAGAAGCCTGTGATCATGAGTACGTACGAGTTGACCCGAAATGTCCCATGTATATATATATATATATATATATATATATATACATATATAATCCTGTGTGTGTGCATGCGCATTGGCATGAAATGTCCCATATATATAAACCTGTCTGTGGGTGCGTTCTAATTGACGTGGAATGTTCCACGTATGTATGTATGTATGTATGTATATATACATACATATATATATATATATATATATATATATATATATATATATATATATATATATATATATATATAACAACTTGTCTGTATGTGTGCGTTTGGGTCGACACGAAATGTTGCATATATATGAGCCCAGGTGCGTATGTATGTGCGCGTCCACATCTGTTTTTCTATACATATATATGATAAAAATTCCTTTAAAATGTTTAATTAAAAAGGAATTATGGAATTTTTAATTAAAGCCCTTGAATTCACAAATCATAATCATAACTGACGCTCTTTCAATTCACGATTACATTTTGATTTCTTAATTGAAATTTATTTAATTAAGGATTCCTTTTGATTTTGGAATTAAAGTCCTTTCAATTCACGATTAAATTTTGATTTCTTAATTGAAATTTATTCAATTAAGAATTCCTTTTGATTTTGGAATTAAAGCCCTTTCAATTCACGATTACATTTTGATTTCTTAATTGAAATTTATTTAATTAAGGATTCCTTTTGATTTTGGAATTAAAGCCCTTTCAATTCACGATTAAATTTTGATTTCTTAATTGAAATTTATTTAATTAAGAATTCCTTTTGATTTTGTAATTAAAGCCCTTTCAATTCACGATTACATTTTGATTTCTTAATTGAAATTTATTTAATTAAGAATTCCTTTTGATTTTTTAATTAAAGCCTTTTCAATTCACGATTAGATTTTGATTTGTTAATTAAAATATTTTTAATTATTAATTTAAAAGGAATTGTTAATTAAATAAAACTCTAATTACGAATTCAAAAAGGATTTGTGAATTAAAATTTATTTGAAGCCCAAAATGATTTAAATATTTGCAACCCTGACTTATTATCTCTAATCTTGTGCAAAAAATTTTTGAAAATGTTATGTTAAGGAAATAATTCAATAAATCTTCACCAACCAACATGCAAAATCAATTTCCTGGAGATTAGTACAATTTGTGAAAGCTCTTATATCTCGAACTGAAAAAGTTAGAACCTTCCAAAAATCAATACTTTCTAATTTTGTACAAGAAACAGCAATTTCTGTAGCAACATCATTCATATTAAGTCGATCATGCATACTTGCTAGGTTTAGATGTCACATATTTTGATGTTTTCTAAGAACTAAGCACAAGATTTTTATTTCAATTGAAGTTCTTTACAACTCGAGTCTTTCTAGATTTAAATTTTCTAATGGTGCAAAACCATCACTTTTAATAGCTGTACAATTTTGTAAGCAAAACTCTAAAAAAAACATTTATGTGTTAAATGAGAAATTTACTTTGAAAGGAAGAATAAATTAATTGATTGTGATTAAAATTTTTAAAATAACAGCATCATTAACAAATTGGCAACAGTTTAGTCTTAAATGCTTTAAAATACTTCCAGTCCCTTGTAAGAAGGTAATAAAATCTTTAGGGATAATAGTTTCATAATTTCCATACCAAGATAGATCTAGTCTCTGTAAATACTGACATAGGGATGAAAACTAGTCAATACTTTAGAATCCATGCAGTACCAATAGAGCTTAAAATTGAGACTTGTATACAAAAGAGAAACGTGAGTAACTAACTTGACTACAGCGACTCAGAAACTTTAAATCTAAATTTTTAAAAATTTTCAAAATTGTCTCATCCTGCAGAATTATATTTATTTATAATGATATTCAACAAAGCTTAAAAATTTTTTTTCTATCATATAAATACTAATCTTTACTTACTGGTAAAGTTGAGAAACTTCCATTAGTACTATTAACTTTATTGTCAATATATTTTTCTGACTGATAACAGAGCTATAGAAGATGAAATATTGATATCTTTTCTAAGTTTTGGAAATTCTTGTAAAAATTTCTGTAAACTATTGAACGCTTCTTTAATTGGTGGAATGCAATGACAATGTAAGCCTAATTTGGAAAAAGAATTAGAGAAAATAATTTTCTAAAATTGTTAGAAACATAAAGTGCGTATTAAAGTAGAATAAATTATTTCAAATAGTAGAAAAATAGTTTTGGATTTTAGTATAATTACCATTTATATAGAACACGATGTTTATGCAAAGTACTTTTGAACGTTCTTCAGTCTTGATTAATTTTTAAATAATCTGGTGTTAAATTATAACAATCTTCATTATTGTATCTTGTTCTAAATTCATTTAATAAACTGCTTAAATTGTGACCAGTTACATTAACCAGTTTCATCTCTAGCCCATATAGCAGTAACGCTGCTTTTTTATGATATTCTAGGTCTGAAAATCAAATTAAATATCAGAATGGCAGAATTCAAGTTTATTTAAAAGAAGATATTTAAAAGCAATTTAAAATTAAATAATTGTTTTAAAGTTTTCGATATATTAATTCATTTACTAGATAAGATAAAATTGAAAAAGTATACATTAACAAAAGCATTTTAATCAAAAGATAATTAGTTGTCACAAATAATTTATGATTCTAGACCTATCTCGCCTTAAATGTAACAAACAATTGTACAGAAAATACACAAAAAAAAAAATAGACTTGCCTATGTAATCATGACTAACAATGGGAGCATTATTTCAAGGCATATAATCTATAGATTTGGAAGGTGCTTCATCCCACCATTTACCATAAGTTCTCTGTAACAAAAATATAACAATTCATTATGTTCCAAGTAGTAGAAAACAGAAAAATATCTTACGATTTCTAACAATTTATATTTATTTCAATAATCAGTATGCAATGCAAATCAAATGAATTTAAATTTTCAATCTTATGCCTTAAAATAAATAAAAACAAATAAATTAGTATACAAAAATAAATTTTATTTCTATTTAAAATTTTTACAGTAGAATTTTTTTTTTTGAAATTCTTTAGATTTTTTCAATTTGTATGAAAATAAACTAAAGAATAGTTTTTTACAGTTTACCATAACAAAAGCTTGATGAAAATCTTAAATATTAAAATATTAAAATCCATCCTAACCTTTTATCAATTTCATCGTTTGTTTACATTTTACTCCACGTGCGAATTTACAGGTCAATTCGCTATTTGTCACTAGTTTTCGATCTAGTTCTTTCGTACAATTGGTATTCATAAGCTTGCCTTCCCCGCAGTTGACAATCTCTCATCGACTTCTTGATCTGGTACACTCTGAACATAGCATAGTGGTACAGAAAATAATCGAACCCTAACGCTGATTCAAATTTAGTTTGTAGGGAGCTGACATACGCCACCGCTAGGTGGCGACGATTCGCTTTTTAAATTCTCATTAACGACTTGACACATTCAAGTATATAAGATAAGTAAGATCAAAAATAAAATTGTCTAATAAAAAATTTTTTTTCTCTCTATCGAAGAAATAATTGATAATAATGGCATCACTGACCGACGCATTGGCCGAGTGGTTCGGCGCGCGCCAGGCGATCTGCAAAGTTAAGCAGCATTGGCCACGGTTAGTACTTGGATGGGTGACCGCTCCAAAGAACCCCGAGCGGCCTTTTCTGACTTTGTTTGGGTGACGGTCGCTTGGGTGTGCTGGCCACATGACAATGCGAGCGGAAGGTGTGGCAAATACGGTGTAGGTGTCCTTGTACAAGGGTCACCTAATACCGAATTCGCTATATACACCGACCCATTCCGGAGAAGGTTTTCCCTAAGCATTTATCCCACTGGGTTTGGCTACAGGGTTTTTCCTTCTTCACGGGCATTACCCCGGGCAAATGCGAAATGGGGTGGGAAGGGGGGAAATTTGGAATTGGAATAAATAAAGGTGTGGGGAATACGTAGAAGCCAATTACCGGCGTACGTGGAAGCCACCAAAATTAATGGCATCACTGGCTGTTAAGACTAAGCGCAAGGATATGAAAGAAAGGCACAAAAAAGTTATCTACGATTGCTAAAAAAATCCTTTTAGAGAATTTGGTGATCCAACTACTAATACTATAGAATATAGTATGTCGTTCACGTTACAAAATATTTTTAGATGAAATGAAAATACACCTATTTCATCTACCTCAACAGTCAACAATCTTCGGGAGGAGTTTTTTATAGCGAGGCTGCGTAGAGCAGGTCAATCAGACTTTAAGCAATTTGGAATTAAAAATTTCACCAATTAAAATGCCTCAGAGTATCAATATATAAATGCGAAAATCCTATACTCTTCGAAAAAGAAAACAAATAAACGATGCATTTGATTCACAAGTAGCAAGTAGAATTATGAAAGTCAACGATATAACGGATTTGTCCACATTAAATGAAAATAACGAATGTGAAATATGTGATGAATGGTTCGAAAATATTAAACTTGTTTTGATACTTGTTCAAATTTTCATGAGAAAGTGCGGTTATTAAGTCTTATACCAAGCAACATTTTCAAAAATTATTTATTATCAGTTTTATCTAATATAACTGTTCATATAATTAATTAAGCAAGATCATTGGTAAATAATAAAGATATTTACAAAAAGCCTGAGAACTATTGTGGCGATTCCTTGGATAGTGGAATTATAACGAAAGTAAAAGATTATTATTTGCATGATGATTTCAATTGTTCTCGTCAAAGTGCAAAGTTTTTTCTAAGTTTTTTATTATAAAGCACGTATCAAGAGAGTGTCCTAATTTTTTACAATGAGGACATTGCATATTTTGGTTATTTCGAGATTTTTTATTTTGATACTCTCGTCTCTTGTATTGCTTTATATTGTGTCCTTTTAATTTTCAGTATCTACAAAATTTCTGTTGACCTCTTCGTCCATATGTATTATTATTTCGATTATTTTCATTATAATTATTTCTACAGTCTTTACCTGAGTGACCCCACCTGTCACATAATTGACATTTAAAAATTTACACATATCTCTTGAATGTCCCAATTGATTACAAAATTTGCATATTAGTTTTATTTTATCTTTTGTATTTGTGCACTGATACGACGAATGCGTTACTTACAATATACACAACTTGCAATATTACAACATAATGCTTCGTGACCCATATCTTTACATATTTGACAACATGTGATTTGTTTTGATGACGCTTCAAAACAAAATGTCGCTAACCATAATCTTTTTTGTATTGAGATTTGATTGCGTTCTAATATCTTTATATTTTTCCAATTTTTTTTCTACTTCTATTGCTTTTTCAGTTGCTTGTGAAAAATCCTGGACTTCTCCTATTTCATATCTAATTTCACTATTTAGGCCTTCTTTAAAATATTTTGCTGTATTTTCATCTAGTTCATTTTTAGGACGTTGTAAAGTCTCTTTTTATGCCGTTTTCATTTTCCTTTTTATCTTTAATTTTTAAGCTTAATTTTGTTATTTTTTCTATGTAATCGACCACTGATTCATGCTTTGCTTGTTGAATTTGTTATAATTTTGCATATAAAGAGTATAAATTATCAATCTCAGGATATAATTTTTTTATAAATTTAATAAATTTTTCTATAGTTTCAATTTACTACCCTTTATAGCAGTAAGAATTGTTCCTAATACCTTAAATCTCAAATAATTCATAAATTTCGCTTGTTCTTCTTCATTGAGTATATCTTTTGGAAATAATAATGTCTGTGTGCTCAGCACTTCCAAACCAATTACGAAAGGAAACAATCTATATTAATTAAATACTTAATGTTGTTGAACTAACATATAATACAAAAAGGTAACTGTGTATACAGTGCAAAAAACAAGCAATCTCTTGAGACCAAAAACGTAAGCACAGAGTGCCGTCCAGAGAAGGAATGAATTGTGAGAGACTAAAGGTGCGCCGTGACGTGTAAACACACCAAAGAGACGAGGACAGAGAGAGTCGAACTGAGCACGTGTGTAGAGTGGTGGCGCTCCCATACGACCTGTGGTTGATTGTTGGAGCTATCTTCGACACTCCCTCCCTCCAACAATTCCATCTACTTTCTTGGTTCCTCCAACCTGTTCTCCTTAGTACCATCTGGAAAGAAAGAAATTTGTACTTCTTTAACTTCTGAATGTATATTTATCTACTTTTGTATACAGCATTTGGTATTAGTAGACTTCTATGATAAACTAAGGTAGTTAGTTTTAGACTCGTATGTCATCTGAATAAAACTTTAGATTATTCTTTAAATTCAATTTATCTTTAATTTTAGAATTCGATTGCGAAGGTATTTAAGTTTCTCTGAAGGCAGAGGTTTTGTCATAATGTCCGCTTCATTCTCATCAGTTGAGATCCATCTGACCACAACTTTCCCTTCAATGGAACACTACTTGATATAGTCACCATGAGTTGTTGCCATGTGACTCTTGCTTCCAGTGAGTTCTCTGGATTCTGAATTAGCTTTGATGGCTGTTATATCATCATCAAAAGTCTTCAGTCTGTGGCTCCCATCCATTTGGGTACAGTCACCTGTTGACTTGTTGTTACACCATATGGTTACGGGATATAAGGTCTTTCCGAGGATATCTCTAGTTGCTTTATCAATGGAGACCAGTTCCTGACATGCGTTGCTCATAGCTAGACACTCTGCTTGGCATGTAGATGGCGTCACGTACTTCTGTTTGTGATTTCTCCATGAGATTGGGACATTAAACAGTTTTATTATGTATCCTCCTGTGGACGAGGAGTCGTGCCAATCTCTGAAACTTGCATCAGTCATGGCTTCTTATGAGGTACCATTTTTGGTATTAGTGAATCCTAAATTATCCGTTCCTCTGAAGTATCGAAAAATTCTTTTCACGTCTTTCCAGTCCTCTTCTGTGACTTGTGTTTGTCTTCTGGATAGGTAGTTAACAGCATACGCTATGTCTAGTCTGGTTGTGCCAGCCAAGTATAGTAGGCTTCCTATGGCTTTTCTGAATGAAATTTTCTTCTTAAGTTTCCTCTCTTCTGAAGTATTATCGTCAGGCTGTTTGTGTTCTCTGTTCCTGACTTGTCTAGTAATCATAGTTGTTGATTGCGGTTTGCTCTCTTTCATGTTGAACCGTTCTAACACCTTTTCTGTGTAATCTTTCTGGTTTAACTTCAGTGTTTGAATCGAACGATCTCTTGTGATATTCATCCCTAGGAAACATCTATGTTCACCTAAATCTTTCATTCTGAACACAGAGCTCAATTTAGTTTTGACGTCTTGCATTTTATCTCGGTTGTTTCCAGCCAATATTGCATCGTCTACACACAATATTATGAAGACAACTTGTCCATCTTTTCTTCAGGTGAAGAGACGGGGTTCGTTTATATCCTTTTCCAATCTTAGTTTCTGAGCTTCTTCTGAAAATCTTTTATTCCATACTTTTAGACTTACTTTCAGCCCATATAAGGACTTGTATACATTACACACTTTGGTGCGTTTAATCGTATCATCACATTCAAGTCCATCTGGAATATTTATGTAGATATCTTTTTCTAAAGTTCCATGTAGAAACGCTGTTTTGACGTCCTACTGTGTAGCTTCAAAGTCGTATTTGTTAATAGTGCATAGGGCTGATCTAATCAGAGACATTCTTGACACTAGAGCATATGTTTCGCTAAGACTGTATTCTGTCTTATCTTTGAATCCTCTGACCACTAACCTAGTTTTATTGCTGGTTTTGCCCGTTTCGTCAATTTTCTCTTAAATACTTATCTGGAATCTATTATATTTACTCTGTATCCTTCTGACGTATTATCTGATATGTCAATTATTTCCCAGACTTCATTTTCTTTCATAGAACGTAGTTTTTCTTCCACTGCGCTCTGCCTTTCATTTCTTTCTGTTGATGACATAGCCTCTTTGTAACCTTTTGGATCTTTGTTTACTTTGGCGAGTATAGCATGGTACGATTCACCATCTATTGGCTTGTCCTGTTGCGCTTTTCTTGCTCTTACGTTGAGCTTCCAGTTGGTTTTGGCTACCCTTTCAGGTCGCTCAGCTTTCTTTTCGACTTGTTCGTGTTTGTCCTGTCCATCTGAGGGTCTTTTCTTCAGTCTCCCTCTTTTGGGTTTGTCCATGGCTTCTGTATTTTTATTTGGTGTCTCTGAATTTTCATTTAAGTCATCTGAGTTTTTTCTGGTTCTCTAAAGTTATTTTCTTCTGTTTCTTTTATATCAGAAATTTCAATCATTTCCAAGTCCTGTGGCATTCGCTTGAACGTATCTTTGTATACTAGTTTTTCATTAAACCTGACATTTCTTGGGTTTATGAATTTCCTTGTTCCAGGATGCTATAAGATATAGCCTGTTGTTGTATATCTCACCGTGACAGCTTTGACTGCTCTTTCTGAAAACTTTGACATTGTGAGTGGGATTTTAGCATATGCTATACTTCCAAACCATCGAATTTTCTCCTCGTGGTGTTTATGGTTTGGCAGAACTATGTCTAGTGGAGTTTTGAATTCTAAGGAACAATGTGGTGACCTGTAGTATATGTGCACTGCTGCCTCTGCTGCCAGAATCCACATACAACCAGGTAGACCTGAGTCGATCATCATTGTCCTTATTTTGTTCTGAATTGTCTTGTTGAACCTTTCTGCTGTTCCGTTGTGTTGTGGTGTATGAGGCGGTCCAAAGTTATTTTCGATTTTTTCTTTTATCATTATTCCTGAGAATTTACCTCTAGTAAATTCTATACCATTATCGGCTCTTATATAGCATACTTTTGCATCTTCTTTCAATAAATTTCTCATAGTTTTGAGAAACCTTTCTAGACAATCACCTGTCTCGTTTTTATGTTTGATCAAGTAGACCTTGGTGAATCTGGAGTAGTTGTCTATAAATACCACTATAAACTTGTTTTCTCCAGGGTAAGATAGTAATTTTATAGGATAATAACATAACATCAGTGTGAATTAACTCTTAACATCTGCTTGCTCTTTCTCTTGTTTCCGAGAAAGGAAGACTTTTCATTTTTCTTAATATACATGATTCACAGTCTAATCTGTTGTCTCTGAATTTGATCTTCTTTAGGAAATCAGTTGACTTCTGTAAATGTTTTAAATAGTTGAGGGACATGTGTCCTAGTCTCACATGTCATAGCATATCTTCATCTAATTCGCTGCTTTTAACCTTTGAGTTTCCATTTGTATCAAGTAGATTTTCTAATATTTGCGGATCAGTTATGTTGTTTAAATCTGTAATTTTTTCTTTTAGAAAATCTGAATTTATAGCCTGTATTTCTTGATTTTCGTCGACTTCCGTTCTTATGTTCTTCCTCCCAATCTCAACTGGAGTTTCTGTGATTTGTTCTACGTTTAACATCTCAGACTGAAATTGTTGCATAAAGTCGTCCACGGAAACTATTCTTGCTTTGCATTCATATTCTTCGTGGCTTTCTTGAAGTTTATCTTCATTTTTGGTTACTATATCCAGTGAAATTAACCGATTTCGTTTCACGTACTCTCCTGTCAAATATCTGACTACAGTGTGTTTGTCAAAAATTTCAAGCATGTTGTTGTCTAGATCAATGCCTAGGCCAACGTTTGCGAATTTTCTCAGTGAAATCAGATTATATGAAAGTTCTGAAGCTGCTAATACATTTGTTAATTTGACTACATCTGATTTATTTTAATTTGAAATCAGCATGAGATTACCTTTTCTATCTATGGCAAATCTGCTGTTTTATTTTATTTGCGCTTTTAAGGAGGCATGAGCGGGTTACGCCTAAAAATATAGGATTATCTGAAACTAATACAAATAGAGGTAAAAACTCAGAGCTTCACAATGGTATAAAGAACAAATGGGTCAACCATCAAATAAATGATAAAAATTCAATCAAAAATTTGTTACATCTGTAACATTTTATGTTTTGTGTTCTCCCTTGGGCTGTATTGGCTCTGGCTTCTGGGTGCTTATCCTCCTTCTTTTCGGCTTTCAATTGTAGTAGAAAGTTTTTTATTTCATCAATTGTCATTTCATTTTGATTACTTTGTCTTCTTATCAGTGTGGCTAATCTTAATTCCGGATAGTATCCTGATACTGCCGAGTAAAAGGCAGACCTCTTTTCCTTTGTGGAAAGCTTCTCTGTTGGATTACTATTCTCATAATCCCCAATAATTGCATCGAACCTATCAAAAAATGACTTAATATTTTTCCCTGTTTTAATATTTAATTTATATAATTTAGCCCTTACTGACGTTGCTGTTACATTCATTTATATTCTTTTACTTTTTTTAATTTTATTTATAATTTCAATAGGATCTTTTAAATTGATTATTTTTTTATGATAATATACATCCAATCTATTAATTATAATATCTCTCACTAATCTTTTACGTTTTTCTATTTCATTTGAATTAAAATTTAATGCATTTGTATTTTCTTTATCTAAAACATCTGATACGTTTGACGCTCTTAACTCTGAATCTAAATAATCCAACCAGAGATGCAATCCAGTCTTTTGAGTTAACTTATAATTTCTTTTTATTCAAAACTTCTGACTATTCGTACTCCCTTTAATTGCTTTGTGCATGTTTTTAAATGTTTCATTTAAACCTATTATTACATCTGAGTTAATATTATTATTTGACAAGTTTACTCTGAAGGGGTATGTATATTCTTGTCTGAATCATCCCTGAAGTTATAACTGGTAGAGTTCATAATAGGAAATGTTACCTCCATGGCTTTACACCGCAGCTTCTCCGCTTCCAGAACGTTCGCTGTCAGCTTCTTCGCTTTGGACATCATGAGGATCATTTTATTCCCAAATTTCTCCAATCTCTCCATGTTGTCCGCCATAACCTCCTGGGCAGCTCTGGTGTCCTCTGCTAATTGCGTCAGTTGACGCAGGGTCCAGAGGTTGTCCATTGCAATCCTCTCTGATGGAGGCATCATGGCAAATGCTGGGGTTGATCTTGGAGGGGTTGTTGATACCTGCTGCTGGATGTTGACTCCTTGAGCTATAGATAGATAGCTATATAAGTCTCTGATTTCTGAATTTTTTGTTTATTTTGATTAAAAAAAATCTAAACTCTTTAATGTTTGGATTTTTGTTTATTTTGATAAAAAATCTAAACTCTTTAATATTGAGTTGTAAAAAAAATCTCAATATTTTAACAATGATAAATTCGATTACCATTTGCCTCTGCATCTCTTTCAATGACATTGCCGTTGTTTATGTTGGAGCCGTTGCCGCCATTTTCAGCATTATTATTATCCATTGCTTTTCGTGTATCCTCTGAAAAAAAACAAATAATCAGCTTAAATAATATTATACTCCCCAATACATCCAAAACCGCACAGCAAGTTGTTCCGTTGTATTAAGTAATTATATAAAATTCAAGATTTTAGAACAAACAATTCTATTCTCTAAAAAATGAAAATTCTATTTTTAAGTAAAATTTTCTCTCTTAATTGACTTGTGTAGAAAAATATTTATTTATCTGCAAAGCGTTTAACAAGTTGATGCATTATAAATAGTACATTTTAATTTAGAAGATAATTTAAATTCGAGTCTATTAGAGTATGCACGAAAAAAATAAAATTAATTTCTGTATAGAAAAAAAAGTCTTAAGCTACCAAACATACACTCTTCTAATTCGCTTAAAAAAAATATTCTAGTGTACACGGAACCGTACGACAAGTTGACGCGTCACTTTAATAGAGTATTTTGTCCGTGTGTTCGTAGTACCGCATATACGCGCTCTATCGGCATGAGTGTGACGAACGCAATCACACTATTGATGCGAGAGAGGTGATCACTCACGTATACACAATATCGTTAAACACGTTAGACCTTGTGGCATTAACACCTTGAACGTGTATATACGTATTTTTATACATATATTTTAGACAATACAAGTATACCGAACGCAAGTATCTTGTATTGTTTTATTGTCAGTGGAGGCGCTGTTCACACGCTTAAATAAAGAACGAAAGATATGTATTCGCGAAAGCGCGACTAAGAAAGCTGATGAGAAAGAGAGATTAACTAAGCAGGCAGCAAGTTAGAAAGAACAAGCTAATGATTAGGAAGTAGGAAGGGATGGCCGAGAGAGCCTCGCACAGCAAGCGTAACGCTAAGCTCGCTCTCTCATCGCCTGACTGCCAGCGGAGCCAGTCGCTCTCTTACTTGACTCCAGCCTAAGGTTTTACGCGCACCGTAGAAGCCCGTTCATTGCCAGATGTTCGGTACTCCATCCCGAGTTCGTATATCAAGGCCAGGAAGCTGCAGAGAGAAAACGCGAAGAGAAAGGGGTGGACTTGTCTCATCAACCTTAGTAGAGTAAGTCCTGATAGAAAGATTAATTACTGTAAAACGCGGCGCGAGTCACAGTATAGTAAAGTAATCTCCATCTCTCTCTTTCACACGACTTTGATATGATTGTTTTGCGAGCGTACCGGCCTCGTTCTATATCGAGAAAACACTCGGTATTTTGTAAACCTTAACTTTAAGATTCTCATTGTAAATATTTCATTTAGTATAATACATTTGCAAATTTCTTTTGTATAACTACTGTGTTAAAAGAAAAAGATTTAATATAACCTAGAATCATTTTCCCGCATGCTCCTCTATATCGCTCCTTACAATAAGTTACCAGGGTTGAGAATTCGCCCTAGAGAAAATATAACTAATATTTAAATCATACATATATTTGGAGTCACATGGTCTACAACTCAGCTAGTAGGAGCAAGAGCGACAAAGTTCTCACGCTTTTTGTATCATAGTGTGCTCATCCTCGCTAAAGTCGGGGGATGGAGCGTCAGTAGTAATTGAAACACCTTTGAAGTTTATGGTAAATAAAATAGTAAAATCGAGTAAAAATTATAACTCCGTCAATGTCTTTTAGACCCCAAAACGCGAGCACGCTACGTTACAATGCGCTTCTATATCTCTTTCTCTCTCTTTTCTTATGCTTTCTCCCGATGCCCGTTTATACCTAATTTTATTTTGCACTTTTGAATAAACACATACAAAAAAAATCAGGTCTGAAGAGGAAAGAAAGAGAAAAAAATTCACATCCGAATATCTGACGCAACAATAAATGCTAGGAGGGAAGCAGAGATAAGAGAAAAAAGACACGAAAACAAAAAAATGGCGGTCAACCGCACAGCGCGCGTCCTCCTTTCTTTCCTTCTCACATCACTCCCCCCCCCCGCCCCCCCAAGAAAAACGTTAACGCGAAAAACTTATAAGTTAACGGAGAATCGTCAGTATAAGGATTTCAACACACACTTTCCGTTTTTTTTTTCTTTTCTCACTTTTGTTTAGCATTTTAATAATTCTAAAAGAAACATCTCTGAACGAAAGAAAAAAAGAGAAAAAAAACGACACAACACATCACCTCTGAATTCTATCGCGCACGCCTTTCACATCTGAATAAAGAAATTTTTTTTCTGAACAACTGCACTCCATTTACCACACCAATACTTCAAAACTGCACTTTCCTTTCTTTTTTTTTTCAAAAAAACTTTACCAAGCGTAGCTGAGCCGATAACCTGTTGGAGATAATAATGTCTCTGTGCACAGCACTTCTAAATCAATTACGAAAGGAAACAATCTTTATTAATTAAACACTTAATGTTGTTGAACTAACATATAATACAAAAAGGTAACTGTGTATACAGTGCAAAAAACAAGCAATCTCTTAAGACCAAAAACGTAAGCACAGAGCGCCGTCCAGAAAAGGAATGAATTGTAAGAGACTGAAGGTGCGCCGTGACATGTACACACACAGAAGAGAAGAAGACAGAGAGAGTCGGGCTGAGCGCGTTTGTACAGTGGTGGTGCTCCCATACGACCTGCGGTTGATTGTTAGAGCTATCTTCGACAATATCTTTTGCAATTTCTAATTTTTCTATATAGTCTTCTAAAAGTAAATTTTTTCCATCAAATTCAGGTACTTATCTTGAAATTTCTTTCAGTGAGTATCCTGATGTATTTGTCATGTTTTTGTTATCTAGTAAGTGTGCAATATCGACAATTGTATTATTATTATTACCCAAAAAAATATTTTCTTCATCTATATCTTAATAACTTTCTTGTTTAGTAAGTAAATTTTCCGTATCGTTAAATATTTCGTTTGTTGTTGTATTAGTTTCTGAAAAAATCGTCATGTCTCTCGAGTATATTCTTCTAAAAAACTGCCTTGTTGATTATTTTTTTTGTGTTGTTTTAGTACTTTTGAAAATTATTTTTGGAATTGTTCCTGTAGATTTACGTAATGGTGTATTTTATTTGTTTGAAATATCTGTACTGCTTATATTTTAAATATTATTTTCACTTGTTTCTTGTGGAAAATTTGTGTCCTCTGTTAAAGGGTATCCCCCGTTAAGATAGTCAATTTTGCCCTGTCCCTGAAATTTTTGTTTGACCTTGTAACTTTGTTTTGGATAAAAAAAATCGTTTTTATCATACTTGCAGACCGCGACCCTCCTCCCCCTGTCCACAGCATGGAAAAAATGACTTTTTCACTATTTATTTTTTTTCTTCGCATCTAGTCCGTAAAAAAACCCCGTCCGTAAGAAAATCGTGCTTATAGCTTAAATGGTTAGAAATCACGTAGAATTTTTCCATGAAGATTTGATGATGCTATATAACCTAAAAGAATGAAAAAAAAAATTCAAACCCTTCTTATTTTCACAGAAAATGCGGTACAGGGCCAATTCTTGCAAAAAAACTTGTATTCTGTTTGAAATTACGTGCCTGAATTTTTCCAGATATTTCCTGTTGGTGCGCCATAGTTAAAAATGCAAAAAAACTCATTTTTTCGACGTTTTCGGCTGATTTTAGCTCATTTGCAGACTTTGTATTATTATTTATATTATGAAATCGTATTCCAGAACTTTATTTATGAATTTAATTATGCAATCAAGTCAGAAAAATAAGATTTACAAATATTTGCATCATATTTTTGCACGAATCCACATTTTAGATTAGGTATTTAAACACATCTTTCATGATTTTGATGATATTTCACTACTTTATATGTGATGAAATCTTTTTAATATTATATTGCTTTAATAAAAGAAAATATTTTGATAAATATGTCATTTCACTGGTACAGCTATATTAAGTACGGTCAAAATATCAACTTGAGATTACATATGAATTTATATGTCGTAAGAAAAACTCATCAATACAAACATTATCATCATGATTTAATAATATGAACCTTGACTTTGGCATTTTTAACACTATGTAATCTAAATCTGCACTTAAGTCACACTTTTGCGAGAGCTATGTGGTCTATTTTTACACTGTGTAAAATAAATGTGAGCATGCGAGTACATTGAAATCTTGTTTACATGCCTCATATTAATATTACAATATTAAATATATTTTTGTTAAAAAGTGCATATTATTCGCAATTATTTTATGACATTTGCAATCGTTTTAAAGATCATAGGTAAAGTTTGCACTTATGTCATGTATTATATTATATTATCTCCATTGACATAGGTACGAATCCAGTAACATAAGTCAAGTAACGATTGTTAGGCTGGAAGTTATAGTCTTTACTCAGTTCTCAGATATCTATCTATGTTCTTACTTTTTTTCCATAAGAAGAACAAGGATAGAATATTTGAGAACTGAGTAACTACAACTTCTAGCCTTAGACTTGAGTTGGGTCTATGATTCCGAGCCATTAAAAAACATTATGGCCCGAATTCATAGTCGTGTCTTGAGTATTAAGTATGACTTGAAACTTAAGTATGACTTGAAACTTGAGTTTCATTATTTGAGTATCAGCTGTTACTTCGATTGAGTGCTACATAAAGAAGTTATCACAGTTAGTTATGAACTGAGTTACGACTAGCGGACAGGTGCAAATCGTGACTCAGCACATATGACGTCACGACCCGCCGCCCACCCACCACCCGATGACGTCACCACCCACAGCCACCCACCACCTGATGACGTCATCACCAACCTGTGCAGATTCGCGCGCAGCTGCCGACTCCCCGATCCCTGATCCTAGAGTTAAGGCTGAGAGAGATAGAGAGAGAGAGACCTTGGTAAAATAACTGCGCAATTTCATATGCGCATGGAGGAATCCCGATTTAAAAATAAAGGAATAGGTTAAATTGACCATCATTTCTTTATCATGAAAGAGCATTCTAGAAGTTTTATTCTCAACGTATAGTAATTTAAACTGATACATATATAAAGTAAAATTAAGAAAAAAAAATTCCAAAATGGCGGAAGTTTCAAAATCTTATTACGTCTATGGGTAGATCAGCCATAAACTCATTTCATTCGAGTCTTTAAAAATTTCGTCCGTTTTTCGCTAGGACCAATAGTTTTCAAGATATTTCGAAATCAAAATTTTCAAATTTCGAAACTTGACGTCTCAACAACTATTGCTTCTAGAGGGATGCAATTTTTATAAATACCTATCTTTTAGCCTTCTTTATTTATTATTACATTTAATTTTATGACGGAATTCCAAGAAATATTGTGTAACATTTCGTGAGACCTATGATCTTTCTAGAAATTACGTATTGAAACGTAATTCCGAAAAAAATGGCGCAACATTTCGTAAGGATTTGATCTTGCTAGAAATTACGTATTAAAACGTGATTCCAAGAAATGTTGCGCAACATTTTGAAACACCCTTGATCTTGCTAGAAGTTACGTATTAGAACGTAATTCCAAGAACTATTGCGCAGTGATTCATAATCGATCTTTCTTTCATTTGAGAAGTAAACAACTACATCCGGTGATTCATGATTCTAAGAAAAAAACTGTGTAATGATTCATGATTGACCTTTTTAAAATTTTTACGACGCAATTCGTCACTATAAAAGGAAAGATGAACAGCCCCATTACTCAGTATTCATCTCAACTTGAAACAATTCACAATTCTCAGAGTTATAAGCAAATCATGTCAGCGTACAAATGCAAAGAGCTTGTAGGTACTATGCTGCAAGCATATACTCTTCTGGACGTATAATATATTATTCTCTATAAAATAAAATTTAATATTGTATAAATAGCAAGTAGTCATCAAATGTGATTGTGTTTTTGACAACATCGGTCTTAACACCTTTAATTTTTTTATTTTATCCTCTCCTTCATTTTATTCACAATGCATTATACTACGGAGATCGATAAATACTGTGATAATCTTCCCATTGCACTCATTTTTATTTGAACCTACTATCTTTTTGTTCATTTGCAGTATTGCGAAAACGTTTCCAGGTGGGTAATTCCAATGCATCAAAGTTTCGTGAATTATGCTACATTGTTTTATTGATATCAATATTTTGAATAAGATTTATATTTTTTATCAATTAAATAATGCCTCCAAAGTAAAGTATCAGTTTCATTATCTAACAAACATCTCTTATCATCATAAGGACTTGAAGCTCATTTGAATTGTTTTTCAGGAAACACATTATGTTATCCAGGACGTATAATATATTGTTCTCTATAGAATAGAATTTCATTTCGTATAGATTGCAAGTAGTCATCGAAAGTAATTGTGTTTTTAACAACACCAGCCTCAACACCTTTAGTTTTTTTATTTTATTCTCTCCTTCAATTCGTTGACAATACATTTTACTACGTGAACCTACAAATTCCTGTCATAATCTTCCCATTGCACTCATCTTTCATTAAACTTACTATCTTTTTGTTCATTTACGGTATTCCGAAAACGTTTCCAGTAAGGTATTCAGATGCATCAAAGTTTTGTAAATTATGCTTTATTGTTTCATAAATATCAATATTTTAAATGAAATTTGAATTTTTTATCAATCAAATCATGCCCCCAAGGTATAGTCTCAATTTCATTATCTAACAAACATCTCTCATCATCATAAGGACTTAAAGCTAATTTATATTGTTTTAAACACATTATGTTATCGAGGACGTATAATATATTGTTCTCTATGAAATAGAACTTTATTTCGCATACATTGCAAGTAGTCATCAAAAGTGATAGTGTTTTCGACAACACCAGTCCTAACACCTTTAATTTTTATATTTTATCATCTCTTTTAATTTGTTCACAATACTTTTTATTTTGCAGTCCTATAAATTCTGTCATAATCTTCCCATTGCACTCATCTTTCATTTGACCCACTATCTTTTTGTTCATTTGCGGTATTCCGAAAACGTTTCCAGTAGGGTAATCTGATGCATCAAAGTTTTGTAAATTATGCTTCAATGTTTCATAAATATCAATATATTGAATAAGATTTGTATTTTTCATTAATCCAAATGCCCCTAAGGTAAAGTATCAGTTTCATTATCTAACAAACACCTCTTATCATCATAAGCACCTGAAGCTAATTTATAGAGTTTTTCAGGAATCACATTATGTTATCTAGGACGTATAATATATTATTCTCTATAAAATAGAATTTTATTTCCTATACATTGCAAGTAGTCATCAAAAGTGATTGTGTTTTTGACAACACCGGTCTTAACACCATTAATTTTTTTATTTTATCTTCTCCTTCATTTTATTCACAATACATTATACTACGGAAATCGATAAATATTGTGATAATCTTCCCATTGCACTCATCTTTAATTAAACCTACTATCTTTTTGTTCATTAGCAGTATTGCAAAAACGTTTCCAGGTGGATTATTCCAATGCATTAAAGTTTCGTGAATTATGCTACATTGTTTCATTAATATCAATATTTTGAATGTGATTTGTATTTTTAATCAATTAAATAATGCCTCCAAAGTAAAGTATCAGTTTCATTATCTAACAAACATTTCTTATCATCATAAGCACCTGAAGCTAATTTATAGAGTTTTTCAGGAATCACATTATGTTATTGGGGACGTATAATATATTGTTCTTAATGAAATAGAATTTTATTCTGTATACATTGCAAGAAGTCATCAAAAGTGATTGTGTTTTTGACAACACCAGTTCTATCACCTTTAATTTTTATATTTTATCCTTTCTTTTATTCTATTCACAATACATTTTACTATGTAGACCTATAACTCCTGTCATATTGTCCCTATTGCACTTATCTTTCATTAAACTCACTGTCTTCTTGTTCATTTGCGACATCCCGAAAACGTTTCCTGGTGGGTAATCTAATGTATTAAAGTTTTGTAAATTATGCTTCATCGTTTCATAAATATAAATATATTAAATAAAATTTGTATTATTTATCAATCAAATAATGCCCCCAAGGTAAAGTATTAGTTTCATTATCTATCCAACATCTCTTATCATCATAAGGACCTAAAGCTAATTTATATAGTTTTTCAGGAATCACATTATGTTATTGGGGACGTATAATATATTGTTCTTTATAAAATAGAATTTTATTTCGTATGCATTGCAAGTAGTCGTTGCAAGTGATCGTATTTCTGACAACACCAGTCCTATCAACTCTAATTTTTTATTTTATTCTTTCAATCATTTCATTCACAATACATTTTACTACGTAGACCTATAAATTCTGTCATATTCATCCCATTGCACTTATCTTTCATTACACTAACTATCTTTTTGTTCATTTGCGGTATCCCGAAAACGTTTCCTGGTGGGTAATCTAATGTATTAAAATTTTGTAAATTATGCTTTATCGTTTTATAAATATCAAATTTCATTAATATCAATATTTTGAATGAGATTCGTATTTTTCTTCAATTAAATAATGCCTCCAAAGTAAAGTATCAGTTTCATTATCTAACAAACATTTCTTATCATCATAAGGACTTAAAGTTAATTAATATTCTTTTATAGAAAACACATTATGTCTATGTCGACATATAATATATTGTCCTCTATAAAATAGAATTTTATTTCGTATACATTGCAAGTAGTCATCGAAAGTGATTGTGTTTTTGACAACACCAGTCCTAACAACTCTAATTTTTTTATTTTATTCTTTCATTCATTTTATTTACAATTTATGTCACTACGTAGACCTATAACTTCTGTCATATTCTCCCTATTGCACTTATCTTTCAATAAACTCACTATCTTTTTGTTTATTTGCGGTATCCCAAAAACGTTTTCAGGTGGGTAATCTGATGTATCAAAGTTTTGTAAATTATGCTCCATTGTTCTAGAAATATCAATATATTGAATAAAATTTGTATTTCTTATCAATCAAATAATGCCCCCAAGGTAAAGTATCAGTTTCATTATCTAACATACATTTCTTATCATCATAAGGACCTCAAGCTAATTTATATAGTTTTTTAGGAATTACATTATGTTATTGGGGACGTATAATATATTGTTCTTAATAAATTAGAATTTTATTCTGTATACATTGCAAAAAGTCATCAAAAGTGATCGTGTTTTTGACAACACCAGTCCTAACAACCTCTAATTTTTTATTTTATTCTTTCAATCTTTCCATTTTACAAATTCATGTCACTACGTAGAACCTATAAATTCTGTCACCTTCACTCCCTATTGCACTTATCTTTAATCAAACTCACTATCTTTTTGTTCATTTGCGGTATCCCGAAAACGTCTTCTGGTGGGTAATCTAATATATTAAAGTTTTGTAAATTATGCTTCATCGTTTCATAAATTTCAAATTTCATTAATATCAATATTTTGAATAAGATTTGTATTTTCTATCAATTAAATAATGCCTCCAAAGTCAAGTATCAGTTTCATTATCTAACATACATTTCTTATCATCATAAGGACCTTAAAGCTAATTTATATTGTTTTTCAGAAAACACATTATGTCTATTGGTCGACGTATAATATATTGTTCTCTATAAAATAGAATTTTATTTCGTATACATTGCAAGTAGTCATCGAAAGTGATTGTGTTTTTGACAACACCAGTCCTAACAACTCTAATTTTTTTATTTTATTTTTTCATTCATTTTATTTACAATTTATGTCACTACGTAGACCTATAACTTCTGTCATATTCTGCCTATTGCACTTATCTTTCATTGAACTCACTATCTTTTTGTTTATTTCCGGTATCCCAAAAACGTTTTCAGGTGGGTAATCTGATGTATCAAAGTTTTGTAAATTATGCTTCATTGTTTTAGAAATATCAATATATTGAATGAAATTTGTATTTTTTATCAATCAAATAATGCCCCCAAGGTAAAGTATCAGTTTCATTATCTAACCAACATCTCTTATCATCTTAAGGACCTGAAGCTAATTTATATAGTTTTTCAGAGAATCACATTATGTTTTTGAGGACACATAATATATTGTTCTCTATAGAATAGAATTTTCTTTTGTATACATTGCAAGTAGTCGTCGAAAGTGATTGTGTTTTCGACAACACCAGACCTAACAACTCTAATTTTTTTATTTTAAATCCTTCTCTTTATATTTATATTTACAATACATTTTACTACGTAGACCTATAAATTCTGTCATATTCTCCCCATTGCACTTATCATTCATCAAGCTCACTGTCTTCTTGTTCATTTGCGATATCCCGAAAACGTTTCCTGGTGGGTAATCTAATGTATTAATGTTTTGTAAATTATGCTTCATCGTTTCATAAATATCAATATATTGAATAAAATTTGTATTTTTTATCAATCAAACAATGCCCTTAAGGTAAAGTATTAGTTTCATTATCTATCCAACATCTCTTATCATCATAAGGACCTAAAGCTAATTTATATAGTTTTTCAGAAAACACATTATGTTATCAAGGACGTATAATATATGGTTCTCTATAAAATAGAATTTTATTTTGTATACATTGCAAGTAGTCATCAAAAGTGATTGTGTTTTTGACAGCACCAGTCCTAACACATTTAATTTTTAGGCACGACCGCTATACGGAAGTGCCTTATATTTTCGACATCGCGAAAAATGTAACCCTTCAAAATATGTTATTTTATGATAAAAAACTTATTTTTATAGCAAAATAAGACTATTACAAGGCTTCCTTAAAATGTATGTATGGATGTATGTGTGTGAGAAATCAAGTTTATGAATTTTCTCGACGAGTTTTTATCCGATCTGAATGATTCAAACGGGAAATTGTTTCAAATAATAACACAAGTAAACGTTCCTATTTTGGAAAAAATCGTTGGAAGCGTTTTTAAATAAGCGCCTTTTAAATGGTCAAAAAAATGGATTTTTGGTAATAACTTGAAAAATACGATTTTTTTTTAAAAGTATATGGAATAAAAGTTATGGAATATAAAAAAATAAATCTTTTTTATATTATACATTTTTCTCTGAAAATAATATTTTTCAAATTATTCATGAAAATTGTTGAAATTAAAGACTTTTTAATGATAAATTGATAAATATTATTTTTAAAAAAATATGTATAATATTAAAAAGATGTATCTTATTTTTTTCTATAAATTTTATTTTATATACTTTTTTTGAAAATTCGTTTTTTTCAAGTTATTTCCAAAAAATCATTTATTTTACCTCTGAAGGGATAACTGTTTTAAAACAGCTCGAACTATTTTTTTTTAAACTGCCAACATTTATTTGTATTATTGTTTTAAATTATCCCCCATCGAAATGATTCAGATCAAATAAAAACTTTATACAAAACTTTACTTTTAAGCTACTAAACTATAAAATAATTTTTTTTTTCTTATAACTTTTGATAGATTATCCTATCCAAAATTTAAAAAAATATACATTAATAAAAATATGTCTTTTTCACATAACATAAATTTTTTCGAAATCAATCAACTTAATTTACAAGAAAATATTAAATAATTATAAATTTGATTTTTTAAATAAATACAATAAATTCAAACCTTCTGTTGAAAGATGCGGTAAAAAATTCAATAAAAAAAAGAAATAATATTAACTTTTAATGTTTTTGCGGTTGTAAATGATTTGCTCTAATATTCTTGGAATATCAAATAGCGAGCGCGAAGCGCGAGCGTTTTCGGTCGTGCCTTATATGCAAGAAGCGGAGCTTTTTGCATGCCTTGCATTGCGAAGCGATGCAAGGCCCGAGGGCATTTCAGAGCTGAGCGAAGCGAAGCTCTGAAAAGACCGAGGTGCGAGCTACAGCGGCCCTTTGGGCCGCTGTGGCGAGCTAGTTATATTTTATTCTTTCCTTCATTTTATTCACAATACATTTTACAACGTAGACCTATAGACTCTGTCATATTCTTCCCATTGCACTTATCTTCCATTAAACTCACTATCTTTTTGTTCATTTGCCGTATCCCGAAAACGTTTTCTGGTGGGTAATCTAATGTATTAAAGTATTGTAAATTATGCTTCATCGTTTCATAAATATCAATATATTGAATAAAATTTGTATTTTTTATCAATCAAACAATGCCCTTAAGGTAAAGTATTAGTTTCATTATCTATCCAACATCTCTTATCATCATAAGGACCTAAAGCTAATTTATATAGTTTTTCAGGAATCACATTATGTTATTGGGGACGTATAATATATTGTTCTTTATGAAATAAAATTTTATTTCGTATACATTGCAAGTAGTCGTCGCAAGTGATCGTGTTTTTGACAACACCAGTCCTAACAACTCTAATTTTTATATTTTATCCTTTCTTTTATTCTATTCACAATACATTTTACTACGTAGACCTATAACTTCTGTCATATTCTCCTTTTTGCACTTATCTTTCATTAAACTCACTGTCTTCTTGTTCATTTGCGGTATCCCGGAAACGTTTCCTGGTGGGTGCTCTAATGTATTGAAGTTTCGTAAATCATGCTTCATCATTCCGTAAATATCAATATATTGAATAAAATTTGTATTTTTTATCAATCAAATAATGCCCCCAAGGTAAAGTATTAGTTTCATTATCTAACCAACATCTCTTATCATCTTAAGGACCTGAAGAAGATTTATATTTTTTCAGGAATCACATTATGTTATTGGGGACGTATAATATATTTTTCTGTATAAAATAGAATTTTATTTGGTATACATTGCAAATATTTAGCAAAAGTGATTGTGTTTTTGACAACACCAGTCCTAACACCTTTAATTTTTTATATTTTATCTTTCCTCCATTCTATTCACAATACATTTTACTACGTAGACCTATAAAATCTGTCATATTCTTCCCATCGCACTTATCTTCCATTAAACTCACTATCTTATTGTTCATTTACGGTATCCTGAAAACATTTCCAGGTGGGTAATTTCAATGTATCAAAGTTTTGTAAATTATGCTTTATTGTTATATAAATGTCAATATTTTGAATACAATTTGTATTTTTTATCAATCAAACAATGTCACCAAGGTAAGGTATCAGTTTTATTATCTAACAAACATCTCTTTATATCATAAGGACTTGAAGCTAATTTATATTGTATTTCAGAAAACACATTATATTATCGAGGACGTATAATATATTGTTCTCTATAAAATAGAATATTATTTCGTATACATAGCAAGTAGTCATCAAAAGTGATTGTGTTTTTGACAACACTAGTTTTAACACCTCTAATTTTTTTATTTTATCATCACTTTTAATTTGTTCACAATACTTTTTACTTTGTAGTCCTGTAAATTCTATCATAATCTTCCGATTGCACTTATCTTTCATTTAACCCACTATCTTTTTGTTCATTTGCGGTATCCCAAAAACGTTTCTAGTAGGGTAATCAGATGCATCAACGTTTTGTAAATTATGCTTCATTCTTTTATAAATATAAATATTCCGAATAAGATTTGTATTTCTTATCAATATACTAATCAATATGCCCCTAAGGTAAAGTATCAGTTTCATCATCTAACAACCATTTCTTATCATCATAAGGACCTGAAGCTTATTTATAGAGTTTTTCAGGAATCACATTATGTTATTGGGGACGTATAATATATTGTTCTTAATAAAATAGAATTTTATTCTGTATACATTGCAAGAAGTCATCAAAAGTGATTGTGTTTTTGACAACACCAGTCCTATCACCTTTAATTTTTATATTTTATCATTTCTTTTATTCTATTCACAATACATTTTACTACGTAGACCTATAACTCCTGTCATATTCTCCCTATTGCACTTATCTTTCATTAAACTCACTGTCTTCTTGTTCATTTGCGACATCCCGAAAACGTTTCCTGGTGGGTAATCTAATGTATTAAAATTTTGTAAATTATGCTTCATCGTTTCAAAAATATCAATATATTGAATAAAATTTGTATTTTTTATGAATCAAATAATGCCCCCAAGGTAAAGTTTTAGTTTCATTATCTATCCAACATCTCTTATCATCATAAGGACCTAAAGCTAATTTATATAGTTTTTCAGGAATCACATTATGTTATTGGAGACGTATAATATATTGTTCTTTATAAAATAGAATTTTATTCCGTATACATTGCAAGTAGTCGTCGCAAGTGATCGTGTTTTTGACAACACCAGTCCTAACAACTCTAATTATTTCATTTTATTCTTTCAATCATTCCATTCACAATTTATGTCACTACGTAGAACTATAAATTTTGTCCTAATCTCCCTATTGCACTTATCTTTTATTAAACTCACTATCTATTTGTTTATTTGCGGTATCCCAAAAACGTTTTCAGCTGGGTAATCTGATGTATCAAAGTTTTGTAAATTATGCTTTATTGTTCTAGAAATATCAATATATTGAATAAAATTTGTATTTCTTATCAATGAAATAATGCCCCCAAGGTAAAGTATTAGTTTCATTATCTAACATACATTTCTTATCATCATAAGGACCTAAAGCTAATTTATATAGTTTTTCAGGAATCACATTATGTTATTGGGGACGTATAATATATTGTTCTTAATAAAATAGAATTTTATTCTGTATACATTGCAAAAAGTCATCAAAAGTGATTGTGTTTTTGACAACACCAGTCCTAACACCTTTAATTTTTATATTTTATCCTTTCCTTCATTTTATTTACAATACATTTCACTACGTAGACCTATAAATTCTGTCACCTTCTCTTTATTGCACTTATTTTTAATCAAACTTACTATCTTTTTGTTTATTTGCGGTATCCCGAAAACGTTTTCTGGTGGGTAATCTAATATATTAAAGTTTTGTAAATTACGTATCATTGTTTCATAAATATCAAATTTCATTAATATCAATATTTTGAATAAGATTTGTATTTTTTATCATTTCAATAATGCCTCCAAAGTAAAGTATCAGTTCCATTATCTAACAAACATTTCTTATTATCATAGGGACTTAAAGTTAATTAATATTGTTTTTTAGAAAACACATTATGTCTATGTCGACATATAATATATTGTCCTCTATAAAATAGAATTTTATTTCGTATACATTGCAAGTAGTCATCGAAAGTGATTGTGTTTTTGACAACACCAGTCCTAACAACTCTAATTTTTTTATTTTATTCTTTCATTCATTTTATTTACAATTTATGTCACTACGTAGACCTATAACTTCTGTCATATTCTGCCTATTGCACTTATCTTTCATTAAACTCACTATCTTTTTGTTTATTTGCGGTATCCCAAAAACGTTTCCAGGTGGGTAATCTGATGTATCAAAGTTTTGTAAATTATGCTTCATTGTTTTAGAAATATCAATATATTGAATGAAATTTGTATTTTTTATCAATCAAATAATGCCCCCAAGGTAAAGTATCAGTTTTATTATCTAACAAACATCTCTTATCATCTTAAGGACCTGAAGCCAATTTATATAGTTTTTCAGAGAACACATTATGTTTTTGAGGACACATAATATATTGTTCTCTATAGAATAGAATTTTCTTTTGTATACATTGCAAGTAGTCGTCGAAAGTGATTGTGTTCTCGACAACACCAGACCTAACAACTCTAATTTTTTTATTTTAAACTCTTCTCAATTATATTTACACTCCATTTTACTACGTAGACCTATAAATTCTGTCATTTTCTCCCCATTGCACTTATGATTCATTGAACTCACTATTATTTTGTTCATTTGCGGTATCTCAAAAACGTTTTTAGGTGGGTAATCTGATGTATCAAAGTTTTGTAAATTATGCTTCATTGTTTCAGAAATATCAATATATTAAATAAAATTCGTGATTTTTATCAATCAAATAATGCCCCCAAGGTAAAGTATCAGTTTTATTATCTAACAAACATCTTTTTATATCATAAGGACTTTAAGCTATTTTATATTGTTTATCAGAAAACACATTATGTTATCGAGGACGTATAATATATGGTTCTCTATAAAATAGAATTTTATTTTGTATACTTTGCAAGTAGTCATCAAAAGTGATTGTGTTTTTGACAGCACCAGTCCTAACACATTTAATTTTTATATTTTATTCTTTTCTTCATTTTATTTACAATACATTTTACTACGTAGACCTATAGTTTCTGTCATATTCTTCCCATTGCACTTATCTTTCATTAAACTCACTATCTTTCTGTTCATTTGCCGTATCCCGAAAATGTTTTCTGGTGGGTAATCTAATGTATTAAAGTTTTGTAAATTATGCTTCATCGTTTCATGAATATTAATATATTGAATAAAATTTGTATTTTTTATCAATCAAATAATGCCCCGAAGGTAAAGTATCAGTTTCAATATCTAACAAACATTTCTTATCATCATAAGGACCTGAAGCTTATTTATAGAGTTTTTTAGAAAACACATTATGTCTATGTCGACATATAATATATTGTCCTCTATAAAATAGAATTTTATTTCGTATACATTGCAAGTAGTCATCGAAAGTGATTGTGTTTTTGACAACACCAGTCCTAACAACTCTAATTTTTTTATTTTATTCTTTCATTCATTTTATTTACAATTTATGTCACTACGTAGACCTATAACTTCTGTCATATTCTGCCTATTGCACTTATCTTTCATTAAACTCACTATCTTTTTGTTTATTTGCGGTATCCCAAAAACGTTTCCAGGTGGGTAATCTGATGTATCAAAGTTTTGTAAATTATGCTTCATTGTTTTAGAAATATCAATATATTGAATGAAATTTGTATTTTTTATCAATCAAATAATGCCCCCAAGGTAAAGTATCAGTTTTATTATCTAACAAACATCTCTTATCATCTTAAGGACCTGAAGCCAATTTATATAGTTTTTCAGAGAACACATTATGTTTTTGAGGACACATAATATATTGTTCTCTAAAGAATAGAATTTTCTTTTGTATACATTGCAAGAAGTCGTCGAAAGTGATTGTGTTCTCGACAACACCAGACCTAATAACTCTAATTTTTTTATTTTAAACTCTTCTCAATTATATTCACAATACGTTTCACTACGTAGACCTATAAATTCTGTCATTTTCTCCCCATTGCACTTATGATTCATTGAACTCACTATCATTTTGTTCATTTGCGGTATCTCAAAAACGTTTTTAGGTAGGTAATCTGATGTATCAAAGTTTTGTAAATTATTCTTCATTGTTTCAGAAATATCAATATATTAAATAAAATTTGTGATTTTTATCAATCAAATAATGCCCCCAAGGTAAAGTATCAGTTTTATTATCTAAAAAACATCTCTTTATATCATAAGGACTTTGAGCTATTTTATATTGTTTATCAGAAAACACATTATGTTATCGAGGACGTATAATATATGGTTCTCTATAAAATAGAATTTTATTTTGTATACTTTGCAAGTAGTCATCAAAAGTGATTGTGTTTTTGACAGCACCAGTCCTAACACATTTAATTTTTATATTTTATTCTTTTCTTCATTTTATTTACAATACATTTTACTACGTAGACCTATAGTTTCTGTCATATTCTTCCCATTGCACTTATCTTTCATTAAACTCACTATCTTTCTGTTCATTTGCCGTATCCCGAAAATGTTTTCTGGTGGGTAATCTAATGTATTAAAGTTTTGTAAATTATGCTTCATCGTTTCATGAATATTAATATATTGAATAAAATTTGTATTTTTTATCAATCAAATAATGCCCCGAAGGTAAAGTATCAGTTTCAATATCTAACAAACATTTCTTATCATCATAAGGACCTGAAGCTTATTTATAGAGTTTTTCAGGAATCACATTATGTTATTGGGGACGTATAATATATTGTTCTTAATAAAATAGAATTTTATTCTGTATACATTGCAAGAAGTCATCGAAAGTGATTGTGTTTTTGACAACACCAGTCCTATCACCTTTAATTTTTATATTTTATCATTTCTTTTATTCTATTCACAATACATTTTACTACGTAGACCTATAACTCCTGTCATATTCTCCCTATCGCACTTATCTTTCATTTAACTCACTGTCTTCTTGTTCATTTGCGACATCCCGAAAACGTTTCCTGGTGGGTAATCTAATGTATTAAAATTTTGTAAATTATGCTTCATCGTTTCATAAATATCAATATATTGAATAAAATTTGTATTTTTTATCAATCAAATAATGCCCCCAAGGTAAAGTTTTAGTTTCATTATCTATCCAACATCTCTTATCATCATAAGGACCTAAAGCTAATTTATATAGTTTTTCAGGAATCACATTATGTTATTGGGAACGTATAATATATTGTTCTTAATAAAATAGAATTTTATTCTGTATACATTGCAAAAAGTCATCAAAAGTGAGTAGTCATTGAATGTAATTGTGTTTTCGACAACACCAATCCTAACACCTTTAATTTTTGTATTTTATCCTTTCATTTTATTTTATTCACAATACATTTCACTACGTAGATCTATCAATTGTGTCATATTCTCCCCATTGCACTTATCTTTTATTAAACTTGCTGTCTTTTTGTTCATTTGCGGCATTTCGAAAACGTTTCCAGGTGGATAATCTAATGTATTAAAGTTTAGTAAATTATGCTTTATTGTTTTATAAATATCAATATTTCAAATTGTATATATTAAACTATCCGTGTCTGTGTATAGTAACTTGCATTGATCTGAAAATTGTTTTCTAATGAATTGATAATGTAAATTATAAACTAATGTCTTTGATAAATCAAGGACTATCAGACCTACATATATTGGTTTATTCATAGAAACTTCCGTTTTTGCTAATTTAATCGCAACTAGATTTTTGTCTAGAATGGTTCGACTATGAAAATTTGGTTGAGCAATGATATCCTCAGCACTATATATCTTATCCTTTTTTGTTACAAGCTTAATATCAACTATTTTTCCAACATTTCCCGTGGTTTTGCCAAATACGGCATTATTCATAATTTTATATAAATTTTTCTGAAACTCGTTCTTTGCTTTTTTTCTTATGTTACTATTTACTTTAATGTAATCTTCAGCCAGGATCAATATAATCTTTAGCCAGGATCTCAACCCCCCGTTAGATAATCTAGCTAAATTTACCTTATTTTACCAATGTATTTGTTACTCATTCTCTATACCACTACTATCATCCTACTCATTACTACCTCATCACTACTACTCCTATTTATTTTTTCTTTCCCTCGAAAAATCACAAGGCACCTCTTAAAATAACGTAAAAATGTTACTTGAAATGTGTTTAAAAAAAAAAAAAAGATTCCCCCCTCTACCCTAGTCACCCCTCTACTACCAAAGTCACCCCTCGCTTTACAAGTCATATCCTTGCTCCACAAGTCACTCCTCACTCCATGAATCATCCCCTCACTTTACAAGTCACCCCTTATACATGCCCCTAATAAACTCTTCATAAAATCATTATATACCATTTAGAAAAAAATTTTTTAGTTTTATATTTATGAAATACTTGCTTAAGGCTATATAATGGAATATATTAAATACATAGTTAGCAATATTATGGATTGTTGATATTATTATTTTTTAAACATCAACTAATACCTATGTTCCTCAGACAACTTTCCACACCACCCATACTGAGACAAAAAAAATAAGAAACTTCTACTTCTAAAATTAAAGCTTACTTTTTTCTGTGTTCAAGCTGTACTTGCCTAAAAGTAAAGCACATTTCACTTTGTGCTAATTAGTCATTATCTTGGTCAGAAAAACTTATCAAACAATTTCCTACATCTAAAAGATTCTTCTTTCAGGTTAGCTTAAATTTGTTTTCTTGTTTTTGTCTTGAGTTGATCTTTTTCGTATGTTTTTCGTATTTTTTATATAAAAGTGAAAATCAGCATATGATTATAAGAAAACATATAATTAGAAATGTTGTTAATAATTGGAATAAATATAAACAACATAGAATAGGAAATAAATATTATATGAATATAATAAATAGTGATAATTATTTTAAATACATGTCAAATAATGGTACTTTTGGAACAGCAATAGAAATTCAAAGTTTTGTAGAATTTTATAATGTATATGTTGAAGTACATATTAAAAACAGAATAGAAACATTTGGGAACTTTTCTAATCATTTTTAATCATCATTAATTTTTACTGGATCATATGATGCACGTCATTATGATATTTTAAATTATAAAAATAATAATAATGATAGTAATAATAATAATTATAATCTTAAAAAAAAATTTAAACATGAAGAATTTAATAAAACAAATATAATAAAAAAAGTAAAAACAGAAACAAAAAAAAATAAAAGAATAATATAAACAATGAAAATAACATAAGTGAAAATTTGAAAAATTATTTAGGTAGAATGACTTATGAATGTAAATATTGTAGTGCTTTATTTCGGAAAGAAGAAATAAAAAAGTTCAATTGTTGTCAACAAGGAAAAGTTATTTTATCACCATTAACTAAATATAATGAAAAATTGAAATATTTATTATTACATGATAGTGGTTTTAGAAATTTAATTAGATATTATAATAATTTATTTAGTTTTGCAACTTTTAATGCAAATGGCATTCAAAACCAAGGAAAAGCTATATATAATTTAAAAATTCAAGGACAAATTTGTCATACAGTACCAAATACATTAATTTCTACTAACGACATTAAACCTACATGTGGACAGTTATATATTTACGATAATACAGTAGCAGTTGAAAAATGATTAGAAACTGACGAAAAATTAACAAAAGAACATTGAAACATGAGACTTTTTGAATTAAAAAATAAGCGGACACCGGGCACGAACCCCGTTCCTCGAGATCTCCAGGCATGAGCTCTATTCACCGAACCAATGCCGCACTGCTATATACAAGTTAAAATCCTACTTATAAGGCTCTTCGCCGGTAAAGTAGGTATCTATGTACAAATATAACATGTGGATGGAAAATCCACCATGTTACAATCCCCCCCACCACACGAAAGTACTTCGGTGGAACCGATAATTTCGTCATACTTGCTCTGCTCGCTCTGCTCTCCTCCCCCCCACACGAAAGTACTTCGGTGGAACCGATAATTTCGTCATAACTGCTACTGCTACTTGCTCTGCTCGCTCTGCACGCAATGCTAAATTTTTAAAATGCTCTATGGTTGCTCCAGTGGGTTATTTTGTTGGGCGCCATTGAAACATGAGACTTTTTGAATTAAAAAATAAGCGGACACCGGGCGCGAACCCCGTTCCTCGAGATCTCCAGGCACGAGCTCTATTCACCGAGCCAATGCCGCACTGCTATATACAAGTTAAAATCCTACTTATAAGGCTCTTCGCCGGTATAGTAGGTATCTATGTACAAATATAAGATGTGGATGGAAAATCCACCATGTTACAACATATGTTAATTTTAACAGAGATAATGAAGGACCCATGGATAATCCCATGGCTAAGAATTACGAAAGCTTACATCAATTATCAAATATACAAAATATTCCAAATTATAAATAGTATTTTATGCGAAAAAATGATAAACAACAACATCGTTATAATAAGCCACTAACTTCGGAATGTGATGCTATCATAGTATCTAATTCAGGAATTCTAGATAATTATGATTTTTGTGTATATCCGAAATTATCTTCTGAAGATGGAACAACTTATACTTATTTAAATAAATTATCTCTGTACGTGGATCCAATGGTTTTTTCTTTAATGTTCCCAGCAGGAGATTTAGGTTGGAGTATAGGATATAAATAAAATGAAAATATTGAAAATAATGATTGTCTTACAATATTATTATAATATCACTATAATATTATTTATATAGAATCCATTAGAGACCAAACATTAAAAATTTTAACCCTATTTTATACTGTGGAAGATTAACACAACAATACATAATACATGCACATGTGATGGTTGAAAGTAATAGAATTAATTTTTTCAGAAATAATCAAAAACAATTACGCATAGAATGTTATCAAGGTTCATTAGATCATGTATTAAATAGTGCTTCAGATGTTTTAACAAATTTTGAAAACAAAGAGAGAATTAGAAATCTTTTTATTTTACCCTCATCATATATTGGTAGTCCAAGATATATGCAGCAATATTATCAAGATGCCATGGTAATAATAAAAACAGTAGGAAAACCAGACTTATTTATAACAATGACATGTAATTTTAAATGGGGAGAATTGGAAGAAATTCTTAAAAATTTTCCAGAAGGAACAATTCTCAATGACATACCAAATATCACAGTAAGATTATTTTATATAAAATTTAAAATGTTATTGAATAATATTATGAAAAACGAAATTTTTCGTCCTGTTATAGCTTATGTATTTTTGACTGAATTTCAAAAAAGAGGGTTACCTCACGCGCATATTATTATAAAATTACATCATAATCATAAAATATTAACTACAGAAAATATTGATGAATATATTTTAGCAGAAATACCTTCAGCAGAAAATAAATACTTACAAAAATTAGTAATTAAACAAATTTTACATGGACCACATACAGATAAATCACCTTGTTACGATAAAAATAAAACTATATGTAAAAAAAAATTCCTAAAATCATTTAATGAAATTACAATAGTTGAAGAAAACAAATATCTACAATACAAACAAAGAAATAATATTTTAGAAATAATTTAAAAAATAATAAAAAAATTATAAAAGTTGATAATTTAATGGTACTTCCTTACAACAGTTTTTTGTTAGTAAAATATAATGCTCATATCAATACTGAACTTTGTATGTCAATACAAAGTATAAAATATATTTATAATTATGTTTATAAAGGTGTAGATGAAGCTTACTGTTAAATAAAACAAGATAAAATTGAAGAAAATAATAAAGATGATGTTTATGATAAAATAACTCAATACATAGATGGAAGATATTTAAGTCCAATGGAGGCCGCATGGAGTTTACAAGAATTCACACTATGCAGTAGAAGTCATACAGTAATAAGATTAAATATCCATACAGAAAATCAACAAAAAATAATTCTTGATGAAAATGATATACATTCAGCATTAAACAAATACCAAACAACATTGACTGCATGGTTTAAATTGAATAAAAAACATGATTTTGCTAAAAAAATTAAATATGTTAATATACCACAATATTATATTTTTAATTCTAAGACTAAATCTTGGGATAAAAAATCAAAATTTAGAAAAAATATAGCGATTGGTAGATTAAATATAGCATCACCAAAAGATAGTAAACGTTTTTTTTTTAAATTAATATTAAACAGGGTAAAAGGTCCAACATCTTTTAAGGACAAACGAACTTACGAAAACGTAACTGATAATACTTATAAAGAAACTGCTCTCGCAATGAATTGAATAGAACACGAAAAACAAATTTATTATATTTTTGAAGAAGCATGCCATGTTATGTTACCAGTACAATTACGTAAATTTTTTGCATGTTTTTTATTATGTGAAAATATTCAAGGTAACATTATTTGGGAAAAATACAAAAAATTTTTATAAAAGATTTTAAAGAAAATAAAGAAAATAAAGCTTTATCCCATATTAATCAAATATTAAATTCAGAAAAAATGTCACGTGAAAATTTTTGTTTCTCTGAACCAAATGAAAACTATATCGAGGAAAACGAAGAAATTAATGATAAAATTATAATTTTTAGTGTAAAAAAATTTTTTTTAATGTACAAACAATTGAATAACGATCAAAAACATATTTTTGAACAAATATTAAATAATGATCACAAATTTTTTTCATAGATTGACCAGCAGGTTCTGGAAAAACATTTTTATATAGAACATTAATATATTATTTCATAACAATAAAAAAAAAATTCTCATCAATGGCTTGGATAGGTATTGCTTTAATTTTATTACCAAAAGGTTTAACCAGTCACCGAAATTTCAGATTACCGTTAGATTTAAATAACATTGACAGTGCATTTTTAAAATTTGATTTAGATAAGAAAAAATTAAGAGAAGCAAATGTAATTATATGGGATAAAGCATCAATGATTCCTAAAAAAGCTTTAGAAATAGTTGACAAAACATTAAAAGATGTTTGTCATAATAATGAAATTTTTGGAGGAAAAATTAATATTTTAGGTAGAGATTTTCGTCAAATTTTACCTGTATTAAAACATGGAAATAAAAATACAATTATAGAACAAACTATAAAATATTCAACCCTATGGCCCATGTTTCATATTTTTAAATTAAAAAAAACGTAAGATCTAATGATGAAAATTTTTATCATTTTTATTAGATATCGGAGAAGGAAAAGTTGATACATTTATTATATCAGAAAAATGGAAAACTAATAATGTTTGTAATGAAATTTATGAAAACATTAACAATAATTATTGTTTTTCGAAAAATGTTATTTTAAGCACACATAATGAAGACGTGAATATTTTAAATAATAAAATATTGCATTTAATTAATAATGAAACAATGACATATTATAGTATTGATTATGCAACATATAAGTGTGTTGATCGAACAGATGATAATATTCATTTCAATTATCCAATAGAAATGTTAAATAATATAAGAAAAGGATTATCTCCACATAAACTTAATTTGAAAGTAAATACCGTAATAATGCTGATTAGAAATTTAAGTATAAAAGATGGATTATGCAATGGAAAACGATTAAAGATAACAAGATTATTTAAATTCAATATAGAAGCTGAAGTAATTACAGGAAAAATAAAGGAAATAAAGTTTTTATACCGAGTATTACATTAGGCACAAATGAATCATCGTCTTTACCATTTATTTTGTATAGAAAACAATTTCCTATTGTACAAGCTTTTGTTATAACTATAAATAAATCACAAGGTCAAAGTTTTGAAAACGTAGAAATATTCGTAAAAAAACCTTTATTTTCACATGGACAATTATATGTTGCTCTTTCAAGAAGTAAAAATCCTTCTAAAATACATATTCAAAATGAATTAGAAAATAAAAATGAATTTATTAACCAATATAGTATGGAAAGAAGTACTAGAGAAATAACAAAAAAAATAATAACTTTAATTTTTTTAATATTAAAAATATATTTATATTTCTTACATACTAATAAAACATTTGTTTTTTCAGATTTAACATAATAAAACAGAAAATAAAAACATACTTTAAATTTTCAATAAAAAAAATTTAATATAAAATAATAAAAAAGAAAATAAAAACAAACTTCAAATTTTCTATAAAAAAAAATTAATAACAAAATTATTTAAAGTACAATTTAATTAATACTAATAATAATTAAATCATTATCAAATGGAATGGGATCCAGTTTTAAATGAATACATTATTGCAGAAAATTTACAACATCAAGAAGAATTAGATGATTTAAATAACTAAATAAACGAATTTGAAAGATTTCAAGAGCAGTACGAAGAATATATGGAAAATTTGAATGAAAATACAGATTTATCTACATTAAATAACGCAATTAATAACTATATCGGTATTGAAAATGAAAAACTTTATTTTGAAAATTGGAACAACGTAACATATTATTATAAATATATGACAAATAAAATTATTCAATATAAGTTAGAAATTCGTGATCCAATAATAGAATATTATATCACAACTCATAATGCAATATATAATAGATATTTATTACGTATTGCTAATATAATTTTCTTTATATTATAAAATATAATATAAAATATGTTTAAGTAATTGTTACGGGTGGAATATTCTAGAAAATAATAAAGCGTAGAAGTATAAGAAATATATTAAACTAAATGAATAAGCCAGTAAGAAAGCGATGACTAGACGTCTGAAACCAGCTAGCAACAACTCGTGATCGAAAGAAATGATGACGAACTATCCGACAAGTTAAGACCTGTAGAGAACGAACAAAGTGAAGCATGGAAAAACAGAAGCCACGAGGTAGAAACTTCTAGAAGAATAAAGGAGTGGGAAACAACGAACCCAGTAAGTATAAATACGACCGGGCGAACCACGCCGTGGCCTACTAGGCTACGAGGCACTAGATCACCAAGAGAGATGTAGACTACTAGAACCCGACCAGAGCATAAAGAATCATGAATTCACGATCGGCGCAGCGAGGACGTATCAGCGATTTTACACCAGTAGTACAGTAGACATTTCTCTCTCTCGCGACTAACGTAATAATAAATCAAACAGTTCATTTTAATTATCGTCTTATTAAATTAATTACCTTCACGCAAATTGACTACTTGGATTTACCAAGCTTAGTCGTGATAAAAAGATACCCACAATATAATAAATCAATTACGTGAAAACGTAACATAAAAAAGTGGTGCTAGGTGTGGGGTATCGCTTGTCAAGAAAAAATATATATCTACAAGAAACAACTACAACATCACTTGTGAAGGAAGCATTAACTACAAAGGAACTATTACAACGAGAGGATGTTCTACGTGTACATCGCTGTCATCACTATCTTGGGGTAAGTAAATTTTAATTTCATACCTTATACGTCCTACGAGGGGAATACGCGCCCGCTGCGAACTTTCAAATTATAATAATTATTAAATTGCATGTCTGAAAATTTTGATTTAATTCAAGTGAATTATTGTTTAATTTTATTAAAGTGATTACTGCATGAATTAACTATATTATCAATATTAAATTGCATGTTGAAAAATCTTAACAGTGAAATTTTATTCAAATGAATTATTAGTGCTTTAATTAATTGAAATCTGAATAAACTGATTACAATATCAATATTAAGTTGCATGATAAACTTAACTCGATTGAGCCATATTCGATTTTATTAAAGTGAAATTTTATTAAATTAACTATAAAACAATATTAATTAAAACTAACATTAAACTGCAAAGTGAGTAAAAATCTAATTAAATCACGTGAAGTATAAACGATTCTGTTAAAGTGAATTTTGGTTACACCCAGTATAAAATAATACTAATTATTACAAACATTACGTTGCAAAAAGTTTTATTTTAACACAAGTGAATTATAAGTAAAATAATTAAAGTGAATCTTGCTCGAATAAAATATAACAAAAAAAAAATTTATTATCAACATATAGATAAAATATAAATTATACGATTGCAAACGTCGCGTAAAACAAAAAAATGCCTGTAGAAACGAAAAAACCGGATCAACGTGACGAAGCCGCGGGTTTTGTATCACCATTAACGCTTCAACAAATTATGAGAACCCCGAAAGAGGAAGCGCGCATAGAGCTTCGAAATGCATTATCTTTGGCAGACTGAGCAATTCAACACTCCAAGAATAAAGGTTTAATGGAGTTAGCATTAGAAAAATTAAATGCAATAATAGATGGTGGCAAACATAAATTAGAACAAGACGACGAGAAATTTTTAGAAGAAGCTAGAGTATATCTCCCAAATACATTGAAAAAAAATCTATTTCTGAATAATATATTATGTGAAGTACAACTAGTCCCAGATGATTTTCCAATAGATGCCGACGGATTAATAGGTTGGGATATGATTAATAAATATAAAGGAATTAAATAACAATATAATACTATTTATTGAAGAAGAATGCTTTATTGTCACTCCTTATACAAGACAAATTAATTATGCACGTGTCAAAGATATAAGTAAAGATATAGAATTCGTACCGCTCCAAGATACAGGATCGGGCATCTTAGTTGGCAATTTTGAAGCCAAAAGTAGTGAAGGCAAAGCGTATGCCATATGTATTAATTTTGATAAAAGTGCGGTAGAAGTGAAGCCGCCAGAAGTTAAGTTAGACGCATGCGAAGTCAAGAATATTATGAATAATGAAGAAATAATATATAATGAAGAAATGATTAAAATGAATAATAATAAAAGAATAAATAATAATGAAGCGAATAAAATGATGCTACGTGCGCAAATTTTACATGTATCTAGCGAGGAAAAAGAGAATAAAGCAGCAAAGGTATTTAAACAAAATGAATCCAAAAATCAAAGCATCTAAATAAAGAAGAAATAGAAAACATTGATGAATTGATAAAAGAAAGACCATTTATAATTGAATCAACTGAAGAAAAATGAAGAAAAACATATTTAGTAAGGCATAAAAATTAGTTAATTACAAAAGTACCAGTAAAAACCAAAAGGCTGTTTCCATTCAGATTCATGCAGGCCGTCACTGATCGAATTTTTTTTTTTCTCTTAAGTAATAAAAATACCTTCTATTATGTATATGAAGATAAAATTTACCTCATAGAACGCTCAAAAATTTTTTTTTTTTTACTACAGCAATTTAAGTGTTGGATGTAAAAACGAAAATTCAAAAATTGAAAATGAACCTCTACTTTTAAATGACTATAGCTCCGTCAATTTTTAACCTTTTTGAACGTTCTTTTAACGAAAGTGTGTGAAATTTGGTCTAGTTTTAAATGCGATCTCGATTTTTGTAATACAATTTGATCTCGCTGAGTTATTTACGAAAAACCGAAAAAAAGCGATTTTTTTCAAACACGATTTTCTCAAAAACTATATATTTTTTTTTTTTTTTAAATTTTTATATGATTTTATACATAACTAGCTCGCCACAGCGGCCCAAAGGGCCGCTGTGGCTCGAACCTTGGTCCTTTCAGAGCTTCACTTCGCTCAGCTCTGAAATGCCCTCGGGCCTTGCATCGCTTCGCGATGCAAGGCATGCAAAAAGCTCCGCTTCTTGCATATAAGGCACGACCGAAAACGCTCGCGCTTCGCACTCGCTATTTGATATTTAAAAAAAATATTAAAACAAATCATTTACAAATGCAAAAGCCTTAAAAGTTAATCTTATTTCTTTTTTTCATTGTATTTTTTACCGCATCTTTCAACAGGAGGTTTGAATTTATTGTATTTATTTGAAAAAACAAATTTATAATTATTTTAATTTTTCTTGTGAATTAAGTTGATTGATTTCGAAAAAATTTATGTTATGTGAAAAAGACATATTTTCATTAATGTATACTTTTTAAAGTTTTGGATAGGATAATCTATCAAAAGTTATAAGAAAAAAAATAGTTCAGTAGCTTAAAAGTAAAGTTTTGTATTAAGTTTTTATTTGATCTGAATCATTCCGGCGGAGGATGATTTAAAACAATAATACAAATAAATATTGGCAGTTTAAAAAAAAATCGTTCGAGCGGTTTTAAAACAGTTATCCCTTTAGAGGTTAAAAAATGATTTTTTGGTGATAACTTGAAAAAAACGAATTTTGAAAAAAAGTATATTAAATAAAATTTATAGAAAAAAATAAGATGCATCTTTTTAATATTATATATATATTTTTTAAAATAATATTTATCAAATTATCATTAAAAAGCCTTTAATTTCAACATTTTTCATGAACAATTTGAAAAATATTAACTTTAGACAAAAGTGTATAATATAAAAAAGATTTATTTTTTTATATTCTATAACTTTTATTAAATATACTTTTTAAAAAAAAATCGTATTTTTCAAGTTATTACCAAAAATCCATTTTTTTACCATTTAAAAGGCGCCTATTTAAAAACGCTTCCAACGATTTTTTTCAAAATAGGAACGTTTACTTGTGTTATTATTTGAAACAATTTCCCGTTTGAATAATTCAGATCGGATAAAAACTCGTCGAGAAAATTCATAAACTTGATTTCTCACACACATACATCCATACATACATTTTAAGGAAGCCTCGTAATAGTCTTATTTTGCTATAAAAATAAGTTTTTTATCATAAAAAAACATATTTTAAAGGGTTACATTTTTCGCGATGTCGAAAATATAAGGCACTTCCGTATAGCGGTCGTGCCTAAAAAATACTAACTTTGAGGGTAGGTGAGAATATGCGATTTTGCCTTATTTTTTTTGAACAGATTTTTAAACGTTTTTTTTATATTTTCGATTTTAAAACATTGATACCATGGCGCATCGTACTATTTTTCCAACTTTACGTGTTCTTACAACTATTTTCATGCTTTTCTTTATTAATATATCATAAATATCAACGATAATCTTTAAAATAAACTCCGGATCGAATATTTTGATCAATTAGAACAAAAGTTATGATGATTTAAAGTTTAAAAAAAAATGCTGAAACTTTGAATAAATATGATATTTACAGATGCTTTGAATAATTATAAAAAAGAGAATAAACAAGACATTGCAGATTTTATTCAGAAAAATCAAATTTACTGAATAAAACTAGCACAATTGAAAATTTCTTCATAGAGTTAAGAGAGCGTGCTCTCACTGTAAGAGCTCATAAATTGGTCAAAGAAATTCAACGTATAGCAATTAAAGAGGTTAAACTTTTAGCGAAAAATAATGACTTCCAATTAGTTATTCATGTCGATTTAGCAGAAAATTGGACAGTTCTGCTTCAAAATGAAATTCAAAGCTATCATTAGAGTAAAAACCAAATATCAATATTTACGTCAGTATGCTATTTTGGAAATGATAAGACAGTCAGTTATGTCACCGTCTCTGACGATATTAAACATGATTCATTTCATGCCCTAATGACTATAAATTTAACTATCGATAACTTAAAACAAAAACATATTGCGCAAGATCTTAATGAAATCATAACCATTTCTGATGGAGCTGCCAGTCATTTTAAAAATGGATATTAATTCTATGAGTTTCAAAACTCAAAAGTAAACAGAAAATGGCTTTTTTCTGCAACAGGTCATGGCAAAGGCGCTTGTGATGGTATTGGTGGTTTAGTTATACATTATGCTACCACGCATAATCTGTCCAAGAAGAATGCAGATTTTATTAGAAACGCTGAAAATTTCGCCACTCACGTATCAAAATATACTCCGTCGATTAACATTCTTGTTATCCGCAAGGATGAGTTAAAAGTTTTTCGGCAGACAAAAAAAAATGGAATAGTTAGGAAATGCAAAAGAAATTTAAGGTATTTAAAAGATTCACTGTAGAAAAAGTAAACGAAACCAAATCTACACTGCCAAAACTTCGAGACATGAGTGGCAAGAAGTAAATTGAAAGGTTTCATTCAAATTCAGATTTTTTTATTCACATTAGTTCTCAATTCGTTAGTGTTCATTTCTTAATTGTATCGCAGATTATTTGTTCATTGGGAATGACCAAATAATATATTTTAGTATTTAAAAAATTCACCTTTTCAAAATTTGAAATTCAAATTTAAAATTCAAAATTCAAAATTCAAAGTAAATATATTTATTTAAAGTTTCAGCATTTTTTTTTAAACTTTAAATCGTCATAACTTTTGTTCTAATTGATCAAAATATTCGATCCGGAGTTTATTTTAAAGATTATCGTTGATATTTATGATATATTAATAAAGAAAAGCATGAAAATAGTTGTAAGAACACGTAAAGTTGGAAAAATAGTACGATGCGCCATGGTATCAATGTTTTAAAATCGAAAATATAAAAAAACGTTTAAAAATCTGTTCAAAAAAAATAAGGCAAAATCGCATATTCTCACCTACCCTAAAAGTTAGTATTTTTTATGTATAAAATCATATGAAAATTTAAAAAAAAAAAAAAATATATAGTTTTTGAGAAAATCGTGTTTGAAAAAAATCGCTTTTTTTCGGTTTTTCGTAAATAACTCAGCGAGATCAAATTGTATTACAAAAATCGAGATCGCATTTAAAACTAGACCAAATTTCGCACACTTTCGTTAAAAGAACGCCCAAAAAGGTTATAAATTGACGGAGCTATAGTCATTTAAAAGTAGAGGTTCATTTTCAATTTTTGAATTTTCGTTTTTACATCCAACACTAAAATTGCTGTAGTAAAAAAAAAAAAAAATTTTGAGCGTTCTGTGAGGTAAATTTCATCTTTATATACATAATAGAAGGTATTTTTATTACTTAGAAGAAAAAAAAAATTCGATCAGTGACGGCCTGCATGAATCTGAATGGAATCAGCCAAAAGATTTAGACACCAACGTATAGAAGAATATTTGGAATCGGAAATTATTAAATCATCGGAGAACCCGTATTCCTCATTTATGTGGATAGTACTAAAACCACCTAAAGTTAATTTAACGCCATCAAATTATAAATCAAAATGTTATTACGATCAAAAGCAAAACATTAAACACCTTAGAGAAGGAGAAATGGTTTATTTAATGAAGAAACCAAAACATGAGAAAATGAATAAAGAATATGGATAGTAACTATAAAATTCTATAAATAATACATAAAATTAGTAAAATAAAATTTTATCCGCGGCCCTCAGACGCCGAAGATCATCAAATATTAATAAAATATAATATAATAATCATAGGATTAATAAAATAAATTTTTTTCCGCGGCCCTCAGACGCCGACGATCATACAATATTATAAAATAAAATAATAATTAAAAGGAAATATAAAAGATAAAATTACCTGCACATAAGTCATTTATTACAAACATACAAACATATATACATGTCAGTAAGTTTAAAAGCCACGACAGAAAATAAGTCAGTTCATAGTATAACAAGGTGTATTTCAATGTATTCATATAACATGCAGACTAAGTCTTAATCAGCGATTTATAAAATACAAAAAGTATACACATACATAAAAGAAATTGATGTAAGAAAAAATTTATAGAAAAACAAATGATATATAAATATATATAAAATATTTTATACACAATCATTATTATAATTATAAAATACATTGCAAAAAAAAGAGATAAAAGAGTAAGAAAAAAAAAAGAGAAATTACGCTTTAATGAGCATTATTATTATGTTAAAACAGAGAAAGGTTCACACTTATATTACACATAAGTTCATTTGAACACGTCGTAAAACAAAATTTATTATCAATGTATATGATCATTGTCAGTAATTCTAAAAAGAATCAAGAAAAAAAAATAATAAATGCAATAAGATGTTAATACAAAATATTTCGTTTATTCAAGATTTCACTGATATAATTAATAACAAAAAAAAACATTTAAATTTGCTATGTAGAATTATTAATGCCCCTTCTCCTTGCATTAAAAAAAAAAAAAGAAATCGACCAACATAAAGCACATAGAGTCTAGTTAAATCTTAGCATCAAGGAAATAAGAACATCATGATTATAAACTAAAAAGAGGACAACAATTTTATGTACATCAAAAATAAATATATATAATAAAAGAAAAAAAAACGAAAATTAAGAAAAGGTAAAATGCAAAACTCTCAAAAAGCAAAACACGATCAACCTTCTACCGTAAGGATCATAAAGAAAAGTCTCTGATACGTTTGGTTCGTGTCCAATATGCAGCCCAATCCCACGAGGAATGTGAGCGCGTAGTACTCGAATCTTACGTCTATCTACGACAATACACCTTCAACAAAAAAAAAATAGAAAAATAATACACACATATTATTAAGACAAAATGTGGAATGGCAAGTACGTCTTGCTCATTACGCAATCGAGAAATAGTTACAGGATGCACACGTGCTACCTGTCCATTTTCTACAATAAAAATGATCCACAAGTGAAATTCTAAGATCTTTGTGATTCGGCTCCACACTCTAAGAGTGCGTGTAAAGTCCGACACAAACGGTAATAACTTGCCGAACAAAAATAAAGAAAAGCAGAAAAAGTGTGTTAAACATTACGTGAAACTAATATATAAACTGAAAATACATCGATAAATGGATTATTATAAATTAAAGATTAAGGTTATTATAAAAATCTTATAAAAAGATTAGTTAAGAGTATTAATGAGAGTAGTAAGAATAATAGAAAAAAAAGACATTAGTAGCATAAGATGATAGAAATAAAAGGATGTATACGTAAAAAGAAAATGTACATACATATGTCAACAACCAGAGAGAAAGAGACATGAACAATTAAAACAAAAAAAATCTGAAAACAAGAATATTGTGCAAAAAAAAGAGAAAGAAAAAAAAAGAAAAAGCAACATAATGCAAGAAGACGGAATAGATTATAACAAATAAGTAAAGAAAAATCAAGTGAAGGCTTGCGTAAACGAAAATAAATCTTAGAATACTTTCACTAAAATAAATAAATTTAAGAATAATGTTAAAAAAAAAAAAGAATTTTTTTAGAAATGCTGACACTGAACAGAAAAATTTAATGTTTAAGTATAATTATTATAACTATAAGCAAGCGTTAACTGTAACATATAAGAAAAAGCTACGTAAACAAAAAAAATATTTGTCATAAGACAGAATAAGGCGACCATAACTATCTTGAACCATGAACTCCGACAATATATTGATAGCAAAACAAAAAAAAAGAATTATTATTACAAAAAAAATCAATATTAGAACAATCATTATCACAAAAAATTATTATAATTACTGTTTTATAAATAAAAAAAAAAGAGCAAAAAAAAAGTATTATTACAAAGAAAAGGAATCATTATTAACAAAAAAACAATTATTATAAAAAAAAAAAAGAATTATTATTACTGCAACAAGAATTTGCGTTTACAGTAATACAATTATTAATACAAAAATATTATTACAGCAGAAGCTAATACTTATATTGAATGAAATGTTATTATTATCAAATTAATTGTTATTACAAGGAAATTATAATAGTATATAATTGATATTAAAGAAAGAGAAAACAAAAATTATAATGATCAAAGCAAAAAAAAGAAAAGTAACAATAAGAAAACTAAGTATACAAGCATATTTTATACATATATAGATATAAGAAAAAATTGATATTGTAAATGCATGTGTATACATATGCAGACACAAAAATATTATAAAATTAAAATTAAACATTGAAATGCAATTTGTATAAGTATTGAAGCTGACTTATAAAATTTAAATACAAGTAATTAGTAATACTACACAAACTCTACATAGTTGATTGTATTAAACTAAATAGCATTAGAAATTAGAAACAGTATCCAATACAAAAGTAAAATTATATTAAACTACATATTAAATCTAATACAAAGAGTATAAAAGTTATTAGAAATAATATATAAAACTTCATACATATAACTACATTGAAAATAAAACAATAATTGAAATAATATATATAACCATACATAATTATATTATATTAAAATTAATGCAAATAAATAAATTAATTGAAACAAGGGTTAAATAAAAATAATACGTAATATTGGATATTAAGAATCATATTAAACGAGCATAAGTTATTAATACATTATAAAATTAAAATAATTTAAATGACATAAACAACAAATTCTAATACGCAAAAAAAGAACCCTACAATAAATTATGGGAAAGCAATTAAAAATCAAAGGGAAACAAAAATAATAGAAGTATATACTGCAACGGTAACGTGCAAGCTACACTACAAGCTATAGCTATAGCTATATGCATAGAGTGCATACAATCACGCGCGCGTATACGTACAAAGCACACATATGTGAGACGACGCCCTCTCTCACAACCATGCGCGAGTGTACGTACGAGCCAGCACGCACACAGATGTGACACGACGCCCTCTCTCACTACCACACCGAGAGACTTTTGCCTCAATAAACTTGATGCGCGCCCTCACTAGAAAAAATGATGCCTTCTGCTACGTAAATCATATGTATTGCCTTACATTTTATAATGCATGCATCACTTTTTTGGTGCATTAATCGTAAAACACAGCGCAAGGTGGCGCCGCATCGATATTTATCTTGCATATTCCAAAAATATTGTGCATGCGCGCCACCTTGTAGTACGTTTTTAAAACGTACTATCTTTTATGGTGCAAAAGTCTCTCGGTGCATGCACGCGTATACGTACAAGCACACATAGGTGACACGACGCCATCTCACACAACCATGCATATACATGTGCCATCAAGCGTACAAAGTACGAAGATCCGCACAAAGAGGAATAAAACACGTGCTTGATATATAGCCATGAAGTAAGAAAATTAATTAAGACGGTTAAACGCATTCACAATTATTAATATAACAAAACATATATGAAATCTAGATGTTCACATAATTAATTAATAAATAAAATTAAAAAGTTAGTACATGGAATCGACACATGACCTAAGTTAAATACTAAAAGTATAATTTAATTAATTAATTTATCAATAAAAATTATAAATAAACGCAAATAAAACGTGAAATATGGCTTAAAACCATATCGGGACAACATAGTTACAATATAGAGACAAAAAGCTACCCAAATATGAAAGTCGTAAATTAATAAATAAATGCTAATATCGCGGAAAATTACATAGATAAAAATTTCTTACCTGACCCTAATTTGTTAACTAAGGGTAGACTTTCGGGTCCAATATTAAAAGCTTCAGTTATTAATTAACAAATTATTATCTCGAATACAAATAAACTTATCAATTGCAAAACCACCTGTAGTTTTACAATTAAACATAAGGGTTGAAATCCCATATAAATTAAAATAAATAATAATAATTATCATTAACAAATTAAATTGTTTATATCGAATTTCAAGAATTACAAAAATGCAACTATATATTCATACCTCATAAATAAATCCATATACAAATATCATATTATAACAATTTTCATATTAACAATAGATTGTTTATAAGCCATTATCTCAGAACCTAATGGCTTAATCGAAACAAAACTAAACTGTAATTTTGCAACTAAGAATATATTATTAAATTACATAATATACTTGTAAGAATAACTATAATTGTAACGTTATTTAAATTATTTATAAAATTGCCTTAAATATATCAAGGGTCAAATAGTGCAAAAATGGTAATTAATAACCTATTAAACATAAAATAGAACACTGGGGATAACACAGAACTAATAAATAACCACTAATGAACAAAAAAAAGATCAATTAAAATTACTTGTCTAACGTATTGCAGGTATACAGGGGTTATAATATGCTTATAATCAAACCTAATATTACATATATAAAAGATAATTTAGAAAGATACATTAGGAATTAATTATTTTAATTTGGAAGGCTCCAACCATGGGGGTCCCCTATAATTAATCAGAAAAGAATGTTTTCAGATACAAATACAGACCCAAAGAAGTACATACACGCCAAAAAGTGCATCACATTCAAGAAATAAACTAAACCATCTACCAGATACTATCGAGTGTCAACGTTAACATCTAAAGTATCCACATTATAAAAATTATTTAAGACATAACAAAGAAGAATAATAAAATAAAAATTTTTGTTTCAAAAAAATCCATATGTACCAGAACTAAATAATAATGTATTAAGAGAGAGAGAAAGATATAGAATAAATTTGTAATCGTTAGGTACACTACACAACTCTACACAAAGATTGTAACAGTTACCCATAGATATATAGGTTAGGTACACTTAATAATTATATGGCTAATTCCATTCAGATTCATGCAGGCCGTCACTGATCGAATTTTTTTTTTTCTTCTAAGTAATAAAAATACCTTCTATTATGTATATAAAGATAAAATTTACCTCGTAGAACGCTCAAAAATTTTTTTTTTACTACAGCAATTCTAGTGTTGGATGTAAAAACGAAAATTCAAAAATTGAAAATGAACCTCTACTTTTAAATGACTGTGGCTCCGTCAATTTTTAACCTTTTCGGGCGTTCTTTCAACAAAAGTGTGCGGAATTTCGTCTAGTTTAAAATGCAATCTCGATTTTTGTAACACAATTTGATCTTACTGAGTTATTTACAAAAAACCGAAAAAAGCGATTTTTTTCAAACACGATTTTCTCAAAACTATATTTTTTTTTTTTTAAATTTTCATATGATTTTATACATAAAAAATACTAACTTTTAGGGTAGGTGAGAATATGCGATTTTGCCTTATTTTTTTTTAACAGATTCTTAAACGTTTTTTCTTATATTTTCGATTTTAAAACATTGATACCATGGCGCATTGTACTATTTTTCCAACTTTACGTATTCTTACAACTATTTTTATGCTTTTCTTTATTAATATATCAAAAATATCAACAATAATCTTTAAAATAAACCCCGGATCGGATATTTTGATCAATTAGAACCAAAGCTATGACGATTTAAAGTTTAAAAAAAAATGCTGAAACTTTAAATAAATATGATATTTACATTGAGGAAACGAAATTTTCGTTAAAGATTAAAATCTGAAGATATAAATTTTTTAATTTAGAAAAAAGTTATTTTGATCAAAGAATATATAACCATTTATCCTCTTTTTATGGTACATTGTTATAATAAAAATTTTTTTTGTCGAGGAATATAATTTTTTTATCAGTTTGCATTTCGCGCCTAGAATTTGAATTTTTTTTGTAGGGAGTTGACGCATGTCACTACTAGGTGGCAATGATTCGTTCTTTGCATTCTCATCAACGACTTGACGCGTTTAAAAATATAAGAAAAGGAAGATAAAAAATAAAGTTGTTTAAGAAAAATTATTTTTTTCGATCTGTCATTGAACAGAATATCAATAATGGCATCACTGATTGTCAAAATGAAGTGCAAGGATTCAAAAGAAAGGCACTAAGAAGTTGTTTATGATTGCTCCAAAAGTCCGCTTAGAGAATTAGGTGATCTAACGGAGTCTTTGAAGCGCCTGTATCCAAATACTTCTTTCTCTAGAGAAGATAAAGTATGCCCTTCGTGTTACAAAATATTATTAGATGAAGTGAAAAATGCGCCTATTTCATCGACTTCAAGCAGTCAACAATCTTCGGAAGATTTTATTCATAGTGAGGCTGTGGTAGAACAGCTCAACGAGACTTCAAGTAATTTGAAATTAAATATTTCACCAATTAAAATGCCTCAAAGTATCAATATCAAGATGCGAGAATCTTATGCTCTCCGAAAAAGAAAACAAATAAACGATACATTTGATTCACAAATAGCAAGTAAAATGATGAAAGTCTACGATATAACGGATTAGCCCGCATTGAATGAAAATAATGAATGTAAAACAAATGATAATGGCTTGAGAATATTAAAATTGCATTAGATAATTGTTCAAATTTTCTTGAGAAAGTGCGATTGTTGAGTATTATACCAAGTGATATTTCCAAAGATTATTTATTATCAGTTTTACCAAATGTAACTATTTATATGATTGATCAAGCACGATCATTGGTAAATAACAAAAAAATTTACAAGCAGTCTGAGAACTATTGTGGACATTCTTTGGATAGTGAAATTGTAATGAAAGTAAAGGATTATTATCTGAACGATGATTTTAATTGTTCTCGTCAAAGTGCGAATAAAAGCGACACAGTATCTATCAATGAAAATGGTATAAAAACTAAAACAGTCAAACGCTTTCTTACGCGAAGTATAAAAGAAATATATCAATTATTTAAAGACGAAAATCCTGAAATGAAAACAAAAATTGGTAAATCAACATTCTACGCTTTAAGACCGAAGTGGGTTATACCACATCCACCCACCGATTCGTGTCTTTGCGTTTACTGCGAGAATCTTAAACTTATGTTAGATGCTTTGAATAATTATAAAAAGAGAATAAACAAGACACTGCAGATTTGGAATTGAAAATATGTTCTTCACTATTTTGTTCAAAAGATGATATGAAATGTGTACTAAGAGAATGTAAAGAATGTCCCATTGGAGATTCTATTGATTTACAAGTAATTTCTTTGACAGAAGAAGATTTATATGAAGAAATAATTTATGGTGTTTGGGAAAAATCAAATTTACTGAATAAAACTAGCACAATTGAAAATTTCTTAGTAGAGTTAAGAGAGCGCGCTCTCACTGTAAGAGCTCATAAATTGGTCAAAGAAATTCAACGTATAGCAATTAAAGAGGTTAAACTTTTAGCGAAAAATAATGACTTCCAATTAGTTATTCATGTCGATTTAGCAGAAAATTGGACAGTTCTGCTTCAAAATGAAATTCAAAGCTATCATTAGAGTAAAAACCAAATATCAATATTTACGTCAGTATGCTATTTTGGAAATGATAAGACAGTCAGTTATGTCACCGTCTCTGACGATATTAAACATGATTCATTTCATGCCCTAATGACTATAAATTTAACTATCGATAACTTAAAACAAAAACATATTGCGCAAGATCTTAATGAAATCATAACCATTTCTGATGGAGCTGCCAGTCATTTTAAAAATGGATATTAATTCTATGAGTTTCAAAACTCAAAAGTAAACAGAAAATGGCTTTTTTCTGCAACAGGTCATGGCAAAGGCGCTTGTGATGGTATTGGTGGTTTAGTTATACATTATGCTACCACGCATAATCTGTCCAAGAAGAATGCAGATTTTATTAGAAACGCTGAAAATTTCGCCACTCACGTATCAAAATATACTCCGTCGATTAACATTCTTGTTATCCGCAAGGATGAGTTAAAAGTTTTTCGGCAGACAAAAAAAATGGAATAGTTAGGAAATGCAAAAGAAATTTAAGGTATTTAAAAGATTCACTGTAGAAAAAGTAAACGAAACCAAATCTACACTGCCAAAACTTCGAGACATGAGTGGCAAGAAGTAAATTGAAAGGTTTCATTCAAATTCAGATTTTTTTATTCACATTAGTTCTCAATTCGTTAGTGTTCATTTCTTAATTGTATCGCAGATTATTTGTTCATTGGGAATGACCAAATAATATATTTTAGTATTTAAAAAATTCACCTTTTCAAAATTTGAAATTCAAATTTAAAATTCAAAATTCAAAATTCAAAGTAAATATATTTATTTAAAGTTTCAGCATTTTTTTTTAAACTTTAAATCGTCATAACTTTTGTTCTAATTGATCAAAATATTCGATCCGGAGTTTATTTTAAAGATTATCGTTGATATTTATGATATATTAATAAAGAAAAGCATGAAAATAGTTGTAAGAACACGTAAAGTTGGAAAAATAGTACGATGCGCCATGGTATCAATGTTTTAAAATCGAAAATATAAAAAAAACGTTTAAAAATCTGTTCAAAAAAAATAAGGCAAAATCGCATATTCTCACCTACCCTAAAAGTTAGTATTTTTTATGTATAAAATCATATGAAAATTTAAAAAAAAAAAAAAATATATAGTTTTTGAGAAAATCGTGTTTGAAAAAAAATCGCTTTTTTTCGGTTTTTCGTAAATAACTCAGCGAGATCAAATTGTATTACAAAAATCGAGATCGCATTTAAAACTAGACCAAATTTCGCACACTTTCGTTAAAAGAACGCCCAAAAAGGTTATAAATTGACGGAGCTATAGTCATTTAAAAGTAGAGGTTCATTTTCAATTTTTGAATTTTCGTTTTTACATCCAACACTAAAATTGCTGTAGTAAAAAAAAAAAAAATTTTTGAGCGTTCTGTGAGGTAAATTTCATCTTTATATACATAATAGAAGGTATTTTTATTACTTAGAAGAAAAAAAAAATTCGATCAGTGACGGCCTGCATGAATCTGAATGGAATCAGCCAAAAGATTTAGACACCAACGTATAGAAGAATATTTGGAATCGGAAATTATTAAATCATCGGAGAACCCGTATTCCTCATTTATGTGGATAGTACTAAAACCACCTAAAGTTAATTTAACGCCATCAAATTATAAATCAAAATGTTATTACGATCAAAAGCAAAACATTAAACACCTTAGAGAAGGAGAAATGGTTTATTTAATGAAGAAACCAAAACATGAGAAAATGAATAAAGAATATGGATAGTAACTATAAAATTCTATAAATAATACATAAAATTAGTAAAATAAAATTTTATCCGCGGCCCTCAGACGCCGAAGATCATCAAATATTAATAAAATATAATATAATAATCATAGGATTAATAAAATAAATTTTTTTCCGCGGCCCTCAGACGCCGACGATCATACAATATTATAAAATAAAATAATAATTAAAAGGAAATATAAAAGATAAAATTACCTGCACATAAGTCATTTATTACAAACATACAAACATATATACATGTCAGTAAGTTTAAAAGCCACGACAGAAAATAAGTCAGTTCATAGTATAACAAGGTGTATTTCAATGTATTCATATAACATGCAGACTAAGTCTTAATCAGCGATTTATAAAATACAAAAAGTATACACATACATAAAAGAAATTGATGTAAGAAAAAATTTATAGAAAAACAAATGATATATAAATATATATAAAATATTTTATACACAATCATTATTATAATTATAAAATACATTGCAAAAAAAAGAGATAAAAGAGTAAGAAAAAAAAAAGAGAAATTACGCTTTAATGAGCATTATTATTATGTTAAAACAGAGAAAGGTTCACACTTATATTACACATAAGTTCATTTGAACACGTCGTAAAACAAAATTTATTATCAATGTATATGATCATTGTCAGTAATTCTAAAAAGAATCAAGAAAAAAAAATAATAAATGCAATAAGATGTTAATACAAAATATTTCGTTTATTCAAGATTTCACTGATATAATTAATAACAAAAAAAACATTTAAATTTGCTATGTAGAATTATTAATGCCCCTTCTCCTTGCATTAAAAAAAAAAAAAAAATCGACCAACATAAAGCACATAGAGTCTAGTTAAATCTTAGCATCAAGGAAATAAGAACATCATGATTATAAACTAAAAAGAGGACAACAATTTTATGTACATCAAAAATAAATATATATAATAAAAGAAAAAAAAACGAAAATTAAGAAAAGGTAAAATGCAAAACTCTCAAAAAGCAAAACACGATCAACCTTCTACCGTAAGGATCATAAAGAAAAGTCTCTGATACGTTTGGTTCGTGTCCAATATGCAGCCCAATCCCACGAGGAATGTGAGCGCGTAGTACTCGAATCTTACGTCTATCTACGACAATACACCTTCAACAAAAAAAAAAATAGAAAAATAATACACACATATTATTAAGACAAAATGTGGAATGGCAAGTACGTCTTGCTCATTACGCAATCGAGAAATAGTTACAGGATGCACACGTGCTACCTGTCCATTTTCTACAATAAAAATGATCCACAAGTGAAATTCTAAGATCTTTGTGATTCGGCTCCACACTCTAAGAGTGCGTGTAAAGTCCGACACAAACGGTAATAACTTGCCGAACAAAAATAAAGAAAAGCAGAAAAAGTGTGTTAAACATTACGTGAAACTAATATATAAACTGAAAATACATCGATAAATGGATTATTATAAATTAAAGATTAAGGTTATTATAAAAATCTTATAAAAAGATTAGTTAAGAGTATTAATGAGAGTAGTAAGAATAATAGAAAAAAAAGACATTAGTAGCATAAGATGATAGAAATAAAAGGATGTATACGTAAAAAGAAAATGTACATACATATGTCAACAACCAGAGAGAAAGAGACATGAACAATTAAAACAAAAAAATCTGAAAACAAGAATATTGTGCAAAAAAAAAGAGAAAGAAAAAAAAAGAAAAAGCAACATAATGCAAGAAGACGGAATAGATTATAACAAATAAGTAAAGAAAAATCAAGTGAAGGCTTGCGTAAACGAAAATAAATCTTAGAATACTTTCACTAAAATAAATAAATTTAAGAATAATGTTAAAAAAAAAAAAGAATTTTTTTAGAAATGCTGACACTGAACAGAAAAATTTAATGTTTAAGTATAATTATTATAACTATAAGCAAGCGTTAACTGTAACATATAAGAAAAAGCTACGTAAACAAAAAAAATATTTGTCATAAGACAGAATAAGGCGACCATAACTATCTTGAACCATGAACTCCGACAATATATTGATAGCAAAACAAAAAAAAAGAATTATTATTACAAAAAAAATCAATATTAGAACAATCATTATCACAAAAAATTATTATAATTACTGTTTTATAAATAAAAAAAAGAAAAAAAAAAAGTATTATTACAAAGAAAAGGAATCATTATTAACAAAAAAACAATTATTATAAAAAAAAAAAAGAATTATTATTACTGCAACAAGAATTTGCGTTTACAGTAATACAATTATTAATACAAAAATATTATTACAGCAGAAGCTAATACTTATATTGAATGAAATGTTATTATTATCAAATTAATTGTTATTACAAGGAAATTATAATAGTATATAATTGATATTAAAGAAAGAGAAAACAAAAATTATAATTATCAAAGCAAAAAAAAGAAAAGTAACAATAAGAAAACTAAGTATACAAGCATATTTTATACATATATAGATATAAGAAAAAATTGATATTGTAAATGCATGTGTATACATATGCAGACACAAAAATATTATAAAATTAAAATTAAACATTGAAATGCAATTTGTATAAGTATTGAAGCTGACTTATAAAATTTAAATACAAGTAATTAGTAATACTACACAAACTCTACATAGTTGATTGTATTAAACTAAATAGCATTAGAAATTAGAAACAGTATCCAATACAAAAGTAAAATTATATTAAACTACATATTAAATCTAATACAAAGAGTATAAAAGTTATTAGAAATAATATATAAAACTTCATACATATAACTACATTGAAAATAAAACAATAATTGAAATAATATATATAACCATACATAATTATATTATATTAAAATTAATGCAAATAAATAAATTAATTGAAACAAGGGTTAAATAAAAATAATACGTAATATTGGATATTAAGAATCATATTAAACGAGCATAAGTTATTAATACATTATAAAATTAAAATAATTTAAATGACATAAACAACAAATTCTAATACGCAAAAAAAGAACCCTACAATAAATTATGGGAAAGCAATTAAAAATCAAAGGGAAACAAAAATAATAGAAGTATATACTGCAACGGTAACGTGCAAGCTACACTACAAGCTATAGCTATAGCTATATGCATAGAGTGCATACAATCACGCGCGCGTATACGTACAAAGCACACATATGTGAGACGACGCCCTCTCTCACAACCATGCGCGAGTGTACGTACGAGCCAGCACGCACACAGATGTGACACGACGCCCTCTCTCACTACCACACCGAGAGACTTTTGCCTCAATAAACTTGATGCGCGCCCTCACTAGAAAAAATGATGCCTTCTGCTACGTAAATCATATGTATTGCCTTACATTTTATAATGCATGCATCACTTTTTTTGGTGCATTAATCGTAAAACACAGCGCAAGGTGGCGCCGCATCGATATTTATCTTGCATATTCCAAAAATATTGTGCATGCGCGCCACCTTGTAGTACGTTTTTAAAACGTACTATCTTTTATGGTGCAAAAGTCTCTCGGTGCATGCACGCGTATACGTACAAGCACACATAGGTGACACGACGCCATCTCACACAACCATGCATATACATGTGCCATCAAGCGTACAAAGTACGAAGATCCGCACAAAGAGGAATAGAACACGTGCTCGATATATAGCCATGAAGTAAGAAAATTAATTAAGACGGTTAAACGCATTCACAATTATTAATATAACAAAACATATATGAAATCTAGATGTTCACATAATTAATTAATAAATAAAATTAAAAAGTTAGTACATGGAATCGACACATGACCTAAGTTAAATACTAAAAGTATAATTTAATTAATTAATTTATCAATAAAAATTATAAATAAACGCAAATAAAACGTGAAATATGGCTTAAAACCATATCGGGACAACATAGTTACAATATAGAGACAAAAAGCTACCCAAATATGAAAGTCGTAAATTAATAAATAAATGCTAATATCGCGGAAAATTACATAGATAAAAATTTCTTACCTGACCCTAATTTGTTAACTAAGGGTAGACTTTCGGGTCCAATATTAAAAGCTTCAGTTATTAATTAACAAATTATTATCTCGAATACAAATAAACTTATCAATTGCAAAACCACCTGTAGTTTTACAATTAAACATAAGGGTTGAAATCCCATATAAATTAAAATAAATAATAATAATTATCATTAACAAATTAAATTGTTTATATCGAATTTCAAGAATTACAAAAATGCAACTATATATTCATACCTCATAAATAAATCCATATACAAATATCATATTATAACAATTTTCATATTAACAATAGATTGTTTATAAGCCATTATCTCAGAACCTAATGGCTTAATCGAAACAAAACTAAACTGTAATTTTGCAACTAAGAATATATTATTAAATTACATAATATACTTGTAAGAATAACTATAATTGTAACGTTATTTAAATTATTTATAAAATTGCCTTAAATATATCAAGGGTCAAATAGTGCAAAAATGGTAATTAATAACCTATTAAACATAAAATAGAACACTGGGGATAACACAGAACTAATAAATAACCACTAATGAACAAAAAAAAGATCAATTAAAATTACTTGTCTAACGTATTGCAGGTATACAGGGGTTATAATATGCTTATAATCAAACCTAATATTACATATATAAAAGATAATTTAGAAAGATACATTAGGAATTAATTATTTTAATTTGGAAGGCTCCAACCATGGGGGGTCCCCTATAATTAATCAGAAAAGAATGTTTTCAGATACAAATACAGACCCAAAGAAGTACATACACGCCAAAAAGTGCATCACATTCAAGAAATAAACTAAACCATCTACCAGATACTATCGAGTGTCAACGTTAACATCTAAAGTATCCACATTATAAAAATTATTTAAGACATAACAAAGAAGAATAATAAAATAAAAATTTTTGTTTCAAAAAAATCCATATGTACCAGAACTAAATAATAATGTATTAAGAGAGAGAGAAAGATATAGAATAAATTTGTAATCGTTAGGTACACTACACAACTCTACACAAAGATTGTAACAGTTACCCATAGATATATAGGTTAGGTACACTTAATAATTATATGGCTAATTCCATTCAGATTCATGCAGGCCGTCACTGATCGAATTTTTTTTTTTCTTCTAAGTAATAAAAATACCTTCTATTATGTATATAAAGATAAAATTTACCTCGTAGAACGCTCAAAAATTTTTTTTTTTACTACAGCAATTCTAGTGTTGGATGTAAAAACGAAAATTCAAAAATTGAAAATGAACCTCTACTTTTAAATGACTGTGGCTCCGTCAATTTTTAACCTTTTCGGGCGTTCTTTCAACAAAAGTGTGCGGAATTTTGTCTAGTTTAAAATGCAATCTCGATTTTTGTAACACAATTTGATCTTACTGAGTTATTTACAAAAAACCGAAAAAAGCGATTTTTTTCAAACACGATTTTCTCAAAAACTATATTTTTTTTTTTTTTTAAATTTTCATATGATTTTATACATAAAAAATACTAACTTTTAGGGTAGGTGAGAATATGCGATTTTGCCTTATTTTTTTTTAACAGATTCTTAAACGTTTTTTCTTATATTTTCGATTTTAAAACATTGATACCATGGCGCATTGTACTATTTTTCCAACTTTACGTATTCTTACAACTATTTTTATGCTTTTCTTTATTAATATATCAAAAATATCAACAATAATCTTTAAAATAAACCCCGGATCGGATATTTTGATCAATTAGAACCAAAGCTATGACGATTTAAAGTTTAAAAAAAAATGCTGAAACTTTAAATAAATATGATATTTACATTGAGGAAACGAAATTTTCGTTAAAGATTAAAATCTGAAGATATAAATTTTTTAATTTAGAAAAAAGTTATTTTGATCAAAGAATATATAACCATTTATCCTCTTTTTATGGTACATTGTTATAATAAAAATTTTTTTTGTCGAGGAATATAATTTTTTTATCAGTTTGCATTTCGCGCCTAGAATTTGAATTTTTTTTGTAGGGAGTTGACGCATGTCACTACTAGGTGGCAATGATTCGTTCTTTGCATTCTCATCAACGACTTGACGCGTTTAAAAATATAAGAAAAGGAAGATAAAAAATAAAGTTGTTTAAGAAAAATTATTTTTTTCGATCTGTCATTGAACAGAATATCAATAATGGCATCACTGATTGTCAAAATGAAGTGCAAGGATTCAAAAGAAAGGCACTAAGAAGTTGTTTATGATTGCTCCAAAAGTCCGCTTAGAGAATTAGGTGATCTAACGGAGTCTTTGAAGCGCCTGTATCCAAATACTTCTTTCTCTAGAGAAGATAAAGTATGCCCTTCGTGTTACAAAATATTATTAGATGAAGTGAAAAATGCGCCTATTTCATCGACTTCAAGCAGTCAACAATCTTCGGAAGATTTTATTCATAGTGAGGCTGTGGTAGAACAGCTCAACGAGACTTCAAGTAATTTGAAATTAAATATTTCACCAATTAAAATGCCTCAAAGTATCAATATCAAGATGCGAGAATCTTATGCTCTCCGAAAAAGAAAACAAATAAACGATACATTTGATTCACAAATAGCAAGTAAAATGATGAAAGTCTACGATATAACGGATTAGCCCGCATTGAATGAAAATAATGAATGTAAAACAAATGATAATGGCTTGAGAATATTAAAATTGCATTAGATAATTGTTCAAATTTTCTTGAGAAAGTGCGATTGTTGAGTATTATACCAAGTGATATTTCCAAAGATTATTTATTATCAGTTTTACCAAATGTAACTATTTATATGATTGATCAAGCACGATCATTGGTAAATAACAAAAAAATTTACAAGCAGTCTGAGAACTATTGTGGACATTCTTTGGATAGTGAAATTGTAATGAAAGTAAAGGATTATTATCTGAACGATGATTTTAATTGTTCTCGTCAAAGTGCGAATAAAAGCGACACAGTATCTATCAATGAAAATGGTATAAAAACTAAAACAGTCAAACGCTTTCTTACGCGAAGTATAAAAGAAATATATCAATTATTTAAAGACGAAAATCCTGAAATGAAAACAAAAATTGGTAAATCAACATTCTACGCTTTAAGACCGAAGTGGGTTATACCACATCCACCCACCGATTCGTGTCTTTGCGTTTACTGCGAGAATCTTAAACTTATGTTAGATGCTTTGAATAATTATAAAAAAGAGAATAAACAAGACACTGCAGATTTGGAATTGAAAATATGTTCTTCACTATTTTGTTCAAAAGATGATATGAAATGTGTACTAAGAGAATGTAAAGAATGTCCCATTGGAGATTCTATTGATTTACAAGTAATTTCTTTGACAGAAGAAGATTTATATGAAGAAATAATTTATGGTGTTTGGGAAAAATCAAATTTACTGAATAAAACTAGCACAATTGAAAATTTCTTAGTAGAGTTAAGAGAGCGCGCTCTCACTGTAAGAGCTCATAAATTGGTCAAAGAAATTCAACGTATAGCAATTAAAGAGGTTAAACTTTTAGCGAACAATAATGACTTCCAATTAGTTATTCATGTCAATTTTGCAGAAAATTGGACAGTTCTGCTTCAAAATGAAATTCAAAGCTATCATTGGAATAAAAACCAAATATCAATATTTACGTCAATATGCTATTTTGGAAATGATAAAACAGTCAGTTATGTCACCGTCTGTAACGATATTAAACATGATTCGTATCATGCCCTAATAACTATAAATTTAACTATCGATAACTTAAACTAAAAACATATTGTGCAAGATCTTGATGAAATCATAACCATTTCCGATGGAGCTGCCAGTCATTTTAAAGATAGATATCAATTCTATGAGCTTCAAAACTCAAAAGTAAACAGAAAATGGTTTTCTTCTGCAACAGGTCATGGTAAAGGCGCTTGTGACGGTATTGGTGGTTTAGTTAAACATTATGCTACCACGCATAATCTGTCTAAGAAGAGTGCAGATTTTATTAGAAACGCTGAAAATTTTGCCACTCACGTATCAAAATATACTCCGTCGATTAACATTCTTGTTATCCGCAAGGATGAGTTAGAAGTTTTTCGACTGACAAAAAAAATGGAATGGTTAGGAAATGCAAACGAAATTAAAGGTATTCAAAAGATTCACTGTTGGAAAAGTGAACGAAACCAAATCTACACTGCCAAAACTTCGAGACATGAGTGGCAAGAAGTAAAATGAAAGGTTTTATTTAAATTCGGATTTTTTTATTCACATTAGTTCTCAATTCATTAGTGTTCTTTCTTAATTGTATCGCATATCATTTGTTCATTGAAAATGACAAAATAATATATTTTATTATTTAAAAAACTCACCTTTTCAAAATTCAAATTCAAAATTCAAAATTCAAAATTCAAAATTCCAATTCAAAATTCAAAATTCAAAATTCAAAATTCAAAGTAAATATATTTATTTAAAGTTTCAGCATTTTTTTTTAACTTTTAATTGTCATAACTTTGGTTCTAATTGATCAAAATATTCGATCCGGGGTTTATTTTAAAGATTATTGTTGATATTTCTGATATATTAATGAATAAAAGCATAATAATAGTTGTAAGAACACGTAAAGTTGGAAAAATAGTACAATGCGCCATGGATCAATGTTTTAAAATCGAAAATATAAAAAAAACGTTTAAAAATCTGTTAAAAAAAAATAAGGCAAAATCGCATATTCTCACCTACCCTAAAAGTTAGTATTTTTTATGTATAAAATCATATAAAAATTTAAAAAAAAAAAAAAATATATAGTTTTTGAGAAAATCGTGTTTGAAAAAAATCGCTTTTTTTCGGTTTTTCGTAAATAACTCAGCGAGATCAAATTGAATTACAAAAATCGAGATCGCATTTAAAACTAGACCAAATTTCGCACACTTTCGTTAAAAGAACGCCCAAAAAGGTTAAAAATTGACGGAGCTATAGTCATTTAAAAGTAGAGGTTCATTTTCAATTTTTGAATTTTCGTTTTTACATCCAACACTAAAATTGCTGTAGTAAAAAAAAAAAAATTTTTGAGCGTTCTGTGAGGTAAATTTCATCTTTATATACATAATAGAAGGTATTTTTATTACTTAGAAGAAAAAAAAAATTCGATCAGTGACGGCCTGCATGAATCTGAATGGAATCAGCCATATAGAGTCAAAAAAAAAATTTTTTTCAATATAGGTAATTAATCGACGAGGACGTCGATACTGCGGCCTCAGACGTGTTACGGGTGGAATATTTTAGAAAATAATAAAGCGTAGAAGTATAAGAAATATATTAAACTAAATGAATAAGCCAGTAAGAAAGCGCTGACTAGATGTCTGAAACCAGCTAGCAACAACTCGTGATCGAAAGAAATGATGACGAACTAGCCGACAAGTTAAGACCTGTAGAGAACGAACAAAGTGAAGCATGGAAAAACAGAAGCCACGAGGTAGAAACTTCTAGCAGAATAAAGAAGTGGGAAACAACGAACCCAGCAAGTATAAATACGACCGGGCGAACCACGCCGCGGCCTACTAGGCTACGAGGCACTAGAGCACCAAGAGAGATGTAGACTACTAGAACCCGACCAGAGCATAAAGAAGCACGAATCCACGATCGGCGATGCGAGGACGTATCAGCGATTTTACACCAGTAGTACAGTAGACTTTTCTCTCTCTCGCGACTAACGTAATAATAAATCAAACAGTTCATTTTAATTATCGTCTCATGAAATCAATTACCTTCACGCAAATTGAGTACTTGGATTTACCAAGCTTGGTCATGATAAAAAGATACCCACAATATAATAAATCAATTACGTGAAAACGTAACACAATAAATCAATAGAAATAATAAATGTATCTTTTATAATAACAGAAAATTAATCAAATATATTTAAAAAGAAAATTAACATATGTTGCATACATCAAAAAGACTTAATTGCATTAAGATATATTTAAAAAGAAAGAAATAAAATTTAATAAAATAGAAAACATATACTTTACAATTTTATTTATGAAGTATATGGATTACTAATTCATGGAATTAATATTAATATAATTAAGATAATGGCATTAACGGCATGTCGGAGCTGCAGCAATTGAGTTTTGCTTTTTTTATTTCATCAATATCTTTTTAAATTCATAAATTAAACAAATATAATGACTTGTCCGCACTAAAGCTATATTAGTACAATAATTTTTGTTAAAATAAAAAATCATTCGGACTTGTTATTTTTTTATGAGCTTTGATTGGAAATTAGATATTAAACTCGACAAACGTAACCTTAAAATACGATACATTGAAAGTTTTTATTATAACTTTGTATGTATAATATTTTGGTGGATTTCTTGGGTTGTCCGCACTAGAGTTTAATTTTACAAATTTTTTCTTTGTAGTAAAAAAACTCGATTAAACGCATCGTTTATTCATAAGTTAGGATTGGAAATATTATTGGAAGGCGGACAACTTCGTCATGCTCTTAAAAGTTAAAAAAAAATTATAATCCTATTATAACTTATACATTTTTAATTGAATTTAAATATAATAAAATGTTTAAACAATAAATAAAAAATTATTTTATGAAACAAAAAAAAAATTAATAAAATTCATGTCATTATGTATCATATTATATTGATTTTTTTAATTAATAAATAATATTAAAAATTATTTATTATTGAATAAATAATCGATAATTTTAAGAAAAACAAACATAATTTCTATTAATTTTGCAAAAATATTTTAATATATCTTTTTTAATACTAGCAAGAAAGTTAAGGATATTAAAAAACAATATAGATATATATTTTTTATGTCGTCGTAGGCCGTATTCGGTGGAATACCTATAGACCACGCTAAATTTGTATAGGCATTGCATACGTTCATGCTAATATCTCGACGATATTCTCTCTGTCAATATTCCCTTAGGGAGTATTGACAGCTCTATACTCCCTAAGAGAGTATTGACAGATCGAGATATCGCACAGCATGGTCGTATATGACGCGAGTGACATCGATTCGTAGGTTAGTGAAAACAAAAGAATGTCGTTAGATATGTCAATGCTCATACAAATTCATATAAAATCTTAACTTTACAGAATGTTTTGTTTAAACAAATTTTCAAAGTTAAACAGTTAATAAGTAAAATAAATGAGTAAATAATGACATTATTTACTTTTTTTTAATAAAACATATACCATTAATTTTAAAAAATCATTTTTATAGTTCCTCATACGGCCTACCAACGACATAAACTTATCTACGTAACTTGGGAGTACGAAGGATTCTGAATCCAGGCTTGACTAAAGTGCTTGTTGCTTGAGCAGCAGTCAGTCTCGGGCGTGCTTCGCGCGCCCTCGACTAACTGCTACTCAAGCGACAAACACTTTAGTCTCGCCTGTATTCATCCTTCGTACTCCCAAGTTACGTATATAACTAATACATTCAAAAGACTAAAAATAAAATTAAGATATATTAAAAATTAAGTTGTAATAATTTATAAATAAGGAAAAATTATATTATTTAATTTTATCGTTTTATTTATGAAATATATTAATTAATAATATTATGATTATCATAATGATATTGAAATTTATTGTAAAATATATACTTTGAATATAACTAATATTTATAAAAAATAAAATAAAATATATTAATTTCGAGTATATAAACTAAAGATACTAAATGTTATAAAAAAAATAACAATAATTAATATTCAAATATAAAAAATAATTGAAAAATTTTGAATAATAATAATATTAAAAAACATAGAGTTCAATCAGGTATTAAACTTTAACTTTAGAATAATTATAATGAAAAAAATTTCTGTCCTATATTATTGTAAGACATGTTACAATAATATTTAATTGAAAAATATCGAGTTATAATAATTATTCTAATAAACATACTTAAACAAAGATTTAAAAGAGATAAATATTAATTGAAAAATTGTTATATAACAATAATATAATAACCAATTGTGCAAATAATGGAATGACTTTTAAAACTTTGTTTAAATATGTAATACTGATGGTGGAGGATGGATTGTAAATAGAGTCTAAGTTTTAAGGAGGAAGAAATATAGACTCTCATGGTTGTATAGGGCTACAAGCGAAGGAAACCATGGTTTTATTTTAAATAATTGTATTAAAAAAATGGAGTATTTTTAATTAATTTTAACATGTCTTAAAATAACTTAAAATTATTATAATTGATTTTATATAATTATTTAAAATAAAACAAAAAAACCAACGCGCCGTAATACTATAAATTTTTTATTATTTAATTTATATTATAAATTATTAATTGTAAGGTATTATTGACACTACCTCTTCGGCTGGTGTAGAAATCTGTCTGAACAAATATATAATAATTATTAATTTTATTAATAATTTTTGTCAGTACAAATTTCATTACTGACTGATATTTTCATTAGTGTAAATCAGGGTTGCGAAAAAAGTAATTAAAAATTATTTCAATTACGAATCATTTTTGAATTCGTAATTAAAGTTTTATCTAATTAACAATTCCTTTTAAATTAATAATTAAAAATATTTTAATTAACAAATCAAAATCTAATCGTGAATTGAAAAGGCTTCAATTACAAAATCAAAAGGAATTCTTAATTAAATGAATTTCAATTAAGAAATCAAAATGTAATCGTGAATCGAAAGGGCTTTAATTACAAAATCAAAAGGAATCCTCAATTAAATAAATTTCAATTAAGAAATCCAAATGCAATCGGGAATTGAAAGCGCTTTAATTACAAAATCAAAAGAAATCCTGAATTAAATAAATTTCAATTAAGAAATCAAAATGTATTCATGAATTGATAGAGCGTCAGTTATGATTATGATTTGTAAATTCGAGGGCTTTAATTAAAAATTCTACAATTCCTTTTTAATTAAACGTACTAAGGAATTTTTATCATATATATATGTATATAGAAAAACATATAGGGATGCGCACATACATACGCACCTGGGCTCATATATATGCAACATTTTATGTCGACCGACACGCACACATACAGAAAAGTTGATATATATGTATATATATATATCAACTTGCCATGTATATACATATATATATATATATATACATATATCTACATCGAAGTATACCGTTTCGGGACATAGCTGATTTTTAAAGGGGTCTTTCCAGGACATTTCCGACTTCCAGGACATGTCCTGAAAGTTGCCATATAATTTCTATATCTATATCTACGATTGAGGTTGATTTACAATGATTTCTTTAGTAAATTTTCAAAATTTGGTGGGTTATTTATTATGTATTCTTTGTGGGGAAAAACCCCGTCCCAAAACCATCCCTTTAACGTAATATATATATATATATATATATATATATTAATAAGCCCATGTGTGTGCGTGCATGCGAATTGACAGAAACGGTCCCATACATATAAGTACAAATTTCAAGTACATGTTTGGATGTGTTTGCGCGTTAGAGTTGACAAGATATGTCAAATACATGAAAACCGGTGCGTGCGTGTTGACATAATACGTCCCATATATGTAAACCTAAGGGCACTCGGATAGGTATGTTAGAGTTGCCATGAAATGTCCAATATATATAAACCTGTGTGTTTGTATGCGTTTGAATCGACATTAAAAATCCCATGTATAATAACGTTTGTGAGCACGCATGCAAATCGACATGAAATGTCCAATATATATAAACCTGTGTGTTTGTATGCGTTTGAATCGACATTAAAAATCCCATGTATAATAACGTTTGTGTGCACGCATGCGAATTGACATGAAATGTCCAATACCTATAAACCTGTGTGTTAGTATGCGTTTGAATTGACATTCAAAATCCCATGTATATTAACGTGTGTGTGCATGCATGCGCAACTGTCCTATATATATATATAATCCTGTGTGTGCATGGGTGCACATTGGCATAAAATATCTCATATATATATATATATATATATATATATATATATATACATGGTCCGTTTCATGTCAACTTGCACCCGTTGACCCGTATATTTTATGGTTTATATATTTATGTACACATATATACAAACATGCATACGTGAGATATTCCACGTCAATAAGAACGCACGCCCAGACAGGTTTATATATATATATATATATATATATATATATATATATATATATTATATAGTTGTAAGGAAATTTTCTACGACCAAGGTCCTCCCCTTCTCTTCTTTTCCTCATCCTCTTACCTAATTTTGATCCTCTTTTTTTTCCCTTATTTTTTACGTTATTTTACGTTATTTGTTCCTCTTTCTTTTCTTTTCCTTTTCCCTTCCTCCCCTCTTCTTTTTCTCTTCTTTTGAGTTTCCTCATGCCTTCATTTTCTCTTCCTTTTTTCTTCCTCAAAAAAACCCATTACTTTTTTCCGTTATTATTACGTTATTTTAGGTCATTTTTGCTCCTCCTCGGGTAAATCCTCAAATTTTACCTTTTTCTTGTGTTATTTTACGTTATTTTATGTTTTTGTTCCTCTTCCTTAGCTGCTCCTTAGCTCATCCTCTTTGATCCTCAATTTCATTCAAATTCCATCATTTAAAAAGTTTCTTGCTAATTTTTATTGTTTGCACCTACTGCTTTTACTTTAAATATATAGAAAAAACATATTAAGTTAGTAATTTTTATGATAAATTTTATAAAATTTTATACAATTATTGTTTAAAAAAATAAATGACATCAAACATGGTAAAATGGAAATTTCGCAAGCCTCCTGTGCGTAAGCGCGTTAACTTCCACTATTTAGTAAAACTGTAAAACATATTAATTCATTGAAATTATTTTAAATTCAAAATGTTCTATTATTTTTAATAAAACATTTATTTCCATATTTCAATTTTCTTATTAGTTTCATTATTATACTGAGAATTAATTTTTCTTTTAATATTATAATTTTTATATTTTAAATTAGATAAATGTTTTTTAATATTTTCATTATTAGTTTGAATTATTTCATAATGGATATTTAATGAATCAAGTGTACTACTTGTAACGAGGATAACAAATTACTCGCATACTATGATATAGTATACGCATATATCCATCTTCGTTGTGAGTCGCACAGAAGGGCGATTCAATCTGTGCTACGTATGCAACGTAACGCGACGTTAGTTGTGAGCGAGAGAATAAAAAATATGCGCGCGCATTACGTACGCGTGATAGCACAACGTAGATTTTTATGCTTGATGTGCGAGTATAAGAGTGAGACGGAGAGAGTCTGTGCTTGTGGCTTGGATGGAAGGAGAGCGCGCACAAGGCATGACGGGTAGGTAAAAGCAAGAGAGGAAAGTAAACGCGTCGTTTTATCTGGGTTGGACTGCTCTCTCTCTTTTTTAGTTTAAAAAATCTAAGTATATTGACAAAAAAAAGGATAATACATAAAAATTTATCAATGCTATGGACATTAATAAGAAATTAGTATTCATGAAAATTGGTTTTATAAACAATAAAAACTTTCATTATATAATATCATATAAATAAGGAAAACAAAAATAGGTTTGTAATAAATATTTAAATATATTTTTGAGAATAACTTAATATATTTTGATAGTTAGATTTCTTATAGTTAATAAAAATAAGAAAAAAGATAATGTAACTTAAATAACAAATAAGGGGTTGGCGAGCGGAGCGAGCAGGGGGATACCCCCCTAGTATATATATATATATATATATATATATATATATATAGATACATACTTTACCTTTTCGATGTAGACACTCGTTAAAAAATAGTTATTTACTATGCTGTGGTACCTACGATTGCCGTCTTTGGATACCTAGGTGTTAATGACAACTTAAACATCATCTACAGCAAAAACTTTTGAAATTCTACTTATAGTTTAATAACTACTTTGAAGTTGTTGCAAATGTTATCTAGCTAAACGTGAATGTTCCGAGTAAGATAAACATCTACAAGGATATCTTTTGAAATTTAGCCATTATTTATTAATAACATGTACTGTTGCGTCGCAACACAAATTTATGTAAAAATCAAAAACGATGATGAGCGGCAGCACTTACAGTCGCCTGTTCTCACCTCCCTTAAGTCAGCTCATAGACGAAAGGGGGGAGAGAACAGGGAGACTTTGCAAATGCCGCGGAAAAATAGTTTAGTATCAAGCGTGACCTCGCCTCGAGCGGTCTTGTCTCTTGCGAGAACATCAAATTTCGTTATACAATTCTTTCTTTTCAAAAGCGATCAGAAGCTTTTACTGGTGCGGACGAGTTTCCGTACAGCGACGAACGGTTGATTGCGAATCAACGCATCACCTTCACCCACCTAAGCCGCGGCTATACAAATTTTCATTGTGTCTTTTTTCTTCTTTCTTTTGCGTGCGTGCGTGCGAATAAAAATATAATCGTGCGGCAAATAGTGTGTAAAGTTGTAGGAAATAAATCAAGGGTTTTTTATGCCACATGGCTTTTTCCCTTTATATTTGTGTATTTATTGAGTAAATTCTTTCCCGATAAATAAAGTGTAAATTTTAGATAAAATCAATCAAAACAAAGCAACTACAACCGCAAGGTTAGTTGCTTTGTATCAGTAGAATCATTTAATTTCTCTTTTGCAAATTAATAGATCTTTGTGTGCAAAAATTAGTGGTAAAGTCAATTACAGTGTAAACTTAAATTTAATTCAATTAAAGAATTCAAAGTTAAAGTAAAATTAAGTGTCAATTTATTTTTATTCAAACAAGGGTAAATTCAAAATAAGATTAGTTAGGGAATTTCATGATTAGATAAAATTTCAAAGGAAAAGAACCACGTTCTTTTCTTTCTAAATCATCCAACAAATTTAGGTAAAAAATTCGTTGGAAAAAAGACTACGCGTCTTTTCATGGTGCAATCCTGTGAAGTCAGAAATCACGATCCCCTGGTTTACGAAAAAATCATAACCGCTAAAGCGTTCGACGAACAAAGCGAATTCTCAGAAAGTCAAAACAGGCGCCGGCCGGCGAGCATAGATATAGGTATACAAGCCACAAGCCACCGAGCAACGCCATCCCCGACAAAGGAGAGCTTCAACTTAGGGACTTCTAGGAAAATAAGATAAGTATTTTTGTACAATATACGAGGTAACAACATAATACTTTCTCAACTTCAAAATAATTTGAAAATTAATATCAAATCAAAATTTCATTTATTCAAATCTGAGATTCATAAATTAGTTTATTTCAAAACTTTTATTGTAGAAAACGTTTCTTTTAATTTATTTTTTGTTTATTAAAATTTAAGACAACTTAACGTAAAACTTAAAATTTAATTTAAAAATTTTATTTTTCATTTGAAGTTTCATTTTGAAAAACTTTACATTTAAGTGAGAATTTTATTTATCAGTTTGGTTAGAAAAAATTTAGTTTCTAAGAAATATCAACGCACAAATAAAATTTAAAATTGAAATTTATATTTTAATATTTCATTTAGCATTTTCAAAGAAAAATTCATCTCAGTCTAAAATATAACTTTGAGAAAGTTACATTGTTCAAACCAAAGTTTAGCATTAAAATAAAAGGTTCATTTTTAGAAAATCTTACACAATTTCAAAGTCTATTAAAATTAAACAGAAAATTAAAATTTTGTTTGTCGAATAAATTTCATACATTTAAAATTTTTACTTTTGAAAATTGCATTTAAGTTAAAAATTTCTTTTTCAAAAATTTGTTCTTTTCATAAACTTAAGATTTAGCATCATAAAATTTAGTTCATAAAATTCTTTTTTTTGAAAGGTTAACAACAAAATAAAATATAGAATTTTATTTTACAAAGCACAAAAGGTTCTTTGTCTTACAAAGCGAACATTTCTCAGATTGAGATCACGTGCTCTCAATGAGATAGAAAGTTGTCCTTTACGATTTTACGAAAGTAAGACGTAGCAACTTAAAACTATTTTTAAGAAAATTTTTATGAAAGATTAAGTTGTGTAGTGACGGCTCCTGGCTCAAGGAAGATTACGTTAGCTAGGTGTAACATAAATTCATCGATTTGCGAGAGGAAAAGCGAGTTAATAAATTTATCCATTTTTTAAAAAATAAATTTTAAAATTTCATAAAGGTACATTAAATTTTGAACAACTTCACATTTATTATTCAAGTAAATTTTGTTTGATAAATTAATTTATCGTTACATTTACATTTAATTTTTAATTAAATTCATTATACATATCTGACTTCAAAATTGATTTCAAGTTAATTTTTTTTTCACATTAGTTTTTTCTAAATTTAAATTTAAAATTAAATTTAATAAATTTTGCTTTGATTGTTTGTAACATTTACTGTCAGTTTTTACAGTTTGAGGTAATTCATGTAGCTAGGGTCGCTTTAAATAAAGGTTTTAAAACAACACTAGATAGTTCGAAAAAATTATCGCTGTTGCCCAAGCCGCGCCATTCGTGAGGAGGTTTCGTCGCACCAATAGTGACGGAATTTTCTTCGTGACAGTAAGAGCGCACGCAAGGCGAAGGATCAGCGAAAAATTCTGTTTCTTTTCAAAAACAGCGGGCAGGTAGCAAGGTTTAATTAAAACAACATATAGTTGTATATTTTGACAATTTATTACTTAAACTCTTATTAAGTTTTACACATTCAAAATGAATGATCCAGCAGGAATAAATGTTGTGAATGCAAAGCTAGGGATTTTTAAAGATCAAATAAATGCGTTACAAACGTACATATCGAGTCCCGACACAGAATCGGAAAATATTAAAACACGTTTAGAACATTTATCAGACTTGCACAAAGATACATATGTAATGAAAGTTAAAGCAGTAGTTGCTAATTTAGGTGATGAAATAATAAATGAATTCAAGGTAGTAGAAACAATGTATTATTCTACAACAGCTTCGGCTAAGAAATTATGTCAAGCTAACGAACCAATAGCTAGTTCCACATTAAACAATTTTAACATCACTCTGACACGAAAACACACTTTACCGAAATTAACTGAAACAAAGGTACCAAAGTTTGATGGCAAATCAGAAGAATGGCTTGCCTTCAAAAACCTTTTCACTGCATTAGTACACTCCCGTGATGATTCAACTAATACAGTAAAACATGCACAACTCTTAGAAGCTCTTTCAGGTCCTGCTAAATTAAAAATAATAGAATTCGTGCCTAGTGAGGAAAATTATCCAAAGGCTTGGCAAGCCCTTTTAGATTTTTACGATCATAAAAGAATAGTTAGTAATAGACATTTAGACGCTATTTTAGATTCACCAGTAGTACCAAATGCAACAATAGAAGGCGTGTCATCTTTATTAGACAAGATGCGTCAGCATCAACATATTCTAGAACAGTTAGGTGAAGCTTCATTCGAGAATATGTTAGTTAGGATAGCAGAAAGAAATCTACCACCAGGATTAAAAAGTAAATGGCAGGATGGACTTAAATTAGATCAACTTCCTACAACAAAAGAAATGTACGAATTTTTACAGAGTAGCATTTTTAAGCTTCAATCTCTTGAAAATACAAAGAATCACGATAGGACAAATTTAAAAAGAAACTCAAAGGATAGTGTAGGAGATTTTAGAACAAAAAGGGGTAGAGATTTTGTATTAGCAACTTCAGCATCAACAAGCAATAGGTTAGTTAGTTGTCCGAAGTGTAGGCAACCTCATGGGTTGTACAGATGTTCTGAATTCTTAGGATTAGATGTAGAACAGCGATGGCAATTTGCAAAATCACAACGAATCTGTTTTAATTGCTTAAGTAGAAACCCTTTTCCTTGCACAAGTAAGGAAGGGTGCAAAACATGTCACAAACATCATCACACTTTGCTTCACGAGATTAAAAATTAAGAGCCAACACAAGTTACACAGTCAGACACTGCAGAGGTGTGAATAGACTATTAATCATACTTATCGGTAGCAGTGATGGATTTCGAAGATGCTTATATGATATCCAACAGCCAACTTTAGAGTATATACTACAGAATATTATATTCTGCTTATACTCTAATTCTACGGTATACTCTGAAGTTGGCTAAAGGATATCCTAATATATAGATATACATAAATGTATAAAACATCCTCAAAATCCATCACTGATCGGTAGCTTTTCCTTTAGAATACAACTTAATGACTACTGCTGTAGTCACAATTCAAAATAAAGAAGGAAACTTCATTGCGGCTCGTGTATTATTAGACTCTCATTCCACAATCAATTTTATTACAGAAACTCTTGTAAATTCTTTAAATTTAAATAATCATTATTGTTCAATTGATATAGGGGCAATCAATGGGTTATGTACTCTTTCAAAACATTACGTAAAATCAACTACTCAATCAAATTACAATCAGTATAAATATCAACTTAGTTTTTTAATTGTACCGAGCATAACGGACACAGTACCCAATGAAGTTTTTTCCTCGTGACTTATTGAACATACCTAAGAACATTCCTTTAACTAATCCTTGATTTCACATACCAAACCACATAGATACTTTATTAACATCAAATGTAACACGTTCTAATCTATCTATAAATCAAATAAAACTTGAACACACTAACCTCTAAATTACATTACATAAAATGAGTTTTAGGTTGGATAGTAGCAGGTGGAATCAATAATAAAATTTAGGACAAAGAAGTTAGCTATAATGTAATTAAATTAGTTAGACTAGTAAAACAATTCTGGTTTATAGAAACTTTGAATAAAACACAATTAGATCTAGGGAAAACATAGCTTGCAAGCAGAATTATGTTGCTCACACCAAAGGAGATAATTTAGGAAGGTATATTGTTAGGCTTCTATTTAGAGATAGTTAATTTAACTTAGGTGAATCAGAAAACACAAGCAGTAGAAAATCAAGTTAGTTGGCGTTACGTTCGATCAGAGGACAACCCAGCTGATGCATTGTCCAGACGACAATTGCCTTCAGACTTTAAAAAATCAACTTTGGTTCTTAGGGCCGAAATGGTTAGCACAATTAGGAAATACATAGCCAGAATTAGTAAAAACGATTAGTTTAAAAATTTTAGGTACAACTGGAGAAAAATGTTTTGAGAGGTAACAATTCAACTCATAAACAACTTAAGATTTTTATATAGAAATATACACATTTTAAATTTACGACTATTGTATGCAATCTCTGCTGATCTTAATGATCGCTTAGTAATAACATTAGTACATTTTCTTGTAGGTAGACCATTCAATTTCTTACCAGAAAAACATTTGTTTTTAGTTTCAGATAACAAACTATCAGCTTGCAATTTCATTGCAAGGGCTTGTCAACATTTTTTGGGCCCACTGGCATCAGGAATAATTATCCGAATTACAAATCTAAACAAAATGGTATTGTCTTGGAAGTCTCTCCCGGGGACGGCGGCATCGCTCGAGTGGCTTCTGTCAAGACCAACACTGGCGTTTATTAGCGTAACATCACAAGACTTTGTCTTTCACCTGTATATTGAATCTTTGATTCATGTTTCATATCTGTACATATCTATTTTTGTTGTAAAAAACGAAAAAATTAACACAAATTCAACTTGCGAATATTGCGAATAAAATCAATCAGCAACGTAGTCACTCCAAAGGAAACTGCGATCATTTGTAAAACTTGCATTCAGCAAAACAGTCACTCCAAAGGAAACTGCAATCATTTGTAAAACTTGCATTCAGCAAAACAGTCACTCCAAAGGAAACTGCAATCATTTGTAAAACTTGCGATCAGCGACGTAGTCACTCCAAAGGAAACTACGCTCATTCATAAAACTTACGATCAACGACGTAGTCACTCCACACGATACCACGCTCAAACATATTTGTTTAGTCAAACACTTGTCAAATACCAATTAATGTAAATTTAAATTTTAGGTTAGTTGCGAAATCGAAGCTTCGATCTAGTTTAACTCATTTCATTTACTACAAAATCAATTTTAACATAAAACTTTATTTTGCAGCTTGCGCCCGCAGTATGTTGCGTCGCAACACAAATTTATGTAAAAATCAAAAACGATGATGAGCGGCAGCACTTACAGTCGCCTGTTCTCACCTCCCTTAAGTCAGCTCATAGACGAAAGGGGGGAGAGAACAGGGAGACTTTGCAAATGCCGCGGAAAAATAGTTTAGTATCAAGCGTGACCTCGCCTCGAGCGGTCTTGTCTCTTGCGAGAACATCAAATTTCGTTATACAATTCTTTCTTTTCAAAAGCGATCAGAAGCTTTTACTGGTGCGGACGAGTTTCCGTACAGCGACGAACGGTCGATTGCGAATCAACGCATCACCTTCGCCCACCTAAGCCGCGGCTATACAAATTTTCATTGTGTCTTTTTTCTTCTTTCTTTTGCGTGCGTGCGTGCGAATAAAAATATAATCGTGCGGCAAATAGTGTGTAAAGTTGTAAGAAATAAATCAAGGGTTTCTTATGCCACATGGCTTTTTCCCTTTATATTTGTGTATTAATTGAGTGAATCCTTTCCCGATAAATAAAGTGTAAATTTTAGATAAAATCAATCAAAACAAAGCAACTACAACCGCAAGGTTAGTTGCTTTCTATCAGTAGAATCATTTAATTTCTCTTTTGCAAATTAATAGATCTTTGTGTGCATAAATTAGTGGTAAAGTCAATTACAGTGTAAACTTAAATTTAATTCAATTAAAGGATTCAAAGTTAAAGTAAAATTAAGTGTCAATTCATTTTTATTCAAACAAGGGTAAATTCAAAATAAGATTAGTTAGGGAATTTCATGATTAGATAAAATTTTAAAGGAAAAGAACCACGTTCTTTTCTTTCTAAATCATCCAACAAATTTAGGTAAAAAATTCGTTGGAAAAAAGACTACGCGTCTCTTCATGTACGTTTTCCGAGATGACATCTCACAATATCCAGGTGATCCTGGCTACCTGGAAGTTGTCTATATGAATGAATTCTGAAATTTTCTATACCGCTTATGAAGTTTACAGGCATTTTCAGGGACTACGTCAAATGAAACTTGGAGATTTTTTTAGATTTCGATTCTAAGGTTATTTGATTAGGTCAAAGAATACTCGGAAATCAAAAGATTTTCAAAGAACAATTGTTTAAGATTCATGCAACTTCCATGAAATATGTTGATTTACTCGTAGTCGATACCCATACATAAAGATCATTCATACAAATCATGTCGCATATAAATTTGCGGTAGTATCCCTACTAATTTATGAATTTATTGTTCAAATAATGCCAGCCAAATTTAACTTCGAGAAAGCATATAACTATCGTAACTAGTGAATAATTTTAACCTCTTCTCATCAAACATCATTCCGATATACAGGTAATAAGCGTTATTATTTAAAAAATTTGAGAATTTATGAATCTTAGCAATTATTTACTTATCACGAAAGTTAAGAAATCATATTAGTAATTCATTTTATTTGAATTAAATCATTTAAAATCTACATAAGTCAAATTCCAAATATAAAGAAATCCTGAATCAGTCATGCATTCACATATAATTTTTATTCAATCTTTAATATTTTTGTTTATTTAACCGAACAATAAACATTCTTGCTATTTACATGAAATCATAAAACTTTAATTTTTTACAAAAATATAAAGTAATTTTTTTAAACATTATTTATTATAAATATTATTTCCTTAATAGACATGAATCTTTGAAATCATTAGAGATATCTAATACTATTACAAAATTATAGAAAATGAAGATATATTTGAGGAAGAATCATATTTCTGTCCTTTGCTAATAAGAAAATTGGTTTTTCGAATAAAAATAAATTAAAATGGAGATAATATATTGACTATGAATAAGATTTACATAATTAGATGCATTCATGCATATTGTGTATCGACTATGGATACATCGTATATTAATTATGTGGGCTCATATAAATACACAGGTTCTCTATAGCTTGTTATGCATGACTTCTGAATTTTTTCCCATGCAATGTGACCTTATATAAAGCAATAAAACATTTTTTTAATGTTATTTATTTAAATTATTTATTTACTTCATGCTGGTAAAAATTTACAATATTATAAGTGGCGATAACTCAGCCAATGTTCATTTTTGGATAATTTCTAATATCATGATTGCATATTTAACACAAGAGTTTGAATAATAACTTTTCAAGTGGCGATTACTCAGCCAATGTAAGTTTTCAGATATTTAATAATATCACGATTATTTTCTAATATGAAACATTTGAAAAGAATTTATTAAATGGTGATTACTCAGCCAATGTAAGCTTTCATATATTTAATAATATCGCGATTATTTTCTAATATGAAACATTTAAAAAGAATTTATTAAGTGGTGGTTACTCAGCCAATGTAAGCTTACATACATTTAATAATATCGCGATTATTTTCTAATATGAAACATTTAAAAAGAATTTATTAACTGGCGATTATTCAGCCAATGTAAACCTTTAGATAATTTTAAATATCGCGATTATTATTTTAAAAAATTTTTACCTATTCATATTAAAAGATTGCTTTTATAAAAAATGTTTCTTTATAATTATGAATATTCAATTATAAATTATTAAACTTTTTGCTTATTCATAAAAATAATAAATTAAGTATTATTAAGTTCAAAGCTTTATACCCTTACAAATAACTTTTGAGTCCGTTTGCTTTATACAGTACTCGTTTTTCGAATTCAATATCGAACAATCTATTAAATTTTGGCATGTTCATTAAAGTAGCATAAGGAAATAATCTTTCTACTGGAGCTGAAGAAGGTAATATGGTATTGAATTTCAAAAATAAGCTTTTAACAACTGGAAAATTATTTAAAGACTCCAAAGACATCGTTTTTTCATTTGAAAACCTCATTAGTTCATTTTCTTCTTGTTCTTGAGGTGCAAAAGCCGTGTTCAGTAATGCATTTGAGCTGTCATCATCAAAATAAAAAAACGTGTCTTCAGTATCCTCATTATCTGGAACAGCTGATTCCGGCTTTTTAGGCCTAACCAATTCTTCAACAAGCCTTTTAATTTTTGCTTGTGTATTTTCATCAAAGCAGAAAATCCATTTTGCTCTAAATTTGGGGTGCGTGAGTGCTGCTATAGCTGCTAATTCGTTATTGTTAAGGATTTTAAAAAAATAATGAAATCTTTTGTCTAAAGCTTCCTTTAAATATTTCAACAGTGGCTCACACATAGACAAACTTTTATTTGCCGATAAAGTATTCCATTTTTTTCGGATAGTCAACAATGTTGGTAAAAGATAACCATAATGACAATCTTTTTCTCCTTGCAAAACATCAATTGCTGAAGCCAGGGGTTGACACAATTTCAAATAATCTTCAATAAATTCAAAATCTTTTTTTCTTAAGATTTTATTAGATTCCAACATGTCATGAATTCTTTTATCATTAATTTTTTCTTTTAAAGAAATGATCTGTTTAAGAGCGTCATACATAGAATTCCACCTTGTTATCACGGGCCCCTGTAACTGCATTCGAAAATTTTTTTCATTTTTTCTCTTTTTTTGGTGATCTTAAACATTTCCATAATTGTTGGCATTTTTCCATGACAAATTTATGACACTTTTTAATATTTGGAACTCTGTCAATTGCGTCTACAAGATCTTTTGTTGCAATCAAACTCAAGGTATGGCTGGCACATAAAAAATGACGAGATAGTGTTATATTTGAAAATATTGCTTCGTCTTCTACAGGAACTACATTATCGTTACTGTTCATAAACAGTGATTCTTCGCCATCATTTTCTACAAACTCTTCCATTTCCTCTTCAGAATCATTTGAATCCTCATCTGCAATAATTTTTATATAATAATTTGAAAATTTATTAAGATTTCATAAAGATTTTTCATATAAATTTGAAGTTAAATTTTTGCATTTTTTTTATTATATTTATAACTTTTAAGCAAAATTAGCTTTTTTATAAATTAAGATTTGTTTGATTAAATTTTGTTTCATGAGAAATTATAAAATCTAAAGAAAATCTACCGATAATTGACAGTTAATAATTTATTTTATTATTCAATATTAATTTAATTCAATAATTAATTATATTCATCCAATAATTTAAATGTATATTTATTTAATTTTTTATAAAATTGATTTAAAATCACAATTTAAGTAACCTGGAAAATAATTTTCTGGACTTTCTATTCCAAATTCTTTGAAGGCTTTAAGAGGAGGTCGCGTATCTCTGTCCTTTTCTAATCAAAGAAATGATTTTTTTACAAAGACTAATAACTTTATCAAAAAATGAAGAGAAAGCTGCATCTTTTATCAAAAAAAGCAATATTTTCTTTGATAAGAAAAAATTAATTTTATTGCTTCGTTCTCAAGAAAACCTTGAAAAACCAAATTGTCCACCCTAACCTCTATGATTTAAGTTTTTCAAGGTTTTCTTGAAAACGAAGCAATAAAATTAATTTTTTCTTATCAAAGAAAATATTGCTTTTTTTGATACAAGATGCGGCTTTCTTTTCATTTTTTGATAAAGTTATTAGTTTTTGTAAAAAAATCATTTCTTTGATTAGAAAAGGACAGAGATACGTGACCTCCTCTTAACAAAATTTTTGCCATTATCCGTAACTGTAGATACAATTTTTTCAGTAGTTAGCTCGAAAGTCAAATAGATAAGAGATAGTTGCTCTGCTATATTGGAAAAGGTATGCGATCCTTCAAATCGTCTACAAGCTAAAGCTGCTGATCTTCTTTCCAAAGATATATCATCAATCTCCAAATAGAAATAATTTTGATTTTATTGTAATTTCTTAACTACTTTGTGTTAATAACATGTTATCTTACCCAATGAGCAGTTACACCTAAAAATCTTCTATTCGACCCAGTCCAAATATCTGCTGTTGTACAGACATGGTTTGCATTAGCTAAAGTCATTTTAATCTTGTCTAATTGTTTATAATATAAATCATCAACTTTTTTTCCAGCAGTATAACGAGTCAAATGCTTTAACGGAGCGTCACCATGTTTAATTTTGAAATCTAACTATTTAAAATAAAATGTTATTCATTAATATAATAAAAAAATATTATATAAAATATACAACCATCATATATTTTTCGAAAAGCTGAATCTTCAACTAGACGAAGAGAAAGTTGATTTCTCAATAAAAACTCAACAACATTTTTTTCAAAAGTATTTTGAGAAACAGCACATGTCACACGTCGATAAACAATATCATTTTCATCTTCATCATCACCATCCAATTTTTTAAATTTTTTATATTGCTGATAGCTTTGTAGTTTATCTTCATGTTTTCTCTAAAAATATAATTGTGTTAAATCATAAAATTAATACAAAATAAACATTTAATATTATTAAAATTTTTTGGTTTTGTATGAAATAGTATATTTTTCACCTAGAACGAGTAAAAATAAAGAACTCCTCTTCGGCTTGGATGACAATTCACATAAAATGAAAGTCATTCTTTATTTGCTCTCGAGGTGAAAATACAAATTTTCCAACAAGAGGCCAAAAATACCATATTCTATTTTCGACACCAGGAGAAAATATGGTACTTTTGGACTAGGTATTAAAAAAGCAATTTGATGACATTGTAAAAAAGTGAACACAACATTTTATTCTGTGTTTACTATAACAAATAAAATTTTGTATTATTGTCACCTACCAACATGGCTGACCTTTTGTTCTGATAAGGTATATAACTTTAATATAAATAATGTTCAATTTTATATATTCATAAGAGAAAATTCATCATTGAACAAGATATTTATTGAAACATGATACTTGATATTTCATCTAAATATTAACTTTACATTTGAATATACTTGTTGGGAATAGAGGTTTTGTGTTCCGGGTTCGGAAAGAAAACACTTTTATTTATAATATTAAACTGGTTGATATATATTCTAAACTATGTTTAAGTACAGTAATTATTAATCTAGTACGTTACAAATGGCTGAGCTTTACTTTACATATGCTATTGTAAAGAGCTTGTCTTTATCGCTACATGGCGCTCGCTAGACTCTGCTCAACAGACTGCTTGAGCTCGACTAGAGTCTCTCTTTCTCAGCTGATTTGCTGAATCATATGTATGGTCGAGTACGCATTTACCGACAGAAGGTGATACGCTTACAAATATAAGACGCAACATTTACATATTACAACACGCCTCCTTAAATTTGTGGCTTTTATTTCTTTTATTTTGGATTCAATTTCGCTTTTACATGCTTTTAAATTAATCTTAATTCTTTTCTGTTTTCAATAAATTTTGCTTTACATAGACCTTTGGTTAATATATCAGCTATATTTTTATCAGTTTTAATTTTAACAATATCTATTACTCCATTTTCATAATTTTCATTAATATAATGATATTGCATTTCAATGTGCTTCGAATTTTTTGTTAGATTACCAAATTTACTTATATCTATTGCACCAGAATTATCTTCATAAATTTTAATTGGTCTATCTATATTAAATTTAAATGCATCATTCAACAAATCTTTTATAAATAATATTTCTGTCATCGCTTCTGACATAGCAATGTATTCAGCGAAAGTAGAATTTTTTGTAACAGTTTTCTGTTTATGTGTTTTCCAATAAACTACATTACCATATACTCTAATTACGAATCCTGTTGTGGATTTCCTATCAATATGATCACCTGCATGATCGGAATCGACCATACAATCTAATTTTTCTTTGTTTATGTTATTATAATAAGTTAATTTTAAATCTTTAGTTTTATATAAATATTTTAACACTCTCAAAGCATATTTAAAATGTGTTTCGTTGTAACAACTTTGATATCTACTTAAATAATTAACACTATATGATATATCAGGTCTTGTCCCTGTACTAATGTATAAAAGTTCGCCTATTAAATTTCTATAACTAATTCTTTCATCTATTTCAGTTGCTTGTTCAAGTTTTAAACTTGTCTCTATCGGAGTTTCATAGAGCTTTGCATTTTCTAAATGATATTTCACAGCCAATGATTCAATATATTTTTGTTGATTCAAAGTCATTACACCTTTTTCTTTATTATGATTAATATCAATTCCAATATATCCTGTTATTTTACCTAAATCTTTCATTGCAAATCTTGGCATTCATTTTGTTTTTATTTCCTTGATTTTATTTTTATCTTTACAACAAATTAAAATATCATCTACAATAACCAACGTATATATAGGATCATTGCTTGTGTTATTTACATATAAACAATAGTCATGATTGCTTCTAACAAAATTTAATTTTTCAACATAGTTATGAAATGTTTCATACCATGCTCGTGGACTTTCTCTAAGACCATAGAGTGCCTTTTGGAGTTTACATACTTTATTTTCTCCAGTTTCATAACCTTTTGGTTCATAAATATAAACTTCTGATTTTACTGTATCATTGAGAAATGCTGTCTCAACGTCCATTTGTTCTATATCTAAATTATTTACACTACAATAGCTTAACAAAATTTTTAAAGTTTGCATTTTTCCTACTAGAGAGTATACATTTTCTAAATATTCTTTTTGTTGAAAGCCTTTTACTACTAATCTAGCTTTATAAGAATTATCTCCTTTTCTTTTGAATATCTATTTAACATCAATTATTTTCTTATCTTTTGGTTTATCTACAATAGTCCATGTTTTATTTTTATTTAAACTATTAATTTCAGAATTCATAGATTTTTGCCATTCTTTACTTTCTGTGGAGTTTATCGCCTCCTCGAATGTATTCGGTACATTAGTGTTTACATAATTTACATATATATAATGTGTTATTGTGTTACCATATCTTTCTATAGGACTTTTCTTTTTCGTTGAGGTTCTTTCAACTTCTAAATTATCTTTCCGTTTTTTAAATCTTTTATTTACATTACCAGAATCATTATTTATTTTACTATTAGAATTTGAATTTTCACTATCATAATTTTTATTATCATTTATTTCATTATCATTTTCATTTTCAGAATCAATTTTACTTTGACTATTCTTATTTTCTAAATTTAATTCAATGTAATTTTCATCATTTTGTTCAGTACAAATTAATTCTGTATCTTCTTCAACTACTTTAACATGTCTGGCATTTATAACTTTATTATCAATTAAAACTCTATAACCATTATGTGTGTATCCTACTAGCATACCTAATTTAGCTTTATCGTCCCATTTACTTTTTCTTAATACTTCTGGTACCCTTATAAAAACTTTGCTTCCATATATTTTCAAATGTTTTACATCAGGTTTTGATTTTAAAAGTATTTTGTATGGAGTTTTATTCTCATGTGTGTTGGCTATTGTACGGTTTTTTAAATAAGAAACTGTTTTCATTACTTCTGGCCAATACCTTATAGGTATCTTAGCTTCTCTTACTAAACATCTGCCTATATCCATTGCTAATCTATTAAATCTTTCCGCTACTCCATTTAATTTATGGACGTAGGGTGGACAAGGTAATAATTCAATTCCTTTATATTTAATAAATTTATAAATTTTTTGATTTAAATACTCTTTACCATTATCACATTGCAACTTTCTTACTCTTTTATTAAATTGATTTTCAACTTAATTTACGTATTCTATAAAACATCCTGCTGTTTCAGATTTACTTTTAATACAATAAACTCTACTACACTTACTATAATCGTCTATATACGTTAAAAAATATCTTTCTCCACCGTAACCAGCTGTGCTGTGTGGACTATTTAAATCTATATGAATTAATTCTAAAGTTTCAGTAGATCTAGTTTTCTTATTTTCAAACGGTACATTAGCCATTTTACTTTGAATAGAGTTTGCACATTTTATATTATTATTTTCTAATTGATCTGGTAAACCATTTAATAATTTTTCATCAACTAATTTATTTAAATATTGAAAATTTACATGACCTAATGCTCTGTGCCATTTTTCTTTATCTGTTAATTTTACCGTATTTGCATAAATATTTTTACCTTTATATTCATCAATAAAACTTTTCATTAAATACAAATCATTTATATTTTCTGCTACAGCTACTAATTCTCTATTTTTATTATAAATTTTTACTGTTTGATTTCTCGATACAATTGTGTTATTTACAGTTATTTTAGAAAAACTTAACAAATTTCTACTTAATTCTTTTACATAACCGACATTTTTAAGATCAACTTTCTTTTCATAATAATAAGTTTTAAAATACGTTATAATATTACCAATTTTAGTAGCTTTTAATATTTTTCCATCTGGCAATTTTACATTAATTGGTTCTTTTAATACAATAAATTTTTCAAAATAACTATAATTGTTAACTATATGGTCAGTACAACCACTATCTAAAAGCCAGTTTATTTCATTTTTACTTTCATTAATTTCTGTTTCTTTTACCTCATTATGGTTTACCATCGTTACCCATGATTCTGCATTGCGGTTGTCGTTACGTTGACTAGAAGATTCTTCTCTTGGCTGACTTGATCTGTTCTGTCATAGCCTTGTTGTGAATACCCCCTTGAATTTGATCGTGGAAATCCTCGTTGAAATCCTCGTTGACCATGACCTCTGTTGTAGTAGGCTCCTCTTCCTTGATTGGTATACATTCCTCTGCCTTGGTTAAATTGTGGTGCTCTCCAACAATCTTTTTTGTTGTGGCCTTCTTTCCCACAATTAAAACATTGACCTTTTGTTTTTATGCTGAAAGTGCTGACATTTCTTTTACTTTCACTTTCAGGTCTTGTCATAATTTTCTCTTGAATTTTGGACTTTACATATTCTACTGTCCTTTGCTCTTCTGGTATGACATCTATAAAGTCACCAATAAAACTGTAACTGGGTGGCAGTGCTTTTATTATATATCTTATCTTTTCTTGCTCGTTCAAAGTTCCACCAGCTGCTTTAAACTTATTACAGGCTTGTTCAAAATCTACAAAAAAATCTTCAGCTTTGTCATAATTCTTCAGTTTTACATCTTCTAATTTACTTCTACATATTATCTGTAGAGCTGTAGATTTTGTTGAGTACATGCTGTCTAGCTTTCTCATCATTTCATATGTTGTTTTACATTCTTAAATGTACTCTAACTGCTTATCTGATATTGAGCTTATCAGCATATTTTTAGCTTTTAAATCTGCTTTCTTCCAAACATCTTGATTATCTGCTGCAGTTGATACTCTTGTTGCTTGCTCTTTACATTCTTTATATTCTAAAATATTCAGTAATCTGAATTCCCAGCTTGAATAATTGCATCCATCGAAAATGGGAATACAAACATCATCAATTTTTACTTGCTTAGCCATTTCTCTATCTTTTTCTAATTTTATATTTTTATCAATTTCTTTTACTGCACTTAACACTTTTTTCAGTTTTTTGAGGAAAACTTTTCTTAAACGATTTCTTTCTTCTTTAATGAGCACTATATTTTCAGCTTTTGTCTGTTTCATTAAATTTTCTTTTAATTATCTTATTAAATTCACTTATTAATTTCCTTAGTGAATTTACGTTTTTAAACTTTTTTATTTTGTCACTTTTTCAATTTTCTCGTACAGTCTATTTTTCTCAAAATTATTATTCACTATCTTCTTCTTATTATTTATTATTTTTTACCTTTTATCTACTTGTTTTCTTTTTCTTTCCTTTTATCTTTCAAACACGCGCTCTGACTTAACCTCAAAATAATTTTCTTCTAACCTTACGTTTTGCGACCACGTGGCTTTAATTTTTAATCCGTTTGCATCGACTTATTTTCTGCTTAATTTTCTTCTTTTTTCTTTCTCTTGATTAATGATAATATTTTATTTTCACTTTTCTATATATTTTTCACTTTACTTTTGCCTTTTAGTTATCTTTTTGATTTAAATTATCAACCACGTTTTTGCTTCAATAACCACGTTTTTTTCTATTTTATCAACCACGTTTTCTTACTTTTTTCTTTTAAAACACGTTTTCTTATTTTTTTCATTTCTACCACGTTTTCTTATTTTTTCTTTTAAACCACGTTATCTTATTTTTTCTTTTTAACCACGTTATCTTATTTTTTCTTTTTAACCACGTTTTTTTATTTGCATACCTTCAACCAGGCTCTGCTACCATGTTGGGAATAGAGGTTTTGTGTTCCGGGATCAGAAAGAAAACACTTTTATTTATAATATTAAACTGGTTGATATATATTCTAAATTATGTTTAAGTACAGTAATTATTAATCTAGTACGTTACAAATGGCTGAGCTTTACTTTACATATGCTATTGTAAAGAGCTTGTCTTTATCGCTACATGGCGCTTGCTAGACTCTGCTCAACAGACTGCTTGAGCTTGACTAGAGCCTCTCTTTTTCAGCTGATTTGCTGAATCATATATATGGTCGAGTACGCATTTACCGACAGAAGGTGATACGCTTACAAATATAAGACGCAACATTTACATATTACAACAATACTGTCATAAAAAACATCAAATTTTTTTTTCAATTCATACCATTAAATATTGACCTTATCAAGGTATTTTTCAAAAAGTACAATTTTTACTTTTTAAATTTTGCAACTCACAATAACAATAAATAAATTAGTTGATTTAATAACATATACATATGAAAACAATAACCTTTAAATGGCGATAAAAATTTGATGAAACTTTAAGATTTCCTTGAATAATCTGATTACAAGTCATGCATTTTGCTATGATTTTATCGCCATTTGATTTCGTCAAATTTCTCACTATGGGTACCATTATTTGCTATCCCCTGACTTCCATCATCATGTAATGGTTCACCATCTATACCAACTCTTAAACTAGCTAGCAATTCATCTATATTATCTACTGAATTTTCTTCACTGTTCATTTTTAATCCTTGAAGTGAACAACAAAACAAAGAATAACATAATAAAATACAATGTATTTATAGGTTCATTGATCCAGTAAGAATGATTTGAGAGTTTATTTTACAAATAATGTTCCTAAAATTATATTTTTACGAGGTCTAAAATTTGTTAAGTATGAATTTAATTATAATCTTTTTAACGAAAATTCAATTTTACAAAACCCAACTTTGTTATAAAAATACATAAACATTAATTTCATGCACTTGAAACCAAAAAATGTTTAATTAAAAGTTCCGAATTAAAAAAAAGGGGCCGGATACTCTGTCTTTGTCTAATTAAGGTTTTCATATTTCACTCAAATTTTAATTGTTATAATTGTAAATTAATTTTCAAGTACAAAAGATGTGATTATAAAGAATATTTTTATAAAAATCGAAAATTTATAATGACGTTATTGAGAAAAGTACGGAATGCCAAAGTAAAAGGTTATGTTATAAAGATATCGACGTTCCCTACTTTTTTCAAACAGTTGTCAGCCAGTTTTATGTTATTGTACAAAGATTTGCATTTATATTAATTGCGGTAATAAAATAACTGGTGGTCAATAAATTTTTCTTTCAGTTACAGATTAATCATATATTTTCATAAACAAAACATATACAAAAAATTTTATAGGTCTAATCATAAAAGAGTTGTAATGAGACAATGTAAATTTTTCAATTTTTTTTTTCTATGAATTCCTTAATGAATTGTTTTCTCGAATACTATAAACTTTAGATAAATACTTAAAACAATAATTAATGTTGGAAATAACACATAAATAACACATTTTGTAAATTATAATATGAAGATATTTTAGTTTATCTAATTAGTGAAATAATATAATTAAATAAAAAAACAGGAGTGGCAGTCGTGGGGACTGGCCGACAGAAGCTATGCTTCCAGTATATATACATAGAAATTAGGAAGTGTGACATTTGCAAAATTATAATTAATTTTTTAGTGAAAACGTTATTTTTCATTCGATGTATTATGTATTTAAAAATATATTAATAATGTAGTTTTTTATTAATATCAATTATTAAAAAAACATATATTTAGGTAAACGTAATTTTCGTCATGTGCATTGTAAATAGAAAAATACAAAAAAAACGTTATTTTTCATTCGATGTATTATGTATTTAAAAATGTATTAATAATGTAGTTTTTATTAATATCAATTATTAAAAAACATATATTTAGGTAAACGTAATTTTCGTCATGTGCATTGTAAACAGAAAAATACAAAAATTTTATTAATTTTTATTAAATTTTCATTTTTTGTTATTAATGTAGTAATTAATAACAACTATATAAATATACACATATTAATAAACGGAGGAAGATAATGAGAGAAAATAAAAATTTCTTGACAAAAAAATATATTAAGATTATAATATTATAAATACAAACGCATATTTTCATACGTATACTAATTTTAAAATTTAAATTAAATAAATATTATTTACATAATTTATTTATTTAATCATCGTATTCTACGTCTATCCTTCTCTGTCCGCCGGCTTTAAGAATTGACTCTCTCCCTCTCTCTTTCTTTCTCTTATATGTACAATAAAGGTAGCCGCGAATGGAGGGGGCTATGTCTAGCCTTCTTTGCCGGTTACAACAAGCAGTCTCTTTTTCTTTGGGAGAGAGGGAAAGAAAGAAAGAGAAAAAAGAATGTTTGTATGTTGATAGCAATAATGGCATCCTGTGCCGTATTCGTTCATTCACGCTGGGTGACATTTGGGACTGTCGATTTTTATACATTTAGTGCCCCTGCCGTAACGTCGCGTAAGAAGCATAGCTTCAAAAATGTTTTTTTCATGTTGAAAACACGTTGTTAAAAAAAAACCAATAATTGAAAAAATGCACTAAAAAGTATTTAATAAATTTATTAAATTTCTCAAAATTACTTTTATACAGTTTCATTGCAATAATCGAGATAAAATTTTACAACAAAAATTATTAAAGAAAAGGGTGGGCACTAATTTTCAGTAAATCTAATAATAATTTCAATACTATCTTCAATAATTTCTTGAAAAGATTTAAGAAAAAATTTCAGCGCTCACATTTTTCTTTTTAAATTTTTGTTGTAAAATTTTCTATTGATTATTGCAATGAAACTATCTAAAAGTAATTTCAAAAAAGTGAATTTATTCATTTTATACTTTTTAGTCTATTTATTCAATTATTGTATTTTATTTTTAAAGCATGTTTTTAAAATTTTGTATTTTCTACTTTTAAGTTAAAATTGTTTTTATTATCATTTAGAGTTACATTGCAACCAGACTTTTCGAAGATTACACTCAGGTACATCCGTTATCGGCAACTTGGTACTCCAGTTCGACCTCTTCATCCTAAATCATTATTATGCATTATAGATTCACTTTCAAACCTGGAATTCAGTTTTAGCAGCCCCGAAATCCTCCGGGAACCCACCTCGACCCAAAGAAAACCCCCCACTTGTACTTCCTTGGAGATGACTTTTCACACCCGTTATCATCGACCTGGATGTCCAGGTACCAGAATGACAACTGATTATTGTATTGTCATCCAAGACCAAAGTCTATGCCAGTTTTCAGAATTTATATCTGTCAAAAAGTGCCTGGAATCGAGCGCGCAAGATTTGATTACAGACAGACAAACAAACAAATGGACATGAAGGCGAATATAAGAAAAGCGTATATAAAAAAATATTTACCTACTTTAAGTATGCTTTAAGACTAATTATCTTTCGTTCTTTATGACAAAAACAAGTGAATTGAATTATAATTGGAGAAAATTTCTATAAGTTAATTAAATTTATGAAAAAGTCAATATAAATCGTCATTTTTGCAGAATTATGAAGATTATGATTATTTTCTATGAAAATTTGTGATTATTACAGTTGAATTTTGGTACATCATCATCAGTTATATCCTCGTTAAAATGCCCCGAAAATTTCTGAAAGAATCGGAACAAATTTTTTTCCGGCCTTTAAAGAATGTTTAAGAACTATTATGAAATGAAAATTTATAAATGTTTCAAGTTTTCCGAATCGTTCCGACATTGACATTTCAATTATAAGCCGTTAATCATAAAATTTGGAAAAGTTTATTGTATGTAACTATTTTTACAGTGATTTAGTTGTAATTTATAAAATCGTGAATTTAGGTGATCCATTATGTTTCTTTCCGTAATATTTATCTGATGTTGGAGCTGCAGCAATCGAGTTTTGCTTTTTTTATTTCATTATTATCATTTTAAATTTGTAAATTAAACAAATATAATGACTTGTCCGCACTAAAGCTATTAAGAGGAGGTCACGTATCTCTGTCCTTTTCTAATCTAAGAATTGAGTTTTTTACAGAAACTAATAACTTTAGCAAAAAATGAAGAGAAAGCCGCATCTCGTAATAAAAAAAGCAATATTTTCTTTGATAAGAAAGAATTAATTTTATTGCTCCGTTTTCAAGAAAACCTTGAAAAACTTAAATCATAGAGGCTAGGGTGGACAATTTGGTTTTTCAAGGTTTTCTTGAGAACGAAGCAATAAAATTAATTTTTTCTTATCAAAGAAAATATTGCTTTTTTTGATACAAGATGCGGCTTTCTCTTCATTTTTGATAAAGTTATTAATTTTGTAAAAAATCATTTCTTTGATTAGAAAAGGACAGAGATACGTGACCTCCTCTTAATACAATAATATTTGTTAAAATGAAAAATCATTCTAACTAGTTATTTTTTTATGAACTTGGATTGGAAATTATATGAAGCTCGACAAACCTAATGCCGGCTCTATCTCGCGCTGCAGTTTTCGCTTTACAACAATATTTTAAACTTTTCTTTTTCTAAGGTGAGAGAAAAATATAAAATTATTTTACATTTTTCTCTTACCTGACCGCAGCGCCTCCATGCGGCAAATAGTTCCGACCGCCTCTTAAGATTAGCAAAAATAATCAGGATCTTAGATTCCATGGAAATTTTTTTATAATTAATAGACGATATGAAAAATCTCAAAATTTATTCCCCTGACTGACATTCAGATTTCCAGGAAGATTGATAGGCACCCACAAGAACAAATATGAATTTGATAAACAATAAATAATGATACTACAGATGACACCAAGGTGTCCAGAAACATCCAAGTACCGTAAGACATCGACCACAGATACATCAATATAAAAAATTAATGATGTGATATCTCTCAAATTGAGCTACAACAGCTACTTACACTGCCGCTCACGAAAATTTGGCTACCTGAGAAAAAATTGGAAAAAATTAAGTTTTCTATCTTTGCGACAAATAATCGAAACTTAAAGATTCCAACTGTGTTTATCGATAAAAAATATTCCATAAAAACTGAAGCTATTTTTTGTCATTTTTTTTCATCCATTCGTAAATTTTTCCAATTTTGTCGAAAATTGTCGGAGATTAAAAATTAAAAATCGAGATGAAAACTACAATACTCTACTTCAAAATGAGAGTTCGAAAGCTACTGTGAGTCTATTTTTTAAAGAGTTATACTCATTTACGTTAAAAAAATCCTTGTTTTTTCAACAGCTGATATTTCGAAAAGGTTGCTTAAAAAAAATAACTTCAGAGAGAAAAAAGTTTCGTTTTTTAGTAAATAATCCGATCTTGAAGTTAAAATACAAACAAAAAGAATTTTATTTTTCATATTTTCCCTATGGTAAAATATTTTTTATATTTCCAATTCTATAAATTGTGGTGTATCGATAATACGTCTATTTATAAATATAGAAAAAGAAAACAAAATAATACAAATTAATAAAAAAGTGAAAAATAGAAAACATAATAATAACAATATTTTAGTACTTAAAACGTTTAATTAGTGATTTATTCATATTTTAACAATAAATATAAAGACATTTGATTTTTTTATGAATAATATCGATGTAAGCTATGAATTCCAAGTTAGTTTAATCACAATACTATTCATTTTATCATTTTAACATAAATTTTTTCAAAAACGTAACAACTATATCACTTAATATTTATAAATAACCAAAATCCATAATTATCATAATCACAAAATTATCACTACTTTATCATTTCGACGTGAACTTCTTTAATAATATAATGAATAAATAAAAAATTTTTAAATAATATTATTTTTTATGGATGAAAGGTTGATATTTTGACTTTTTTATATCGGAACTCACGTTTTTTGATGGTTTTTAGTGTAAACTTTAAAACCCAGTTGAAATTTTTAAGATTCGATCATTTTTCGCAGAGATATTAAACTTTGAATTTTTTCCGATTTTTTCTTAGGTTGCCAAATTTTCGTGAGAGGCACTGTATATATATATATATATATATATATATATATATATATATATATAATAGAAATATGAAAAATTAGCAATAATACCTAATTATCATTGTTATTATTCTAATACCATTATAGAAATATTTTTATAATATAAGAATGATATATTATTATGAACTTTTATTCTGTGAATGCGGTAATAGAGAATTTTATTTAATATATCTCCTTTAGTATTGGAAATTATAAAACAAATCCAATCATATAAAAAATGAATCACAATACGATATAGCTATAATAAAAAGAGAATATACAAATAGGTCAGAAATATGATTAGGGGGATCCAATGGCTAATCACGAAGGGGGGAACGGGGGAACAGTTTTCTATAAATACATAAAACTAGCCATTAACGATCAGATTGACGGCATTACTTAATAAGAGGATAAGGGAACAGGAGAGTACTCAGGACTGCAAAACACTTACGACTATATATATAACTGAGTATATTGGTAACTTAACATGAAATGTTCCATATATATATATAAACCTCTGTATACGCGAGCGAGTTGGCATAAAATATATCTAAACCTGAGCGTATGTGCGTGTATGTATGCGATATAACATAAACTGTCCCAAAGATATATTAATATATATGTGAAAACTTGTCATAAAACGTCCTATATATATATATATATATATATATATATATATATACCTTGTGTGTGTGTGTGCACGTGCATGTAAATTGTCATGAAATATCGCATGTATATGTATATACATATATTCATAAGCCCATGTGTGTGCGTGCATGCGCCTTGACAGGAACAGTCCCATATATATATATATATATATATATATATATATATATATATATATATATATATATATATATATATATATATACTAGGGGTACCCTCTGCTCGCGCTGCTCTCAAACCCCAGTTATGCTATAAATATAATTATATATTAAACATTTATTATTAATATTATATTATATAATGTAATATTATTTAATTTATTATATAATATAATTTTTATCTAAACTCTAAATAAATATTTTTACTATTTCTATTAATATTAATTATTTATGTTACTTTATATAAAAATACCTCAACACTATTTTGTTCATTATATTTCAAAAAGAAGAGATATATATAATTATTATTAATTCATTATTTTTTTATTTTTATAAAAAAAGAAGAGATATATAGTGTTGAGGTTCGGCTTTCCACACCACCTTACATTTCAAACCTTTATCAATATAACTTATAAATATTTATTTTTTAAATCAATATTAATTTTGAATAAATTTGTAAAATTTTTTTGTTAATATAATTATATAATATATGAAGTTTTAAAAAAGGTGTGTAACATAGAGGTACCTTGATGGCGCGTTAGATTTTTTTGATTAGTGGAAACCCTCGCCAGTAGCCCTAAAAACCACTTAGTCTTATAAAATATATTTTATTTTAAATATTTATAATATATTTAATTATATGTAGTATAACTTAAAAATAGTGTTATTATTGTTATGATATTAATGATCATTAGTTTAAAATATATTGAAAATTTTGTTGATAATTTAGTATATTATTTGATATATCGTAATGATTTTGAGTTTTATAAGATTTATAGGATTATTTTGTTATAATTCCTTTTTTATATCTTTTTTCTCATTTTAAACATTTTATGAGATATATCAAAAATTCATACTAAAATTTATAAATTTATTATGATATTGTAAATGAAATTATTACATGATCATTATATCATATTTTATTTAAAATTTAGTTATTTATATAACAAATAAATAAATAAAATAATTTTAAATTATTTTATACTTACTTATACTATATTTACCTGTATAAAAGTTATGAATATGAATTTTTATTTATTGTTGTTATTAGTTAAATTATTTATTTATTAAAATTTCGTTTTATAAATTTTAAATAATCATAACTTTTAAATATTTTAGTTAATTTTTAAATATTCTAATTTTTTTGTTTTTAATAATATTAATAATTTAAAAAATTGTTTTTAAATTTATTATTATATATTTATATATTTATGATTTATTTTAATTTTTCATATTTTATTAATAATGTTAGCTAATCTTAATAAATAATTAGAATAAATTTCATGACTTTGATTAAAGTAATATTCTGCTATTGGTTCGCTTATATTTATTTTATATTTTATAATTTCATTCGCATAATATTTATAATACTCTGGTACTTCATTCCAATTTTTAAATTCAAATTGTTCATTATTTTCCTCTATATACGAATTAATAATATTATTTAATTTAGAAATTATTGTATTGCTTATTGAACTATTATTATCTAGACTTTCTAAATAATATTCATATTCTTCTTGGAAATTTAAATGTTCTTCAATTTGATCATTTAAATTTTCCATCAATTGTTGATCATTGACATTGTTAATTTCAACATAATGACCTTCTATTGGATCCCATTCAATCATTTGTTGATCATTAACATTGTCAATTTCAACATCATTAATTGAATTCCATTCCATTATGTTTTTTTATTTATATATTATTAAAAATTTTTAATGTTTATAATTAATATAAATATAACCTGAAAAAAAATAAAGTTTAATTAATAAAATAATTTATAAAAAATTTATTTAAATAACATTAAATTTTTGTTAAATTATAATAAAATTATTTTTCTAATATTTCTTTCCAAACTATGTTAGGTATAATATCTTTGTTTTCCGATTCATTTTGAATATATATTTTATTTACATTTTTACAACGTGAAAGAACAACATATAATTGCCCGTGAGAAAATAAAGGTTTTTTGATGAATATTCCTATATTTTCGAAACTTTGGCCTTGAGATTTATTAATTGTTATAGCAAAAGCTAATATAACAGGAAATTGTTTTCTATATAAAATAAATGGTAAAGATGATGATTCATTAGTGTTTAATGTAATACGTGGTATAAAAACTTTATTTCCTTTATTTTCTCCAGTAATTATTTGTGCTTCTATGTTATATTTGAATAATTTAGTTATTTTTAATCGCGTTCCATTACATAATCCATTTTTTATACTTAAATTTCGAATTAACATAATTATGGTATTTACTTTTAATTTCAGTTCGTGTGGAGGTAATCCTTCTCTTATGTTATTTAACATTTCTATTGGATAATTCAAATGAATATTATCATCCGTTTGATCTACACCTTTGTATGTTGCATAGTCAATGCTATAATAAGTTTTTGTTTCATTCTTAATTAATTTTAAAATTCTGTTATTTAAAATATTTACATCTTCATTATGTGTACTCAAAATGACATTTTTTGAAAAACAATAATTTTCGTTAATGTTTTTATAAATTTTGGCACAGACGTCATTAGTTTTCCATTCTTCTGGAATAATAAATGGATTAATGTTTCCTTCTCCTATATTTAATAAAAATGAAGAGAAACTGTCATTATTAGATCTTATGTTTTTTTTTAATTTAAAAATATGAAATAAGGGCCAAAGATTTGAATATTTTATAGTCTCTTCAATTATAGTATTTCTTCTTCCATATTTTAATACTGGTAGAATTTGTCGAAAATCTCCACCTAAAATAATTATTTTTCCACCAAAACTTTTATCATTATGACAAACATCTTTTAAAGTTTTGTCTACGATTTCTAAAGCTTTTTTAGGAATCATAGATGCTTCATCCCATATAATTATATCTGTTTCTCTTAATTTTTTTTTATCTGAATTAAATTTTAAAAATGCGCTTTCAATGTTATTTAAATCCAATGGTAATCTAAAAGTTCTGTGACTTGTTAAACCTTTAGGTAATAAAATTGAAGCTATTCCGGTCCAAGCCATCGATAAAAATTTTTTTAATGCTTATATAATAATATATTAATGTTTTGTATAAGAAAGTTTTTCCGGAACCTCCTGGTCCATCTATGAAAAATATTTTTTGTTTATTATTCATTATTTTTTCAAAAATTTGTTTTTGATCATTATTTAATTGTTTATACATTTTATCAAATTTTTTTTTACTAAAATTTATAATTTCATCATTAATTTCTTCATTTTCTTCAATGTATGTTTTATTTGGTTCTGGTAAACCAAAATTTTCACATGACATATCTTCTAAATTTAATATTTGATTAATATGTGATAAAGCTTTATTTTCTTTATTATCTTTAAAATCTTCTGTAAAAATTTTTATATTTGTTCCAAATAATTTTACCTTGAATATTTTCACATAGTAAAAAACATGCAAAAATTTACGTAGTTGTATTGGTAACATAACTTGACATGCTTCTTCAAAAATATAATAAATTTCATTTTCGTGCTCAATTAAATTCATTGCTAAAGCTGTTTCTTTATAAGTATTATAAGTAATATTTTCGTGAGTTCGTAAATCTGTATAAGATGTTGCACCTTTTATTCTATTTAATATTAATTTAAAAAAAAAACGTTCACTATCTTTAGGAGATACTACATTTAATCTACCAATAGCTATGTTTTTTCTATTTTTTGATCGTTTTATCCAAGATTTTGTGTTAGAATTGAAAATATAATATTGTGGTATGTTAACATATTTAATTTTTTTAGCAAAATCATCTTTTTTATTCAAAGTAAACCATGCAGTTAACGTTGTTTCGTATTTATTTAATGCTGAATCTATATCATTTTCATTAAAAATTATTTTTTGTTGATTTTCTGTATGAATACTTAATCTTATTACAGAATGACTTCTGCCACATAATGGTAATTCTTGTAATCTCCATGCTGCTTCCATTGGACTTAAGTATCTACCATCTATATATTGTGTTATTTCATCATATACTTCTTCTTCATTTTCTTTTATTTTATTTTCTTTTATTTTGCAATATGCTTTATCTACTCCTTTATAAATATAGTCGTAAATATATTTAATACTTTGTATTGACATACAAAGTTCAGTATTAATATGAGCAGCATATTTTGCTAATAAAAAACTATTGTAAGGAATTACCATTGAATTATCAACTTTTATAATTTTTTTGTTATTTTTAAAATTGTAGATATAATTATCAGAAATATTATTTCGTCGTTTGTATTGTGGATATTTATTTTCTTCAATTTTAGTACATTCAGTAAATGGTTTTGGAAATTTTTTTTACATATATTTTTATTTTCATCATAACATGGAGATTTGCTAGTATGTGGTCCGTGTAACATATGTTTAATTACTAATTTTTGTAAATATATATTTTCCGATGATGGTATTTCAGCTGAAATATACTTATCAATAGATTCTACAGTAAATATTTTATGATTATGGTGTAATGTGATAATGATATGTGCATGAGGTAATCCTCTTTTTTGAAATTCTATGGAAAATACATAAGCTATTACAGGACCAAAAATTTCATTTTTATTATATCATTTAATAGCATTTTAAATTTTGCATAAAATAATCTTACTGTAATATTTGGTATATCATTAGGAGTTGTTCCTTCAGGAAAATTTTTTAAAATTTCTTTAAGTTCTTTCCATTTTGGGTTACATGTCATTGTTATGAATAAATCAGGTTTTCCTACAGTTCTCATTATTGCCATTGCATCTTGGTAATATTGTTGCATATATCTTGGACTTCCAATATATGTTGACGGTAAGATAAAAAGATTTCCAATTCTTTCTTTATTTTCAAAATTTGTTGAAACATTTGAAGCACTATTTTTTACATGATCTAATAAACCTTGATAACATTCTATTCGCAATTGTTTTTGATTATTACGAAAGAAGTTCATTCTGTTACTTTCGACCATTACGTAAGCATGTATTATATATTGTTGAGTTAATCGTCCACTATATGATATAGGACTAAAATTTACATTATTTTGTCTGTAATTTATTCTATATAAATAATATTGTAAAATTGTAAGATAATCGCTATTTGTAATATTATAATTTTTTTTTATATCCAACACTCCAACCTAAATCTCCTGCTGGAAACATTAAAGGAAAAATCATAGGGTCCACATGATGAGATAATTTATTTAAATAAGTATGAGTAACTTTTTCTCCTGATTTATTATTGGGATAAATGCAAATATCATAATCATCTGGAATTCCCGAATTAGTTACAATAATAGCTCCACATTCTGATGTTAAAGGTTTATTATATCTATGTTTTTGTTTATCGTTTTTTCTTATAAAATATAATTTATAATTCGGAATATTTTTAATATTTGATATTTGATGTAAATGTTTAAAATTTTTAGCCATTGGATTTTTATTCATTATCACTGTTATGATTTGAATATGTTCTTTAATTAATTTATCATTATTTTTTAATCTTTTTTCAATAGCAGTGGAATTATCGTATATATATAATTGAATAACGGTACCGCTATATTATACACCTTTTTCTATTCAATAAATAAATATAAATAGTTATTAATCTTAAAAGTTATATAAATTTAAACATAAATATTAATATCAATTAATTTTAAAAGTTGTATAAATCAATACTATTAAAGGTTTATAATGTAAGGTGGTGTGGAAATCTGAATCCTCAACACTATATGCTTATTTTTATTTTAATACAATAAAATATTTATAATATGAATAAATTATTAAAAATCATTATGTTTTCAACAAATGAATTAATTATAGTGTTGAGGAATTGTAATAGAATTAATTTAAATTTATATTTATTAATTTCAGATAAACTATGTAAAAAATGGTAATAAGATATCTGATGAGGCACATGTTTTTTATTTTAAATATTATAAATTGTAATTTTATGCAACTACTTTCGAGTTTTCAACAAAAAAAAAATAAAATTTTTATATTTTTATGTAATATTATACATAAATAAAATATAATAAAAACATATAAAAATATATTATGCAGTATTTGATGGTTCTAAAAAGTTGTGGGGGGATTGTGGGGGATTGTGGGGGTGGGGGGGATTGTGGGGGATTGTGGGGGTGTGGGGGGGCTGTGGGGGGTAAATGATAGATAACATAAAATAACGTAAATTTACGTTATTTAATCAATAAAAATCATGTGGGGGGCTGTGGGGGGGCGTGGGGGGATGTGGGGGGCACCGACTGAATTTTTGGTTCATATAACTATATAATATAGGGAGATATATATATATATATATATATATATATATATATATATATATATATATATATATATATATATATATATATATATATATATATATATATATATATATATATAAAGAAAAATATATATAAACTCAAGTACGTGTGTCATGCATGTAAATTGACACGAAACGTCCCTTATATATAAACCTGTGTGTGTGTGCGCGCGTGTAAATTGACATTAAATATCCCATATATATGTATGTGTACACAGATATACACGCACATATATATGTGTGTATATATACATATATATATATATATATATATATATATATATATATATATATATATATATCAACTTATCTGTATGTGTGCGTGTGGGTCGACATGAAATGTTGAATATATATGAGCCCAGGTGCGTATGTATGTGCGCGTCCACATATGTTTTTCTATATACATATATATAATGATAAAAATTCCTTAGTACGTTTAATTAAAAAGGAATTGTGGAATTTTTAATTAAAGCCTTCGAATTCACAAATTATAATCATAACTGACGCTCTTCCAATTCACGATTACATTTTGATTTCTTAATTGAGATTTATTTAATTAAGGATTTCTTTTGATTTTGTAATTAAAGCCCTTTCAATTCACGATTACATTTAGATTTCTTAATTGAAATTTATTCAATTAAGGATTCCTTTTGAATTTTTAATTAAAGCCCTTTTAATTCACAATTACATTTTGATTTCTTAATTGAAATTTATTCAATTAAGGATGCCTCTTGAATTTTTAATTAAAGCCTTTTCAATTCACGATAAGATTTTGATTTCTTGATTAAAATATTTTTAATTATTAATTTAAAAGAATTGTTAATTAAATAAAACTTCAAATACGAATTCAAAAAGGATTTGTGAATTAAAATTTATTTAAAGCTGAAAATGATTTAGATATTTGCAACCTTGATGTAAATATGCACGGGGGTTGGCGAGCAGCGCGAGCAGGGGGGTACTCCCCTAGTATATATATATATATATATATATATATATATATATATATATGTATCTGTATATACATATAATTTAATATAGGTAATATTACAATATTATTTTAAGTATCGATCTTACCTGCCAGTAAGGTGGCAATGATCTTGAACTTTTTTTTCCTTGAAGGTTTTTGGCAAATGTGGCAAAGAATTGCATTTTTAAATCTTTATTTTTCTTCCTAGGTTAAAGCATTCATTGGTATTTTATGTTGGTATACAGATTTAATTTTTTCAGCAAGTTTTTAAGTTCGTTTATGAACCATGCAGCAAGATTAGGTCCTCTGTAGCTATTGTAGCATGATATGGTCTCGTCATGACTACATTTCAAATAATATCCAACACTAAATACTTCATCTTTTTGAATAATATTTTCGTCTTGAACGGGAAACAAAAGGGCTTCAAAGTCTGCGTATACAATAAAAGGAACCTTTTCCTTATTTAAAAAATTTTTTAAATGTAATATACTGATTTTTCCTTCTGATAAATTTACTCTGCACTTATTAATTTTAGAGCAATCTTTATGATGAAATTTTAATTTTTGTTCAGTGTTAAAGTAATGCAAACATCGATTGCATATATATTTTTGCCCATTATGTTTTGATATATTATTATAAACCAATCGAGATAAATTCTTTATTCATACGTAATGATATATTATCGATACATTTGTATCATAGTTTTGGTGTTGTTCTTCTTCTTCGTCTATATAATAATTTTGTATCAATAAAAGATTAATATGTTTATTTTCTTCAGATGATGTTATACATAGAGGTGAAACATTGAATTCACCAGAATGTTTCTTCAAAATTTATACATTTATTGATATATTGTTCTTTTTTCAAATTTTCCAATTTTCTCTGGTATTACTGGAAATCCCATATCTGTGAAATCTAATTTATTTTTATATAATTCATATGGAGATACTTCACTAGCATTTGACTTAACTGGATACAATGCTGACAATACTGCTAATTTAAGGGGACAGAACACTTTTATAACCTGCAAACAAAAATATTCAATATTTATTATATTTAACTTACTAGGAGAGTGTCACACCTCCGGATCACGGATTTTACTCAAACTTCGGGATAAGTTTTCAGATGACAGAATATGAAAAAAGCTAAAGTTATAGTCACAAACACTCAATATTTTCCTAGTTACAGGCAATTAAAGAAAATCACTAAAAAAGTTACTAATTTTCTAAGCGCATATAGTTCTTTAGCATTGAAAGCTAGAAGCTTAAAACTTTTTTTAAATTAAAGCTGAGCTCAAATCCTTTCGAAACAGTAGTTACAGCATATCAAAATATTATTTTTGCATAAAGTTAGAGCGTAATAAGGATTGGACCTGAATTTTCTTTTCAAAATATTAATTAATAATAAAAGCTAATATTAGGTCCAATGTTTATTACGCTCTAACTTTGGGAAAAAAGAATATTTTGATATGCTGTAACTACTGTTTCGAAAGGATTTGAGCTCAGCTTTAATTTAAAAAAAGTTTCAAGCTTCTAGCTTTCAATGCTAAAGAACTATATGCGTTTAAAAATCTAGTAACTTTTTTAATGATTTTCTTTAACTGCCTGTAACTAGGGAAATATTAAGTGTTTGTGATTATAACTTTAGCTTTTTCCATATTTTATCATGTGAAAACTTATTTCGAAGTTTGAGCAAAATCCGTGATCCGGAGATGTGACACTCTCCTAGTTAGTTATTTTTCAATAAATGAAATATTTAAAAGTAGACTTGAATACCTTTAATTTAAGCTATTATAAGCAAATTTTGCTTTAGTTGTAAGCCCACAATCATTCGATGAACCTTTGTACTCATAAACTCTTGACCGTAAGGTTTAAGCTGAACCCATGGATTGATTTAACTTTTCCAAATGGTTTTAGTGTCAATATTAGTACCATTCTTGCATGAATAAAAGAATTTCTGAAACACAAAAAATTTATTTTTCAACAAAAAACATCTATTTTTTAAATAAATTTTAATATTTTTACCTTAGTTTTGGGTTCTTTACTACTTCTAGTCATTCGATTTTAAAATCCTCCATTTATGCGAGAATGATGCTAATACTGAAGCCAAAACCGTTTGGAAAAGTCAAATCCATCCATGGGTTCAGCTTAAACCTTACGGCCCAGCACCTGAAATTTTAAAATCCATTATTCGAGAAAAACAGCTTGAAAGTTTTGAGTTATTTTAACTTGAGATTATCAATTATATACTTATCTTTTGTAGAATAATTCTCCCTGGTATCTCCTTTTTATATTAGTCTTTTCATATAAAAAAGAGATACCAGGTAACCGTAAACTGTTATGGACCAGATGAAGCTGAAATACATAAAAATAGAAATTAATAAAATTAGCAATATTTATAATTTATTTTGTTATATAATATTTCATTTATACTCATCTTTTTTTCATCGTAGCTATGAAACTTTGTATTTGTTGTGACAGTCTTTACCTTAACTGTCACTCTGATGATTGTTTCATTAACTCGTATCCACCTTAAATCAGCTGAAAACTAAAAAAATAATATTTTATATCAAGTGATCATTAAAAATTTTATTTTAAAATTCATATTTGAAATTTAGAAACATAATTTACTTTTTAAATTAATATTTAAAATTATATATTAAATTCATATTCATTCATGTGATAATAAATAAAATTATACTTACACGAATTCAATATGCACCTGGGGCGTAGAAGTCCTTTACACCCATTCGAGCTTTCATCTTTTGAGTATATGCTTCTTTCGTATGAGATAGAGTTTGTTTCTCTGCATGAAACAATCTTTTGTCGTCAGAAGTCTTCACCCACTCAATAGATGCAGTTCCAGGTTCAATGTCAAATTTTTCCATAATCTTGAGGAAGCCAGTTCGTCCATCATTGAAACAAGTTACAGCTGTGTAAACACCAATCTTCAAAGTTGACAAGCCACTGAAAGATGATTTTGGCACAAGTTTCCACACAGAACTGTTAAAACTCTCATTCGAGTTTTGAGTATATCCACCAAGACATCTTTCGAGCAAATCTTCTTTTGTCGAATCTTCGTAGATTGGCTTTATTTTCTCCATGATGGCAGATGGAATGCCTTGTGTATGTTTAAAGTTCTTTAGGTTCTTTTGAGTCTTGGCTTTCTGCCATTTGCACCAACTATTAGATCCTTCAGGACACAGCTGATGTTGAGGTTCTTGATTAGTAGATTGTTTGTGGTAAAACGAAGCCCGGACTGCATTTGACATATGTTGAACGGAATCTGGGTGATCTCTAATGGCTTTATCATAATGAGAGGTCAACTGATCAATCACTTGAGCTGTCAGTCTACCTCTTCCACTGATAGGTTGTCCATCACTAAGTTTTTGACCGGTAAGTGATTTCTTAAGATTTCTGAGTCGAGTGCCCATTCTCTTCTGAACATGTCCAACGCACTCTTTCTTTCTAACAATAACAGTATCTGCTATGGTTTTGACTCCGAAGCCTCTTTAAAAACTTTAGAATCTCCATCTCCAATATAATACTGATATCGAATACCATACTTTTCTTCTGATCTTTTAAACATTTCTTTAACACCACTCACTTCCATGCTTCCAGCATTGCCATGATGGTTGGCTGAACAATGTGTTTCATGATTCTCATGCCATTCTTCATAAGCAGATGTTCCTTGCTTATTTTCCCACTATGCGCAACCCTTGCAATAACTGTTTTTAACTGCAATATCCATTACCTTGCCAGTTTGATTTCCAATAATGCTTGCTAATCCTTGTAATGAAGAAAATCCTCTTTTTCTCCATGAACCATTACCAGAAACAACAAGTCCAGCATTATTTGGAGAAGTCAAATTAAGTTCTTCCTTAACAGCTTTAGACATAGATTCTTCTGCCACTTGTTGGCACACTTTACTTAGTCCATCAATAATATTATTAAAAGCTAATTGAGCAACTGGCTTTGGCAAATCCATAATTCCGCAATAAGTGGATAAGCCAGCAAGTCCTTGGCCAACCCTATTTAAAAAAAACACGTGTTTGTTGCACGTGAAAAAAACACGTGTAAAATACACGTATTTTTTACACGTGTTTTTTACATGTAAAATTTGCGTGTTTTTTCACGCATATTTTTCACGTGTTTTTTTCACGTGTATTTTTCAGGTGTATTTTTCACATATCGTTTTATAGCTTTTCGAAGAGCTTCTACTGTCCGGACTCTTATATCTGCGTCTCCCAAATTTGTGTAAGGGATGACAAAATTTAGAAAAACGCCACCTAGCGACATAACGTCAAGTTTGACTTAAAGTCGCTAGGTGGCGTTTTTCTAAGTTTTGTCATCCCTTACACAAATTTGGGAGACGCAGATATAAGAGTCCGGACAGTAGAAGCTCTTCGAAAAGCTATAAAACGATATGTGAAAAATACACCTGAAAAATACACGTGAAAAACACGTGAAAATATGCGTGAAAAAACACGCAAATTTTACATAAAAACACGTGTAAAAAATACGTGTATTTTACACGTGTTTTTTTCACGTGCAACAAACACGTGTTTTTTTTTAATAGGGAAGAGCACGAGCAGCAAGCACACTACGTCTATTCACTTCACAAGCATTTCCCATAGCACCTACTCTCTTGCTAGAGTTTATAACTGCTAGTTCACGACACGAGTTACAATTTACATTAATTTAAAATCCTAATCCTTGAAAAGATGATTCACTGAATTTTATTTTGTTATGACACTCACTACAACAGATAATTTTTTCCAATTCAGAAAATAGAATGTTGATGTCAACAATTCTATTTTGAGTATTTGAACTTGAAAATTCTGTCTCTCTTAATTTAGATAAAGTAGTAGAGGGCTTTCTTCTCTTTGACACAGGAGAATTTTTTTCACTTCTGCCAAGAAACTTTCTTGGCCTCTTTTTAGATCTTCCTGAAGATTTTTTCTGGTCCAAATTACAATTTGAAAATCTCCTTCTTGAATCTCTTTCATTATTTGACATTTTTGAGGTTCGTATTCTTAATGTCAATTTAAGCTTTTTATACTTTAAATACACTTTTTATTTAGATAAATGTAGAATTTCAGGCGCACATAAAAAAATACGAAATAACTCGCGAACGTGTAATTTATTTGCATACCTTCAACCAGGCTCTGCTACCATGTTGGGAATAGAGGTTTTGTGTTCCGGGATCAGAAAGAAAACACTTTTATTTATAATATTAAACTGGTTGATATATATTCTAAATTATGTTTAAGTACAGTAATTATTAATCTAGTACGTTACAAATGGCTGAGCTTTACTTTACATATGCTATTGTAAAGAGCTTGTCTTTATCGCTACATGGCGCTTGCTAGACTCTGCTCAACAGACTGCTTGAGCTTGACTAGAGCCTCTCTTTTTCAGCTGATTTGCTGAATCATATATATGGTCGAGTACGCATTTACCGACAGAAGGTGATACGCTTACAAATATAAGACGCAACATTTACATATTACAACAATACTGTCATAAAAAACATCAAATTTTTTTTTCAATTCATACCATTAAATATTGACCTTATCAAGGTATTTTTCAAAAAGTACAATTTTACTTTTTAAATTTTGCAACTCACAATAACAATAAATAAATTAGTTGATTTAATAACATATACATATGAAAACAATAACCTTTAAATGGCGATAAAAATTTGATGAAACTTTAAGATTTCCTTGAATAATCTGATTACAAGTCATGCATTTTGCTATGATTTTATCGCCATTTGATTTCGTCAAATTTCTCACTATGGGTACCATTATTTGCTATCCCCTGACTTCCATCATCATGTAATGGTTCACCATCTATACCAACTCTTAAACTAGCTAGCAATTCATCTATATTATCTACTGAATTTTCTTCACTGTTCATTTTTAATCCTTGAAGTGAACAACAAAACAAAGAATAACATAATAAAATACAATGTATTTATAGGTTCATTGATCCAGTAAGAATGATTTGAGAGTTTATTTTACAAATAATGTTCCTAAAATTATATTTTTACGAGGTCTAAAATTTGTTAAGTATGAATTTAATTATAATCTTTTTAACGAAAATTCAATTTTACAAAACCCAACTTTGTTATAAAAATACATAAACATTAATTTCATGCACTTGAAACCAAAAAATGTTTAATTAAAAGTTCCGAATTAAAAAAAAGGGGCCGGATACTCTGTCTTTGTCTAATTAAGGTTTTCATATTTCACTCAAATTTTAATTGTTATAATTGTAAATTAATTTTCAAGTACAAAAGATGTGATTATAAAGAATATTTTTATAAAAATCGAAAATTTATAATGACGTTATTGAGAAAAGTACGGAATGCCAAAGTAAAAGGTTATGTTATAAAGATATCGACGTTCCCTACTTTTTTTCAAACAGTTGTCAGCCAGTTTTATGTTATTGTACAAAGATTTGCATTTATATTAATTGCGGTAATAAAATAACTGGTGGTCAATAAATTTTTCTTTCAGTTACAGATTAATCATATATTTTCATAAACAAAACATATACAAAAAATTTTATAGGTCTAATCATAAAAGAGTTGTAATGAGACAATGTAAATTTTCAATTTTTTTTTTCTATGAATTCCTTAATGAATTGTTTTCTCGAATACTATAAACTTTAGATAAATACTTAAAACAATAATTAATGTTGGAAATAACACATAAATAACACATTTTGTAAATTATAATATGAAGATATTTTAGTTTATCTAATTAGTGAAATAATATAATTAAATAAAAAAACAGGAGTGGCAGTCGTGGGGACTGGCCGACAGAAGCTATGCTTCCAGTATATATACATAGAAATTAGGAAGTGTGACATTTGCAAAATTATAATTAATTTTTAGTGGAAAACGTTATTTTTCATTCGATGTATTATGTATTTAAAAATATATTAATAATGTAGTTTTTATTAATATCAATTATTAAAAAAACATATATTTAGGTAAACGTAATTTTCGTCATGTGCATTGTAAATAGAAAAATACAAAAAAAACGTTATTTTCATTCGATGTATTATGTATTTAAAAATGTATTAATAATGTAGTTTTTTATTAATATCAATTATTAAAAAACATATATTTAGGTAAACGTAATTTTCGTCATGTGCATTGTAAACAGAAAAATACAAAAATTTTATTAATTTTTATTAAATTTTCATTTTTTGTTATTAATGTAGTAATTAATAACAACTATATAAATATACACATATTAATAAACGGAGGAAGATAATGAGAGAAAATAAAAAATTTCTTGACAAAAAAATATATTAAGATTATAATATTATAAATACAAACGCATATTTTCATACGTATACTAATTTTAAAATTTAAATTAAATAAATATTATTTACATAATTTATTTATTTAATCATCGTATTCTACGTCTATCCTTCTCTGTCCGCCGGCTTTAAGAATTGACTCTCTCCCTCTCTCTTTCTTTCTCTTATATGTACAATAAAGGTAGCCGCGAATGGAGGGGGCTATGTCTAGCCTTCTTTGCCGGTTACAACAAGCAGTCTCTTTTTCTTTGGGAGAGAGGGAAAGAAAGAAAGAGAAAAAGAATGTTTGTATGTTGATAGCAATAATGGCATCCTGTGCCGTATTCGTTCATTCACGCTGGGTGACATTTGGGACTGTCGATTTTTATACATTTAGTGCCCCTGCCGTAACGTCGCGTAAGAAGCATAGCTTCAAAAATGTTTTTTTCATGTTGAAAACACGTTGTTAAAAAAAAACCAATAATTGAAAAAATGCACTAAAAAGTATTTAATAAATTTATTAAATTTCTCAAAATTACTTTTATACAGTTTCATTGCAATAATCGAGATAAAATTTTACAACAAAAATTATTAAAGAAAAGGGTGGGCACTAATTTTCAGTAAATCTAATAATAATTTCAATACTATCTTCAATAATTTCTTGAAAAGATTTAAGAAAAAATTTCAGCGCTCACATTTTTCTTTTAAATTTTTGTTGTAAAATTTTCTATTGATTATTGCAATGAAACTATCTAAAAGTAATTTCAAAAAAGTGAATTTATTCATTTTATACTTTTTAGTCTATTTATTCAATTATTGTATTTTATTTTTAAAGCATGTTTTTAAAATTTTGTATTTTCTACTTTTAAGTTAAAATTGTTTTTATTATCATTTAGAGTTACATTGCAACCAGACTTTTCGAAGATTACACTCAGGTACATCCGTTATCGGCAACTTGGTACTCCAGTTCGACCTCTTCATCCTAAATCATTATTATGCATTATAGATTCACTTTCAAACCTGGAATTCAGTTTTAGCAGCCCCGAAATCCTCCGGGGAACCCACCTCGACCCAAAGAAAACCCCCCACTTGTACTTCCTTGGAGATGACTTTTCACACCCGTTATCATCGACCTGGATGTCCAGGTACCAGAATGACAACTGATTATTGTATTGTCATCCAAGACCAAAGTCTATGCCAGTTTTCAGAATTTATATCTGTCAAAAAGTGCCTGGAATCGAGCGCGCAAGATTTGATTACAGACAGACAAACAAACAAATGGACATGAAGGCGAATATAAGAAAAGCGTATATAAAAAAATATTTACCTACTTTAAGTATGCTTTAAGACTAATTATCTTTCGTTCTTTATGACAAAAACAAGTGAATTGAATTATAATTGGAGAAAATTTCTATAAGTTAATTAAATTTATGAAAAAGTCAATATAAATCGTCATTTTTGCAGAATTATGAAGATTATGATTATTTTCTATGAAAATTTGTGATTATTACAGTTGAATTTTGGTACATCATCATCAGTTATATCCTCGTTAAAATGCCCTGAAAATTTCTGAAAGAATCGGAACAAATTTTTTCCGGCCTTTAAAGAATGTTTAAGAACTATTATGAAATGAAAATTTATAAATGTTTCAAGTTTTCCGAATCGTTCCGACATTGACATTTCAATTATAAGCCGTTAATCATAAAATTTGGAAAAGTTTATTGTATGTAACTATTTTTACAGTGATTTAGTTGTAATTTATAAAATCGTGAATTTAGGTGATCCATTATGTTTCTTTCCGTAATATTTATCTGATGTTGGAGCTGCAGCAATCGAGTTTTGCTTTTTTATTTCATTATTATCATTTTAAATTTGTAAATTAAACAAATATAATGACTTGTCCGCACTAAAGCTATTAAGAGGAGGTCACGTATCTCTGTCCTTTTCTAATCTAAGAATTGAGTTTTTTACAGAAACTAATAACTTTAGTAAAAAATGAAAGAAAGCCGCATCTCGTAATAAAAAAGCAATATTTTCTTTGATAAGAAAGAATTAATTTTATTGCTCCGTTTTCAAGAAAACCTTGAAAAACTTAAATCATAGAGGCTAGGGTGGACAATTTGGTTTTTCAAGGTTTTCTTGAGAACGAAGCAATAAAATTAATTTTTTCTTATCAAAGAAAATATTGCTTTTTTTGATACAAGATGCGGCTTTCTCTTCATTTTTTGATAAAGTTATTAATTTTTGTAAAAAAATCATTTCTTTGATTAGAAAAGGACAGAGATACGTGACCTCCTCTTAATACAATAATATTTGTTAAAATGAAAAATCATTCTAACTAGTTATTTTTTTATGAACTTGGATTGGAAATTATATGAAGCTCGACAAACCTAATGCCGGCTCTATCTCGCGCTGCAGTTTTCGCTTTACAACAATATTTTAAACTTTTCTTTTTCTAAGGTGAGAGAAAAATATAAAATTATTTTACATTTTTCTCTTACCTGACCGCAGCGCCTCCATGCGGCAAATAGTTCCGACCGCCTCTTAAGATTAGCAAAAATAATCAGGATCTTAGATTCCATGGAAATTTTTTTATAATTAATAGACGATATGAAAAATCTCAAAATTTATTCCCCTGACTGACATTCAGATTTCCAGGAAGATTGATAGGCACCCACAAGAACAAATATGAATTTGATAAACAATAAATAATGATACTACAGATGACACCAAGGTGTCCAGAAACATCCAAGTACCGTAAGACATCGACCACAGATACATCAATATAAAAAATTAATGATGTGATATCTCTCAAATTGAGCTACAACAGCTACTTACACTGCCGCTCACGAAAATTTGGCTACCTGAGAAAAAATTGGAAAAAATTAAGTTTTCTATCTTTGCGACAAATAATCGAAACTTAAAGATTCCAACTGTGTTTATCGATAAAAAATATTCCATAAAAACTGAAGCTATTTTTTGTCATTTTTTTTCATCCATTCGTAAATTTTTCCAATTTTGTCGAAAATTGTCGGAGATTAAAAATTAAAAATCGAGATGAAAACTACAATACTCTACTTCAAAATGAGAGTTCGAAAGCTACTGTGAGTCTATTTTTAAAGAGTTATACTCATTTACGTTAAAAAAATCCTTGTTTTTTCAACAGCTGATATTTCGAAAAGGTTGCTTAAAAAAATAACTTCAGAGAGAAAAAAGTTTCGTTTTTAGTAAATAATCCGATCTTGAAGTTAAAATACAAACAAAAGAATTTTATTTTTCATATTTTCCCTATGGTAAAATATTTTTTATATTTCCAATTCTATAAATTGTGGTGTATCGATAATACGTCTATTTATAAATATAGAAAAAGAAAACAAAATAATACAAATTAATAAAAAGTGAAAAATAGAAAACATAATAATAACAATATTTTAGTACTTAAAACGTTTAATTAGTGATTTATTCATATTTTAACAATAAATATAAAGACATTTGATTTTTTTATGAATAATATCGATGTAAGCTATGAATTCCAAGTTAGTTTAATCACAATACTATTCATTTTATCATTTTAACATAAATTTTTTCAAAAACGTAACAACTATATCACTTAATATTTATAAATAACCAAAATCCATAATTATCATAATCACAAAATTATCACTACTTTATCATTTCGACGTGAACTTCTTTAATAATATAATGAATAAATAAAAAATTTTTAAATAATATTATTTTTATGGATGAAAGGTTGATATTTTGACTTTTTTATATCGGAACTCACGTTTTTTGATGGTTTTAGTGTAAACTTTAAAACCCAGTTGAAATTTTTAAGATTCGATCATTTTTCGCAGAGATATTAAACTTTGAATTTTTCCGATTTTTTCTTAGGTTGCCAAATTTTCGTGAGAGGCACTGTATATATATATATATATATATATATATATATATATATATAATAGAAATATGAAAAATTAGCAATAATACCTAATTATCATTGTTATTATTCTAATACCATTATAGAAATATTTTTATAATATAAGAATGATATATTATTATGAACTTTTATTCTGTGAATGCGGTAATAGAGAATTTTATTTAATATATCTCCTTTAGTATTGGAAATTATAAAACAAATCCAATCATATAAAAAATGAATCACAATACGATATAGCTATAATAAAAGAGAATATACAAATAGGTCAGAAATATGATTAGGGGGATCCAATGGCTAATCACGAAGGGGGGAACGGGGGAACAGTTTTCTATAAATACATAAAACTAGCCATTAACGATCAGATTGACGGCATTACTTAATAAGAGGATAAGGGAACAGGAGAGTACTCAGGACTGCAAAACACTTACGACTATATATATAACTGAGTATATTGGTAACTTAACATGAAATGTTCCATATATATATATAAACCTCTGTATACGCGAGCGAGTTGGCATAAAATATATCTAAACCTGAGCGTATGTGCGTGTATGTATGCGATATAACATAAACTGTCCCAAAGATATATTAATATATATGTGAAAACTTGTCATAAAACGTCCTATATATATATATATATATATATATATATATATATATACCTTTGTGTGTGTGTGTGCACGTGCATGTAAATTGTCATGAAATATCGCATGTATATGTATATACATATATTCATAAGCCCATGTGTGTGCGTGCATGCGCCTTGACAGGAACAGTCCCATATATATATATATATATATATATATATATATATATATATATATATATATATATATACTAGGGGTATACCCCCTGCGCGTGCTACTCATAACCCCAGTTATGCTATAAATATAATTATATATTAAACATTTATTATTAATATTATATTATATAATGTAATATTATTTAATTTATTATATAATATAATTTTTATCTAAACTCTAAATAAATATTTTTACTATTTCTATTAATATTAATTATTTATGTTACTTTATATAAAAATACCTCAACACTATTTTGTTCATTATATTTCAAAAGAAGAGATATATATAATTATTATTAATTCATTATTTTTTATTTTTATAAAAAAGAAGAGATATATAGTGTTGAGGTTCGGCTTTCCACACCACCTTACATTTCAAACCTTTATCAATATAACTTATAAATATTTATTTTTTAAATCAATATTAATTTTGAATAAATTTGTAAAATTTTTTTGTTAATATAATTATATAATATATGAAGTTTTAAAAAGGTGTGTGTAACATAGAGGTACCTTGATGGCGCGTTAGATTTTTTGATTAGTGGAAACCCTCGCCAGTAGCCCTAAAAACCACTTAGTCTTATAAAATATATTTTATTTTAAATATTTATAATATATTTAATTATATGTAGTATAACTTAAAAATAGTGTTATTATTGTTATGATATTAATGATCATTAGTTTAAAATATATTGAAAATTTTGTTGATAATTTAGTATATTATTTGATATATCGTAATGATTTTGAGTTTTATAAGATTTATAGGATTATTTTGTTATAATTCCTTTTTTATATCTTTTTCTCATTTTAAACATTTTATGAGATATATCAAAAATTCATACTAAAATTTATAAATTTATTATGATATTGTAAATGAAATTATTACATGATCATTATATCATATTTTATTTAAAATTTAGTTATTTATATAACAAATAAATAAATAAAATAATTTTAAATTATTTTATACTTACTTATACTATATTTACCTGTATAAAAGTTATGAATATGAATTTTTTATTTATTGTTGTTATTAGTTAAATTATTTATTTATTAAAATTTCGTTTTATAAATTTTAAATAATCATAACTTTTAAATATTTTAGTTAATTTTTAAATATTCTAATTTTTTTTGTTTTTAATAATATTAATAATTTAAAAATTGTTTTTAAATTTATTATTATATATTTATATATTTATGATTTATTTTAATTTTCATATTTTATTAATAATGTTAGCTAATCTTAATAAATAATTAGAATAAATTTCATGACTTTGATTAAAGTAATATTCTGCTATTGGTTCGCTTATATTTATTTTATATTTTATAATTTCATTCGCATAATATTTATAATACTCTGGTACTTCATTCCAATTTTTAAATTCAAATTGTTCATTATTTTCCTCTATATACGAATTAATAATATTATTTAATTTAGAAATTATTGTATTGCTTATTGAACTATTATTATCTAGACTTTCTAAATAATATTCATATTCTTCTTGGAAATTTAAATGTTCTTCAATTTGATCATTTAAATTTTCCATCAATTGTTGATCATTGACATTGTTAATTTCAACATAATGACCTTCTATTGGATCCCATTCAATCATTTGTTGATCATTAACATTGTCAATTTCAACATCATTAATTGAATTCCATTCCATTATGTTTTTTTTTTTATATATTATTAAAAATTTTTAATGTTTATAATTAATATAAATATAACCTGAAAAAAATAAAGTTTAATTAATAAAATAATTTATAAAAAATTTATTTAAATAACATTAAATTTTTGTTAAATTATAATAAAATTATTTTTCTAATATTTCTTTCCAAACTATGTTAGGTATAATATCTTTGTTTTCCGATTCATTTTGAATATATATTTTATTTACATTTTTACAACGTGAAAGAACAACATATAATTGCCCGTGAGAAAATAAAGGTTTTTTGATGAATATTCCTATATTTTCGAAACTTTGGCCTTGAGATTTATTAATTGTTATAGCAAAAGCTAATATAACAGGAAATTGTTTTCTATATAAAATAAATGGTAAAGATGATGATTCATTAGTGTTTAATGTAATACGTGGTATAAAAACTTTATTTCCTTTATTTTCTCCAGTAATTATTTGTGCTTCTATGTTATATTTGAATAATTTAGTTATTTTTAATCGCGTTCCATTACATAATCCATTTTTATACTTAAATTTCGAATTAACATAATTATGGTATTTACTTTTAATTTCAGTTCGTGTGGAGGTAATCCTTCTCTTATGTTATTTAACATTTCTATTGGATAATTCAAATGAATATTATCATCCGTTTGATCTACACCTTTGTATGTTGCATAGTCAATGCTATAATAAGTTTTTGTTTCATTCTTAATTAATTTTAAAATTCTGTTATTTAAAATATTTACATCTTCATTATGTGTACTCAAAATGACATTTTTTGAAAAACAATAATTTTCGTTAATGTTTTTATAAATTTTGGCACAGACGTCATTAGTTTTCCATTCTTCTGGAATAATAAATGGATTAATGTTTCCTTCTCCTATATTTAATAAAAATGAAGAGAAACTGTCATTATTAGATCTTATGTTTTTTTTAATTTAAAAATATGAAATAAGGGCCAAAGATTTGAATATTTTATAGTCTCTTCAATTATAGTATTTCTTCTTCCATATTTTAATACTGGTAGAATTTGTCGAAAATCTCCACCTAAAATAATTATTTTTCCACCAAAACTTTTATCATTATGACAAACATCTTTTAAAGTTTTGTCTACGATTTCTAAAGCTTTTTTAGGAATCATAGATGCTTCATCCCATATAATTATATCTGTTTCTCTTAATTTTTTTTTATCTGAATTAAATTTTAAAAATGCGCTTTCAATGTTATTTAAATCCAATGGTAATCTAAAAGTTCTGTGACTTGTTAAACCTTTAGGTAATAAAATTGAAGCTATTCCGGTCCAAGCCATCGATAAAAATTTTTTTAATGCTTATATAATAATATATTAATGTTTTGTATAAGAAAGTTTTTCCGGAACCTCCTGGTCCATCTATGAAAAATATTTTTTGTTTATTATTCATTATTTTTTCAAAAATTTGTTTTTGATCATTATTTAATTGTTTATACATTTTATCAAATTTTTTTTACTAAAATTTATAATTTCATCATTAATTTCTTCATTTTCTTCAATGTATGTTTTATTTGGTTCTGGTAAACCAAAATTTTCACATGACATATCTTCTAAATTTAATATTTGATTAATATGTGATAAAGCTTTATTTTCTTTATTATCTTTAAAATCTTCTGTAAAAATTTTTATATTTGTTCCAAATAATTTTACCTTGAATATTTTCACATAGTAAAAAACATGCAAAAAATTTACGTAGTTGTATTGGTAACATAACTTGACATGCTTCTTCAAAAATATAATAAATTTCATTTTCGTGCTCAATTAAATTCATTGCTAAAGCTGTTTCTTTATAAGTATTATAAGTAATATTTTCGTGAGTTCGTAAATCTGTATAAGATGTTGCACCTTTTATTCTATTTAATATTAATTTAAAAAAAAAACGTTCACTATCTTTAGGAGATACTACATTTAATCTACCAATAGCTATGTTTTTTCTATTTTTTGATCGTTTTATCCAAGATTTTGTGTTAGAATTGAAAATATAATATTGTGGTATGTTAACATATTTAATTTTTTTAGCAAAATCATCTTTTTTATTCAAAGTAAACCATGCAGTTAACGTTGTTTCGTATTTATTTAATGCTGAATCTATATCATTTTCATTAAAAATTATTTTTTGTTGATTTTCTGTATGAATACTTAATCTTATTACAGAATGACTTCTGCCACATAATGGTAATTCTTGTAATCTCCATGCTGCTTCCATTGGACTTAAGTATCTACCATCTATATATTGTGTTATTTCATCATATACTTCTTCTTCATTTTCTTTTATTTTATTTTCTTTTATTTTGCAATATGCTTTATCTACTCCTTTATAAATATAGTCGTAAATATATTTAATACTTTGTATTGACATACAAAGTTCAGTATTAATATGAGCAGCATATTTTGCTAATAAAAAACTATTGTAAGGAATTACCATTGAATTATCAACTTTTATAATTTTTTTGTTATTTTTAAAATTGTAGATATAATTATCAGAAATATTATTTCGTCGTTTGTATTGTGGATATTTATTTTCTTCAATTTTAGTACATTCAGTAAATGGTTTTGGAAATTTTTTTTACATATATTTTTATTTTCATCATAACATGGAGATTTGCTAGTATGTGGTCCGTGTAACATATGTTTAATTACTAATTTTTGTAAATATATATTTTCCGATGATGGTATTTCAGCTGAAATATACTTATCAATAGATTCTACAGTAAATATTTTATGATTATGGTGTAATGTGATAATGATATGTGCATGAGGTAATCCTCTTTTTTGAAATTCTATGGAAAATACATAAGCTATTACAGGACCAAAAATTTCATTTTTATTATATCATTTAATAGCATTTTAAATTTTGCATAAAATAATCTTACTGTAATATTTGGTATATCATTAGGAGTTGTTCCTTCAGGAAAATTTTTTAAAATTTCTTTAAGTTCTTTCCATTTTGGGTTACATGTCATTGTTATGAATAAATCAGGTTTTCCTACAGTTCTCATTATTGCCATTGCATCTTGGTAATATTGTTGCATATATCTTGGACTTCCAATATATGTTGACGGTAAGATAAAAAGATTTCCAATTCTTTCTTTATTTTCAAAATTTGTTGAAACATTTGAAGCACTATTTTTTACATGATCTAATAAACCTTGATAACATTCTATTCGCAATTGTTTTTGATTATTACGAAAGAAGTTCATTCTGTTACTTTCGACCATTACGTAAGCATGTATTATATATTGTTGAGTTAATCGTCCACTATATGATATAGGACTAAAATTTACATTATTTTGTCTGTAATTTATTCTATATAAATAATATTGTAAAATTGTAAGATAATCGCTATTTGTAATATTATAATTTTTTTTATATCCAACACTCCAACCTAAATCTCCTGCTGGAAACATTAAAGGAAAAATCATAGGGTCCACATGATGAGATAATTTATTTAAATAAGTATGAGTAACTTTTTCTCCTGATTTATTATTGGGATAAATGCAAATATCATAATCATCTGGAATTCCCGAATTAGTTACAATAATAGCTCCACATTCTGATGTTAAAGGTTTATTATATCTATGTTTTTGTTTATCGTTTTTTCTTATAAAATATAATTTATAATTCGGAATATTTTTAATATTTGATATTTGATGTAAATGTTTAAAATTTTTAGCCATTGGATTTTTATTCATTATCACTGTTATGATTTGAATATGTTCTTTAATTAATTTATCATTATTTTTAATCTTTTTCAATAGCAGTGGAATTATCGTATATATATAATTGAATAACGGTACCGCTATATTATACACCTTTTTCTATTCAATAAATAAATATAAATAGTTATTAATCTTAAAAGTTATATAAATTTAAACATAAATATTAATATCAATTAATTTTAAAAGTTGTATAAATCAATACTATTAAAGGTTTATAATGTAAGGTGGTGTGGAAATCTGAATCCTCAACACTATATGCTTATTTTTATTTTAATACAATAAAATATTTATAATATGAATAAATTATTAAAAATCATTATTTTTTAAACAAATGAATTAATTATAGTGTTGAGGAATTGTAATAGAATTAATTTAAATTTATATTTATTAATTTCAGATAAACTATGTAAAAATGGTAATAAGATATCTGATGAGGCACATGTTTTTTATTTTAAATATTATAAATTGTAATTTTATGCAACTACTTTCGAGTTTTCAACAAAAAAAAAATTAAAATTTTTATATTTTTATGTAATATTATACATAAATAAAATATAATAAAAACATATAAAAATATATTATGCAGTATTTGATGGTTCTAAAAAGTTGTGGGGGGATTGTGGGGGGGATTGTGGGGGGTGGGGGATTGTGGGGGATTGTGGGGGGATTGTGGGGGGTTGTGGGGGGGGCTGTGGGGGGGGGTAAATGATAGATAACATAAAATAACGTAAATTTACGTTATTTAATCAATAAAAATCATGTGGGGGGCTGTGGGGGGGCGTGGGGGGATGTGGGGGGCACCGACTGAATTTTGGTTCATATAACTATATAATATAGGGAGATATATATATATATATATATATATATATATATATATATATATATATATATATATATATATATAATAAAGAAAAATATATATAAACTCAAGTACGTGTGTCATGCATGTAAATTGACACGAAACGTCCCTTATATATAAACCTGTGTGTGTGTGCGCGCGTGTAAATTGACATTAAATATCCCATATATATGTATGTGTACACAGATATACACGCACATATATATGTGTGTATATATATATATATATATATATATATATATATATATATATATATATATATCAACTTATCTGTATGTGTGCGTGTGGGTCGACATGAAATGTTGCATATATATGAGCCCAGGTGCGTATGTATGTGCGCGTCCACATATGTTTTTCTATATACATATATATAATGATAAAAATTCCTTAGTACGTTTAATTAAAAAGGAATTGTGGAATTTTTAATTAAAGCCTTCGAATTCACAAATTATAATCATAACTGACGCTCTTCCAATTCACGATTACATTTTGATTTCTTAATTGAGATTTATTTAATTAAGGATTTCTTTTGATTTTGTAATTAAAGCCCTTTCAATTCACGATTACATTTAGATTTCTTAATTGAAATTTATTCAATTAAGGATTCCTTTTGAATTTTTAATTAAAGCCCTTTTAATTCACAATTACATTTTGATTTCTTAATTGAAATTTATTCAATTAAGGATGCCTCTTGAATTTTTAATTAAAGCCTTTTCAATTCACGATAAGATTTTGATTTCTTGATTAAAATATTTTTAATTATTAATTTAAAAAGAATTGTTAATTAAATAAAACTTCAAATACGAATTCAAAAAGGATTTGTGAATTAAAATTTATTTAAAGCTGAAAATGATTTAGATATTTGCAACCTTGATGTAAATATGCACGGGGGTTGGCGAGCAGCGCGAGCAGGGGGGTACTCCCCTAGTATATATATATATATATATATATATATATATATATGTATCTGTATATACATATAATTTAATATAGGTAATATTACAATATTATTTTAAGTATCGATCTTACCTGCCAGTAAGGTGGCAATGATCTCGAACTTTTTTTTCCTTGAAGGTTTTTGGCAAATGTGGCAAAGAATTGCATTTTTAAATCTTTATTTTTCTTCCTAGGTTAAAGCATTCATTGGTATTTTATGTTGGTATACAGATTTAATTTTTTCAGCAAGTTTTTAAGTTCGTTTATGAACCATGCAGCAAGATTAGGTCCTCTGTAGCTATTGTAGCATGATATGGTCTCGTCATGACTACATTTCAAATAATATCCAACACTAAATACTTCATCTTTTTGAATAATATTTTCGTCTTGAACGGGAAACAAAAGGGCTTCAAAGTCTGCGTATACAATAAAAGGAACCTTTTCCTTATTTAAAAATTTTTTAAATGTAATATACTGATTTTTCCTTCTGATAAATTTACTCTGCACTTATTAATTTTAGAGCAATCTTTATGATGAAATTTTAATTTTTGTTCAGTGTTAAAGTAATGCAAACATCGATTGCATATATATTTTTGCCCATTATGTTTTGATATATTATTATAAACCAATCGAGATAAATTCTTTATTCATACGTAATGATATATTATCGATACATTTGTATCATAGTTTTGGTGTTGTTCTTCTTCTTCGTCTATATAATAATTTTGTATCAATAAAAGATTAATATGTTTATTTTCTTCAGATGATGTTATACATAGAGGTGAAACATTGAATTCACCAGAATGTTTCTTCAAAATTTATACATTTATTGATATATTGTTCTTTTTTCAAATTTTCCAATTTTCTCTGGTATTACTGGAAATCCCATATCTGTGAAATCTAATTTATTTTTATATAATTCATATGGAGATACTTCACTAGCATTTGACTTAACTGGATACAATGCTGACAATACTGCTAATTTAAGGGGACAGAACACTTTTATAACCTGCAAACAAAAATATTCAATATTTATTATATTTAACTTACTAGGAGAGTGTCACACCTCCGGATCACGGATTTTACTCAAACTTCGGATAAGTTTTCAGATGACAGAATATGAAAAAAGCTAAAGTTATAGTCACAAACACTCAATATTTTCCTAGTTACAGGCAATTAAAGAAAATCACTAAAAAAGTTACTAATTTTCTAAGCGCATATAGTTCTTTAGCATTGAAAGCTAGAAGCTTAAAACTTTTTTTTAAATTAAAGCTGAGCTCAAATCCTTTCGAAACAGTAGTTACAGCATATCAAAATATTATTTTTGCATAAAGTTAGAGCGTAATAAGGATTGGACCTGAATTTTCTTTTCAAAATATTAATTAATAATAAAAGCTAATATTAGGTCCAATGTTTATTACGCTCTAACTTTGGGAAAAAAGAATATTTTGATATGCTGTAACTACTGTTTCGAAAGGATTTGAGCTCAGCTTTAATTTAAAAAAAGTTTCAAGCTTCTAGCTTTCAATGCTAAAGAACTATATGCGTTTAAAAATCTAGTAACTTTTTTAATGATTTTCTTTAACTGCCTGTAACTAGGGAAATATTAAGTGTTTGTGATTATAACTTTAGCTTTTTCCATATTTTATCATGTGAAAACTTATTTCGAAGTTTGAGCAAAATCCGTGATCCGGAGATGTGACACTCTCCTAGTTAGTTATTTTTCAATAAATGAAATATTTAAAAGTAGACTTGAATACCTTTAATTTAAGCTATTATAAGCAAATTTTGCTTTAGTTGTAAGCCCACAATCATTCGATGAACCTTTGTACTCATAAACTCTTGACCGTAAGGTTTAAGCTGAACCCATGGATTGATTTAACTTTTCCAAATGGTTTTAGTGTCAATATTAGTACCATTCTTGCATGAATAAAAGAATTTCTGAAACACAAAAAATTTATTTTTCAACAAAAACATCTATTTTTTAAATAAATTTTAATATTTTTACCTTAGTTTTGGGTTCTTTACTACTTCTAGTCATTCGATTTTAAAATCCTCCATTTATGCGAGAATGATGCTAATACTGAAGCCAAAACCGTTTGGAAAAGTCAAATCCATCCATGGGTTCAGCTTAAACCTTACGGCCCAGCACCTGAAATTTTAAAATCCATTATTCGAGAAAAACAGCTTGAAAGTTTTGAGTTATTTTAACTTGAGATTATCAATTATATACTTATCTTTTGTAGAATAATTCTCCCTGGTATCTCCTTTTTATATTAGTCTTTTCATATAAAAAAGAGATACCAGGTAACCGTAAACTGTTATGGACCAGATGAAGCTGAAATACATAAAAATAGAAATTAATAAAATTAGCAATATTTATAATTTATTTTGTTATATAATATTTCATTTATACTCATCTTTTTTTCATCGTAGCTATGAAACTTTGTATTTGTTGTGACAGTCTTTACCTTAACTGTCACTCTGATGATTGTTTCATTAACTCGTATCCACCTTAAATCAGCTGAAAACTAAAAAAAATAATATTTTATATCAAGTGATCATTAAAAATTTTATTTTAAAATTCATATTTGAAATTTAGAAACATAATTTACTTTTTAAATTAATATTTAAAATTATATATTAAATTCATATTCATTCATGTGATAATAAATAAAATTATACTTACACGAATTCAATATGCACCTGGGGCGTAGAAGTCCTTTACACCCATTCGAGCTTTCATCTTTTGAGTATATGCTTCTTTCGTATGAGATAGAGTTTGTTTCTCTGCATGAAACAATCTTTTGTCGTCAGAAGTCTTCACCCACTCAATAGATGCAGTTCCAGGTTCAATGTCAAATTTTTCCATAATCTTGAGGAAGCCAGTTCGTCCATCATTGAAACAAGTTACAGCTGTGTAAACACCAATCTTCAAAGTTGACAAGCCACTGAAAGATGATTTTGGCACAAGTTTCCACACAGAACTGTTAAAACTCTCATTCGAGTTTTGAGTATATCCACCAAGACATCTTTCGAGCAAATCTTCTTTTGTCGAATCTTCGTAGATTGGCTTTATTTTCTCCATGATGGCAGATGGAATGCCTTGTGTATGTTTAAAGTTCTTTAGGTTCTTTTGAGTCTTGGCTTTCTGCCATTTGCACCAACTATTAGATCCTTCAGGACACAGCTGATGTTGAGGTTCTTGATTAGTAGATTGTTTGTGGTAAAACGAAGCCCGGACTGCATTTGACATATGTTGAACGGAATCTGGGTGATCTCTAATGGCTTTATCATAATGAGAGGTCAACTGATCAATCACTTGAGCTGTCAGTCTACCTCTTCCACTGATAGGTTGTCCATCACTAAGTTTTTGACCGGTAAGTGATTTCTTAAGATTTCTGAGTCGAGTGCCCATTCTCTTCTGAACATGTCCAACGCACTCTTTCTTTCTAACAATAACAGTATCTGCTATGGTTTTGACTCCGAAGCCTCTTTAAAAACTTTAGAATCTCCATCTCCAATATAATACTGATATCGAATACCATACTTTTCTTCTGATCTTTTAAACATTTCTTTAACACCACTCACTTCCATGCTTCCAGCATTGCCATGATGGTTGGCTGAACAATGTGTTTCATGATTCTCATGCCATTCTTCATAAGCAGATGTTCCTTGCTTATTTTCCCACTATGCGCAACCCTTGCAATAACTGTTTTTAACTGCAATATCCATTACCTTGCCAGTTTGATTTCCAATAATGCTTGCTAATCCTTGTAATGAAGAAAATCCTCTTTTCTCCATGAACCATTACCAGAAACAACAAGTCCAGCATTATTTGGAGAAGTCAAATTAAGTTCTTCCTTAACAGCTTTAGACATAGATTCTTCTGCCACTTGTTGGCACACTTTACTTAGTCCATCAATAATATTATTAAAAGCTAATTGAGCAACTGGCTTTGGCAAATCCATAATTCCGCAATAAGTGGATAAGCCAGCAAGTCCTTGGCCAACCCTATTTAAAAAAACACGTGTTTGTTGCACGTGAAAAAAACACGTGTAAAATACACGTATTTTTTACGTGTTTTTACATGTAAAATTTGCGTGTTTTTCACGCATATTTTTCACGTGTTTTTTCACGTGTATTTTTCAGGTGTATTTTTCACATATCGTTTTATAGCTTTTCGAAGAGCTTCTACTGTCCGGACTCTTATATCTGCGTCTCCCAAATTTGTGTGGAGGATGACAAAATTTAGAAAAACGCCACCTAGCGACATAACGTCAAGTTTGACTTAAAGTCGCTAGGTGGCGTTTTTCTAAGTTTTGTCATCCTCTTACAAAATTTTGGGAGACGCAGATATAAGAGTCCGGACAGTAGAAGCTCTTCGAAAAGCTATAAAACGATATGTGAAAAATACACCTGAAAAATACACGTGAAAAAACACGTGAAAATATGCGTGAAAAACACGCAAATTTTACATGTAAAAAACACGTGTAAAAAATACGTGTATTTTACACGTGTTTTTTTCACGTGCAACAAACACGTGTTTTTTTTTAATAGGGAAGAGCACGAGCAGCAAGCACACTACGTCTATTCACTTCACAAGCATTTCCCATAGCACCTACTCTCTTGCTAGAGTTTATAACTGCTAGTTCACGACACGAGTTACAATTTACATTAATTTAAAATCCTAATCCTTGAAAAGATGATTCACTGAATTTTATTTTGTTATGACACTCACTACAACAGATAATTTTTTCCAATTCAGAAAATAGAATGTTGATGTCAACAATTCTATTTTGAGTATTTGAACTTGAAAATTCTGTCTCTCTTAATTTAGATAAAGTAGTAGAGGGCTTTCTTCTCTTTGACACAGGAGAATTTTTTTCACTTCTGCCAAGAAACTTTCTTGGCCTCTTTTTAGATCTTCCTGAAGATTTTTTCTGGTCCAAATTACAATTTGAAAATCTCCTTCTTGAATCTCTTTCATTATTTGACATTTTTGAGGTTCGTATTCTTAATGTCAATTTAAGCTTTTTATACTTTAAATACACTTTTTATTTAGATAAATGTAGAATTTCAGGCGCACATAAAAAAATACGAAATAACTCGCGAACGTGTAATTTATTAAAAATTAATAATTTTACGTAAATTAAACCACAAATAACCTACTAATAATTTTTTAAATGCACTTTAAATAAACAAACTTACTGTAAACTGACCATACAATCAGCTGAGACTGACTGTCATGTAGCGAAATGATACGAGTCGAAAGCGCGAACGTGCTAAATTCAAATTGATAAAAAATTACATAAATAACTATGTGCCACTCGTTTCCTTACAAAATCAAAATGGAATAAAATATAAATGTAAAACTTTTTAGAGCTTAAATTAAGATAATTATTTTGTTAAAATTAAAAAAATAAACTCTTTTTTTCAATTAAACCTAAAAAAATTAATAAAAACTTAAAAAATTTTATTTAAAATAATTCTTAAAATTTTTTAAATTTGTAAAAATTCATTATAGACTTAATAAATAAAAACAAAATTAAATCTATTAATAAAAACTTTTTGGACCTTAATTGATGATTTATGAATTATTGAATCAAGCAATAAAAAAATTCGTTATTATAGTGTTTTAATAAGAATAGCTAAAAATTTGAGAAAAATCTCAAAATAGCAAAATTAACAAAAAAATCAATTAAAAGTTTATCCTACTAATTTCTTCATAAAAACGAAACTAAATGAGATAGGGTAAAAAAACTTGTTGGAGCTTATTCTACAGTAAATTTCCTATAAAAAAAAGCAATAAGCCCAGATCCGATGGTGGGACCAAAAAAAAGTGTTTTGTGCCCTTAAGGACGTTGCCCTGTCATGATTATTTTTCAGCAGTGATTTGAATTATCGATATTTAGTTGAAACTTGGCAACATTATGCGTTATTCATTTTTGCTACACAATGTAAACATTTGATTTATGAATTTTTATAAATAAAAATGCTACATTTTTTATAATGAAATAAATGGTTACCCAATTAAATGATTTCAGAATAATCAAAATACTTTTATTTTTAATGATAAATTATTATATAGAATGTAAAATGATATAGAACCCACATTTTTGACATGTCACCGAATATCGTTATCTCTCTCTTTATTTCTATTACAGAACGACGTTGCCAAGTTCATCTTAAATGTATTATTTTGACAATGTTTTATTGAATATTTTAATGAAGAGCCTTATAACATGCGTTAAAATTTTAAGGGTTAAATCATCAAATATTTTTTTATTTATTATCAAAAGATTATTTGAATGTGTCATTTCTAAAAGGTTTTATTGATGATTTTAAAGGTGGTCCCATATAACCACGAGCTAAACCTCCTATTTTTTACTTATATTTCTCAGTTATTAGTATTATAAGGTAGGTCGAAGAACGCGTGTGAGTTCAAAATACACTAAACTATCATAATTCCAAATTTCAGCAATTTCTGTCATTATTTTATTTTAACAGGACAACTCCTTAAAACAAGCATCATCAAAATTTTTCACATCAATACATGCATGTTCTAATTCTTTCACTTTTTGAAAAGGAATGTATGAGCCACTATGTAGTGGATTATATTTGTTTATGTGAACACACAAATTAATATTAGCACGTAATGACCATACTGATTCTTTTTGTTGGAATTCTTCAATATCTCTTTGTATAGGTTCTTGTACATTATTAAAAACCATTCTTTCAAATCTGTTGTCTTTAGAATTGTCTTAGCTTTCGTATTAAAATATTTCATTTCACTAGTCTCAAAAATCAGCTTTTATAATAACATTTTCCGCACCCAGCACTGTGATACCAGAGACAAGACGAAACTGCACAGAAACTGTAATGTATGTACTTTCCAGTGTTACGTCATACTAAGATAAGAAGAAACTGCATTTTAGTTAGACAGTTGATCTGTAATGCTTATACTTATAAGAGCACATGCGTGCGACAAAGTGTAATGCTAGTGACGTCATACAGAGATAAGACGAAGTTGCGTTTTTGGGACCCAAACAATCTTGCACTTGACCTCCCCTCCACTGCCCACTCTATATATTTTAGTATGTGTTAGCTACAATGTTCTCATCTCTTATCTCTTACTCTAAAATATTATTATTATTATTATTATTATAAATTATTCGTACATTTCATTATGGGCAAGTGTAAACTACAATGTTTTTACATCTCCATGTACAACAAAAGATATTCTTATGAATTTTACTCTAAAACATCAGGATTTTCAGAAACAAAATGATAAAGTTGGGACTTTTACAAAAATTTTGAAGAATTTTAAATTTTTAAGGATTTATAGCTCTTGATACTTTCAATCTAGATCATTGAAAATTTTTTTACAGATTTTGGGTAACAAACAGAATATATAGTCAGAGTTTCAGCGATTTTTATTATTTTGCTCTTTCAGTTGGTGTGAAATGTCGTATATATATATATATATATATATATATATTTGAATTATTGAAGTAACAACCGCGCAATAAATTTTAGCGGTTTATTTGAACCTACGAATTCAATTGAAAAATTTTATTCATAAAATTTAATTGCATTATCATGATAAAATTATAATTTTTATTATTCAATTACACAAGTAATTACTGTTCGATTATACTATTTCTTTATTTTAAAATTTAATGTTTACTGAGTTTTAAAAGTGAATAATTAAAAAGGTATCAGTGAAATGATGCTAACAAGTCACTATTAATTAAACTCTAAAATAAAAATATAAAAATTATAAATTAAAGTAATCATAATTAATAATCTAATTAAATAATAAAAATTTGTACAATTATATTATTTTTTTTTTTATTCAAATTGTTTATTTACAAAATATTAAAATACATTGAGTTGTAAGCGCAGATAGATATTTTTCTTATAACAAACACTAAAATAAAGATACAAAATTGAGTTACAATATACACTGAAAAAAAAACCCGAATCCAGCGCTGCGAAGTTGATCGTATTAGCGGTATGCGAACAACACTCGAAGCATAAGTATACATAAAATCGTAGTAGGCTTATGCGTGACTATACCGCAGTCAATCATTGCGACCGTCTGTACAGTATAGTAACGCGAATCCGAGTGGAGCGCTGCGACTGCATTGCCGAGTCAATCGCTTCGATTCGTCGGCATCATCCATACCGAAAGCCGAAATCGGGCACAACTTTTAGCGTTGCGTGGTTGCTTGCTTCGACTCGTCGGCGTCTCGCTTGCCGCAAGCCGAGACCGAGCACAGAGACAATGTTGCGAGTTCGTATACTTCGACTTTCTAGATTCTAGTACTGCGAAAGTCGATATTAATACTTTACGTCAATTTAAATTATGTGTTAATTTAATTTTCATTCAAAAAGTATTTATATGATTATTAAACAAGTAAATATTTTAATTCTTCAATATTATTTAGATTAAATTTTATTTATTAACATATTGAAACGTTTATTAAATTAAATAAGGACTAATGTTTCGTTATACTTTAATATTTAGTCGAATTTCAAAAATTAGATATCTTGTTTAAGTACATTCATTAATTATTTATAATAAAATAAAGTTGATCAATATTTTACATGAAAATATTTACTAAGTCGACTTAATCAGTTAATATTGAATATCTATCTACCTAAATGATATCTGATAAAAAATGTATTCGTATATTTTCTTCAAAATTAAGGAGAGAAAAAAGATCTTATAATCAATTATAAAATGAATATTTTTCTGACTCTTTTGCAAATTAAGAAGTTTTCAGTTATTTCCCCTTTGAAAATGAGAAAATTAATCAGGCAAGTTTCCTATTAAGTTTTTTTTTATATTGAATAATAACCTTTCACCAATCAGATAAGCTAAAAAATTTACATATTGTAATTTTCAAAAATTCAATTACATTCTATATTTTATTTATAAGAAAAATGATTCTGAATCAAAAATTCATTAAAACATTAATTAAAAAAAAGATTTAGAGCTCTAAAATTTATTTTTTCTATTTTGGGATCCAATTGTAACTTATTCCCTCAATTTTATCAATTTTTATTTTTTAACTGTGTCAGTGAACATGAAATATCTCATATACATATATACAAGTGTATTATTTTATTAAAAATTCATTAAATATGATAAAAGAATATTTGAATAAAATTTAATTCAAATAGAATTCAAAGATTTAAAGATAAATTTTTAAACTTTCTAACTTCGTATGCAACTTTTTTGAAACAATTTTCAAATAGTTACCATTCTCTCACATTAAAAAATACACAACTGTGTTTGCGAATAAATTGTCCGTTTCGAAAATAATAAACAAAATTCATAAATCGAGTTTATATGGAAACATTTTGTAATTATGACAGCTTTCAAATCAATAACATCAAATGATTTTTCATTCCATAAATATGCTAATGGATAACAAATTTATGAATTTTTATTTTTGTTTTGAATTATACTTTATAAAATTATGTAAGAATTCTTTTCTAATTTCAAACAAATATTTTATTAAAACTTTATTTCATGAATGTAATTATAAATTAATATTTTTAAATTTAAGGTATCAATGATTTTAAATTAAAACTTATGTATCTAAATTAATGATATTTTATTAAAATTATAAATAAATAATATTTTCTCAAATGAAATAAATATTTAGCGCTATATAATAACCTATATTTTTAATTGAATGTTCAATGTCATTCATTCAACTAAACAGTAATTTACACGTCTCTTTAAGTTAATTACATGACAATATAATTCTTCTTACTTTTCTTAATAATTGTTTAAAAATCAAATTGAAATTAGAGGGTGCTTTTTTGATATATTCAATTTGAAATTGTTTGAATATATTCATTTTATAATCTCTCATATATACTTGTGCATAGATTTAATTTTTAAATATATTTACTAGGAGAGTATCATATCTTTGGATCACGAATTTTGCTCAAACTTTGTGATAAATTTTCAGAGAACAAAATATAAAAAAAGCCAAATTTATAGTCACAAACGCTAAATATTTCCCTAGCCCAGTCAATTAAAGAATATCAATAAAAAATTTACTAGATTTGTGAATACTCATAGCTAAAGCATTAATGAAACTAAAATATAAACCAGGGTTGCAAATATTTAAATCATTTTGGGCTTTAAATAAATTTTAATTCACAAATCCTTTTTGAATTCGTAATTAGAGTTTTATTTAATTATCAATTCCTTTTAAATTAATAATTAAAAATATTTTAATTAACAAATCAAAATCTAATCGTGAATTGAAAAGGCTTTAATTAAAAAATCAAAAGGAATTCTTAATTAAATAAATTTCAATTAAGAAATCAAAATGTAATCGTGAATTGAAAGGGCTTTAATTACAAAATCAAAAGGAATTCTTAATTAAATAAATTTCAATTAAGAAATCAAAATTTAATCGTGAATTGAAAGGGCTTTAATTCCAAAATCAAAAGGAATCCTTAATTAAATAAATTTCAATTAAGAAATCAAAATGTAATCGTGAATTGAAAGGGCTTTAATTTCAAAATCAAAAGGAATTCTTAATTGAATAAATTTCAATTAAGAAATCAAAATTTAATCGTGAATTGAAAGGGCTTTAATTCCAAAATCAAAAGGAATCCTTAATTAAATAAATTTCAATTAAGAAATCAAAATGTAATCGTGAATTGAAAGAGCGTCAGTTATGATTATGATTTGTGAATTCGAGGGCTTTAATTAAAAATTCCATAATTCCTTTTTAATTAAACGTTTTAAAGGAATTTTTATCATATATATGTATATAGAAAAACATATGTGGACGCGCACATACGCACCTGGGCTCATATATATGCAACATTTCGTGTCGACCCAAACGCACAGATACAGACAAGTTGATATATATATATATATATATATATATATATATATATATATATATATATGTATATATACATACATACATACATACATACGTGGGACATTCCACGTCAATTAGAAAGCACCCACAGACAGGTTTATATATATGGGACATTTCATGCCAATGCGCATGCACACACACAGGATTATGTATGTATATATATATATATACATGGGACATTTCGGGTCAACTCGTACGTACTCATGATCACAGGCTTCTCTATATATATGGAACATTTCATGACAACTCTCACATACCTATCCAAGTTCCTTCAGGTTCGCATATATGGGATGTTTCATGTCAATTTTCATTCATGCACACACACGTTAATATACATGGGATTTTTTATGTAAATTTCAACGCACACACATACAGGTTTATATATATGGGACATTTCATGCCAATGCGCACGCACACATACAAACACACAGCATTATATATATATATATATATATATATATATATATATATGGGACATTTCATGCCAATGCGCACGCACACATACACACACACACAGCATTATATATATATATGGGACATTTCATGTCAACTTGTACATACTCATAATCACAGGCTCATCTATATATATGGAACATTTCATGACAACTCTCACACACCTATCCGGGTTCTCAGGTTTTCATACATGGGACGTTTCGTGTCAATTTTCATTCATGCACACACACGTTGATATACATGGGATTTTTTCTGTAAATTTCAACGCACGCACATACAGGTTTATATATATGGGACATTTCATGCCAATGCGCATGCACACACACAGGATTATATATATATATATATATATATATATATATATATATATAGGACATTTCATGTTAACTCGTATGTACTCATAATCACAGGCTTTTCTATATATATGGAACATTTCATGACAACTCTCACACACCTATCCGAGTTCCTTCAGGTTTACATATATGCGACGTTTCATGTCAATTTGCATTCATGCATACACGCTTTTATATACATGCGACTCTTCATGTCAACTCATGTACGACCTTACTGACAGGTTTTTGCATATGTATATATGGTCCATTTCATATCAAATTGCTCACGTTTACTTGCAATTTTTTTGTTTCTATATATATATATATATATGGGACATTTCATGTCAACTTGCACGTACTCGCAAGCACTGGTTTTTCTATATATATATGGGACATTTCATGACAACTTGTACACACCTATCTAAGTACCCTTAGGTTTATATATATGAGACGTTTCATGTCAATTCGCATGCATGCACACACGCGTTCATGTACGTGGGACTTTTCATGTCGACTTACAAGCATGATATAAACATATATATATATATATATATATATATATATACATAAGGGACATTTCATGTAGAATCGCACGTACACACACAGGTTTATTCAAGTTTATATGGAATATTTAATTTCAACTCATACGCACACGCACACGCTCACACATACAAACACATATTTAACTTTATATATATATATATATATATATATATATATATATATATATATACATTACCTTATCGATGTAGACAATATTTAAAAAATAGTTATTTATTATGCTGTGGTACCCACGATCGCCGTCTTTGGATACCTAGGTGTTAATGACAATTTAAACATCATCTACAGCTAAAACTTTTGAAATTCAACTTATAGTTTAATAACTACTTTGAAGTTGTTTCAAATGTTATCTAGCCAAACATGGATGTTCCGAGTAAGATAAACATTGTCTACAAGAATATCTTTTGAAATTTAGCCATTATTTATTAATAACATGTACGTTTCCCGAGATGACATCTCATCAGGTGATCCTGGCTACCTGGAAATCGTCTATATGAATGAATTTTGAAATTTTCCATACCGATATGAAGTTTACAGATATTTGCAGGGACTACGTCAAATGAAACTTGGAGATTCTTTTAGATTTCGATTCTAAGGTTGTTTGATTAGGTTGGAGAATACTCGGAAATAAAAAGATTTTAAAAGAACAATTGTTTAAGATTCATGCAAGTTCCATGAAATATGTTGATTTACTCGTAGTCGATACCCATATATAAAGATCATTCATACAAATCATCTCGCATATAAATTTGCGGTAGTATCCCTACTAATTTATGAATTTTTCGTTCGAATAATGCCAGCGAAATTTAACTTCGAAAAAGCATATTACTATTGTAATTAGTGAATAATTTTAACATTTTTTCATCAAACATCATTCCGATATACAGGTAATAAGCGCTATTATTTAAAAAATTTAAAACAGTTAATTTATTTATTTTATACTTTTTAGTCTATTTATTCAATTATTGTATTTTATTTTTAAAGCATGTTTTTAAAATTTTGTATTTTCTATTTTTAAGTTAAAATTGTTTTTATTATCATTTAGAGTTACATTGCAACCAGACTTTTCGAAGATTACACTCAGGTACATCCGTTATCGGCGACTTGGTACTCCAGTTCGACCTCTTCATCCTAAATCATTATTATGCATTATAGATTCACTTTCAAACCTTGAATTAGGTTTTAGCATCCCCGAAATCTCCCGGGGAACCCACCTCGACCCAGAGAAAGCCTCCCTACTTGTACTTCCTCGGAGATGACGTCCATGCGTATTCTGGACAACGTGCATCACTTTGTGGCAATTGTTTGATCTCAAATTCGGTTTTAGCAACCCTGAAAACCCCCGAGAAACTCGCCTTGACCCAAAGAAAGCCTCCCCATTTATACTTCCTCGGAGATGACTTTTCACACCCATTATCATCGACCTGGATGTCCAGGTACCAAAATGACAACTGATTATTGTATTGTCATCCAAGACCAAAGTCTATGCCAATTGTCAGAATTTATATCTGTCAAAAAGTGCCTGAAATCGAGCGCGCAAGATTTGATTACAGACAGACAAACATGCAAATAGACATGAAGGCGAATATAAGAAAAGCGTATATAAAAAAATAATATTTACCTACGTTAAGTCTGCTTTGAGACTAATTATCTTTCGTTTTTTATGACAAAAACAAGTAAATTGAATTTGAGAAAATTTCTATGATTTACTTAAATTTATGAAAAAGTCAATATAAATCGTCATTTTTGCAGAATTATGAAGATTATGATTATTTTCGCGGAAATTATAAAGTTATGGAAATTATTTATGGAAACGTTTTCGATTGGAAAATTTGTGATTATTGCAGTTGAATTTTGTTACATCATCATCAGTTATATCCTCGTTAAAATGACCCTAAAATTTCTAAAAGAATCGGAACAAATATTTTTCCGGTCTTTAAAGAATGTTTAAGAGCAGGCCGGATTCGCTGTCCTTGTCTAATTGGCATTTTTGTTATTTACTCAAGTATTAATCGGTGTATCTGCAAATTGAAGGTTAAGCGCAATAGATATTATTATTACAAATATTTATGCACAAGAAAAAAAAATCTATCGCTTTGTTTTTGAGAAAAGTAAGGAACGCGAAAATATTATAAACATAATCATTTACTTCGGCATTCCTTACTTTTCTCAAAAACAAATCGGTAGATTTTTTTTTCTTGTGCATAGATATTCATTATAATAATATCTGTTGCGATCAACCTTTATTTTGAAGATACACCGATTAATACTGGAGTAAATAACAAACAACTCAATTGTTACTCGGTCGGTATCAGGTTCTACTTCGGCCTGCTGTTAAGAACTATTATGAAATGAAAATTGATAAATGTTTCAAGTTTTCCGAATCGTTCCGACATTGAAATTTCAATTATAAGCCGTTACTCATAAAATTTGGAAAAGTCTATTGTATGCAACTATTTTTCCAGTGATTCAGTTGTAATTTATAAAATTGTGAATTTGGGTGATTCATTATGTTTCTTTTCGTAATATTTATCTGATGTTGGAGCTACAGCAATCAAGTTTTGCTTTTTTTATTTCATTAATATCATTTTAAATTCGTAAATTAATAGTATATTGTGTAACGAGTAAGGTTTAGTTGACTATTGCGCACGAGGGCAAGTTGGCGCACGAGCGTAGCGAATAGCGCCATTGCCCGAGACTCTCTCTCTCTCTCTCATATCTGCCGTACGACTGACTCGCAATAGTATATTTCAATACTTTTTGGTACTATTATTTGTAATTAAATTACATACTTTTAGTTCACCAATTTCACGTTTATACGGAATAATTACGATTTCGTTAATGTAAAAATAATACAAGAATAGATGATACGATTTACTTTGTCAGAGGTTAAAGCGAGATAGAGTATAAAATTCATCATATGGTCGATGAGATACAGTATGAGGGCGCTGCGCTTGTATAAACCTTTGCGATTTTACATTAATTAACGCTTTTGCGTGACATTATTTTACAGAATGTAACGTATTTACGTGATTTAATACAAAATAATATTATACATAGCTGTGAAACACACGCCCTCAAAAAACAACCCTGGTAACATGGTCAACGCAATTTTGCTGCAATTTTGCTGCAATTTTCTTGAAAATCAAAAACTTGCAGCAGAACATGTGCTGTCTGTTTCCGCATTCCATAGGCTTTTTTATGAAAAGAAATTACAGCAGATAAGTGCAACAGAATTGCACGTTTCTGGCAGAGAGAAAGTGCAATCTACGGAACGGAAAGAATGCGCAGAATCTTGAAGATATTTTGCAGTAAACTTGCGGAAAAAACTTATTACAGACACTAGCAACAAAATTGAGTAAATAATTCCCGACAAAGTTTTGCAGCACAATTACGTAAGAATTGCAAATTGTCAAGTGCTGTTCTGCGAATCGTAATAAGTACACAAGCATATAACAGAATCGAAACAGTCTTGCATCAGAAAATTGCAGCAGCACTTTACTTCAGATTTACAGAAGAATGACAAAATTTATGTGCAATTATATGACGAGAATAAACATGCAAACTTGCAGCAGAATCAAAGCAGTCTTCCGTAAGAATCTTGCAGCAGCACTTTACCCCATAATTACATAAATATGACAAAAGTTAAGTGTAATTTAATGATGAGAATAAACACGCAAATGTACAGCAGAATTGAAGCAGTTTTATGTGAGAATCATGCAGCAGATTTGCGCTAAAATTACATCAGAAGGACAAAAGTTAAATGCAATCTTATCATAAGAATAATCACGCGAGCATGCAGCATACTTGAAGCTATCTCGCATAAGAATCTTGCGATAAAACTTTACTACAGAATTACGTATGAATGTAGAACCAAAATATTTATCATCTTTTACTGATAGAAATTTATTTAAAACTTTTCTTAGATATTATAAAAATTTTTTATCTACGTTTTTTATATTTGACAGTTGGCTGCAATGGTCTCCTCTCTTCTCCCCAAAGTCTACATGTATATAATTTTATACTATAACATCAGCGCCCACCGCTTTGTGTATATATGTTGATTGTTTTTTGCGTTTCTTCTTTTTTCTTTTAGCCAATATGTGCTTATAGGTGTAGGCATTGGTAGTAAGAACACGTAAAGTTTAAAGAAATGCATTAAATGTATCGTAATTATAAATTATTATATTTTCATTAAATTATAAATTATAATTTTTAAATTCAACATTTGCTTTCTTAAAATCTGTCAACAACTCTTATAAACATGTTCTCGTTAGTTGAATGTTAATAATATTCACAATGAAAATTTATTTAATTACAATGCATTATCTTTATTCTATAAAGTGATTTCAATTTTTGAACTATTAGACGGAGTCGGTCTGTGGCTCATTCAGTAGAGCGTTGGATTCGTAATCTCGAGGTTCCGAGTTCGAATCCCGCTCTCGGCCGATTGATACAAGCACCACTGTACGTTACATGTGCTTTGTTCACAAACACACTTACGAGCTCCGTCGCTGATTAGCATAGCAATAATAGCATAGCATAAATATAGCGACGTTAAAAAAAAAAAAAAAAAAAATGATTTCATAGATTTATAATCATTTATTTACCAATAATTTAATAAATATATTCATACGATGATAAAACGTGAAAAATATTTCTAAAGAATTTTTTAAAATACAATCTAGAAGGATTCTCCTGAAAACTTTACAGTGCTGTTCAATTCTAAAGCGATCTTAATTGTTCATTAATTGTGAATACGATAAAATTAAGGTTACTATTCCTTAGTAAAACTTAATGAATCAAAAAAGTTCAGAAGGTATCAACGAAAATCATGACAATTTTTTTCATAAGAGTTCACAAAGTTGTATTATGGACTGGTACCAAAAACCGCAAAAAATTAGAAAGGTTCTTTTACATCAGAATTTTTCCAAACCTTAATGTATATGTTCACCGGGGTATTTCACCTGAATACGGAGGACATTTATAACTAATATAGGTAGCTAGGAGAGTTTCCGTAGCCGATGGAGATCCACGGCTCCACCAAAGTTTTTCCTATGTATTTTGGTGCCTTGAACACGAATTTCGAGGGTGGATAGCTGGAAAATAGTTAGGAAAATCTCTAAAGTAAATTTTCTGGTTGTTAATTCTTCGCAGAAAAACATAATTTTTCGTGTTTTTCATCAAATATTAAGTCGAAAATATTCTTATCAATTTTGCCGTACATTGCACCATTTCTCTGTAAAAACATCATAAATATAAAAAAAACTCATTTTGCCATTTTTAATGATTTTTTTTATTTTATTGCACTAATCATTGGTGACCAATATAATTAAGAATTTTTACATTTTAATTAGCTAAAATTATTCTTTAATCCACCAACTGTTGATAAAAAAAGAATGGTTTAGGCTGGTTGCGGTCTTCCTTTAATTTTTCACGAATAATTGAACCGCTTATTCAGAAAGTACCGCGCAACGGTGCTCACATGAAAAAGTCAGGTCGGAAAATAGGGAGATTGCTATAGTAACATTAAAGTCCACGGTTCGAAAAATTTTTTTTATATGTTTTGTCACTAAACATTAATTTAAAGGGGGTGAAGTCGGAAAATGTCCAGGAAAATTTGTATGATATAATTTCCAAAAATTTGAAAAGTCTATTTTTCAAATAAAAAACATTTTGTCGCTTATTTCATGCAATTTTCATGCCAAAGTTATAAAAAAGAATAAGTTTTATAATTTTTTTCAATTTTTCATATTAGAATGAGACTATTGTTACAGTGCAGCAGAGATTAGAATAGGATTTCCTAAAATTTTATTTCATTTGCTAAATTTATGTTATAATTTATAAATACGTTTAATTAATCGTTATTTGTATTTTAATCTTATTACATTTTTTACATGTAGAATTTTTGCTACAAGAACAATATGTACAGTACGCTATTCATTATTTTATGAAGTTTAAAAAACTTGTGTTTTTATAATTTATAAAATTTTTTAACGAAGTACAATTTTTTTTCTGTGAACTACTCTTTTACTGTTACATATTTTGTAAAAATATATCTTTTAATAAAAAAAATAGGTATATGATT